>CM053266.1:99822685-99970685 GCA_028583415.1 Protea cynaroides
TGGTTGAATCTAGGGCTGAATATTTCTTTGATTCTGAGATGAACTAGATGTGATTGAATCTGCTTAGGGGCTGAATCTTTCTTTAATTCTGGATGAACCAAAATGATGATTGGACCTGCCTAGGGGCTGAACCTTTCTTCAGTTCTGAGATGAACCAGAAATGGTGATTGGATCTGCCTAGGGGCTGAATATTATTTTTTGATTCTGAGATGAACTGGATGTAATTGAATCTGCCTAGGGGCTGAATCTTTCCTTAATTCTGGATGAACCAAAATGATGATTGAACCTGCCTAGGGGCTGAATCTTTCCTTCAGTTCTGAGATGAACCAGAAATGGTGGTTAGACCTGCCTAGGGGCTGAATTTTTTTTTGATTCTGAGATGAATTGGATGTAATTGAATCTGCCTAGGGGCTGAATCTTTCCTTAACTCTGGATGAACCGAGAACTATAATTGGATTGCCTAGGGGCTGATCTTTCCTTAATTCAGAGATGAATCGAGAACGGTGATTGGATTTGCCTAGGGCCTGGATCTTTCATTATTTCAGAGGTGAATGGAGAATGATGATTTGATTTGCCTATGGATTAAATCCTTCCTTAATTCTGAGATGAATTGAGAAGTATGATTGGATTTGCCTAGGGGCTGAATCTTTCCTTAATTCAAAGATGAATCGGGAACTATGATTGGATTTGCCTAGGGGCTGGACCTTTCCTTAATTCAAAGGTGAATAGGGAATATTGATTGGATTTTCCTAGGGGCTGAATCTTTCCTTAATTCAGAGATGAATCGAGAACTATGATTAGATTTGCCTAGGGGCTGAATCTTTCCTTAATTCAAAGGTGAATAGAGGAATATTGATTGGATTTGCCTAGGGGCTGAATCTTTCCTTAATTCAAAGGTGAATAGGGAACATTGATTGGATTGGCCTAGGGGCTGAATCTTTCCTTAATTCAGAGATGAATCGAGAACTATGATTGGATTTTCCTAGGGGCTAAATCTTTCCTTAATTATGAGATGAATTGAGAAGTACAATTGGATTGCCTAGGGGCTGATCTTTCCTTAATTCAGAGATGAATCGAGAACGATGATTGGATTTGCCTAGGGGCTGAATCTTTCCTTATTTCAGAGGTGAATGGAGAATGATGATTTGATTTGCCTATGGATTAAATCTTTCCTTAATTCAGAGATGAATCGAGAACTATGATTGGATTTGCCTAGGGGCTGAATCTTTCCTTCTTTCTTATAAAATTTGATGTTCAATCAAGATCTAGATTCATGACTTCCATTGATTCATTTGGAAAGATAATATGGATGGATCTCGAGATGGGATATCAAGACAATTCCCTAATTGTAGGGGCCTCTTACCCTAAAAGGGTGGATATAGTTGCAGTTTGATTCTCTTTTCCAAAGGCATTGAAATCCATTGGAGGAATATTGAGATTCTAGACATCTAGGGGAGTGGAAGAAGTCACATGCACAATCAAGGATGACTCAACCAAACAAGAGTTAGATCCCTCATAAGGGAGATTGGGTAAACATTATCCAAATCAATTTAATTGAATTTGATTAAGCCATGTGTTCAGCCTTGGGAGCTCATGATTCCAAAATGGATAATCAGTGGTACCAAGGTCTGGCCAATTGGATTACTGAATTCGATGAAATTGAAATGGATATATTAATCCGTCGTCCTTATTAGAGATGATTAGCAAAAGCGGTTCATAGATGAACAAACTAGTAAATTTCTTCTTGACCATGGTATATAAGTCTTGACAGGGATTTTCTACTCGTTTTTTGAAATCGACGTGTTAACAATGAGAGATTCAACACATCGAGCTTACTTAATGGAGGGTGTATAGTGACCGTCTACTATGATGTAGAACAGGTGTATACATACCTCATACTCCCAATGGGTGAGAGTTCAAGATGCTCATCGTGTAGATTCTAACATGTTGACCAATCGAGGACAAAAATGGGTAGAACTTCGACGTCTCGAACATGGATGTCATGGTTAAGCCGATTTTACCGGGTCGATTCAGGGATGAACCAAAAAATAACAAACATTGGGCTACAATCTGGGTTAGGACAAAAAAAGGCCACATTGACGAGGATGGGGTAACCTATCACCAAATGCTCGATGAATAATGGGCCCCCAATCCCTTTATATACTATGTTGCAAGGATCCAAGCGACGTGGAGTAGCATAACGTATTCCCAGGCGGACCCAAGAAACGCTCGTTAGAGCCTGCTCACCGGTCGTGGTCTCACAAAGAACAGGCCAAGGCTGTGTGTTTCTCCTAGCGGGCTACCCCATATGCATGGGACCCGGTTCGGCTACTCGCACGAATGTGTAACTGAACCCATTCCCCCCAAAGCAATAATATACAAGCATAAATATAGTATCCTAAAATCTAGCATCCAATTCACACAAGGAAAGTTTTCATTTAGGAGTTTGACATTTATATCCCCAGTGGAGTCGCCACAGTGAGGACAAAGATAGAAATCTTTTGGAGTCGCCACCTAGATTTAGGTCTAGGACCTTAGAAATGTGAAATCTCACCCCACGGTAAGACTTCGATTGACTCATGACCCTTAGATTGGAATTCTGGTCCATCAGAGATTGGGTAAGTGTCAGGTTACGGTTATGGGAAGGGGTTAGGCACCCAAACCGCCCGATCGAAATCGGTCTCCTATACCTTTCCTATGCTAGACTCTATTTGCTAAGCCAAACCAAACCAAGGGGTTTGATATCATTGAACCGAATCTGTATCCATCAGATTGCCTACGTATCACGGAATTATTCCAAAAATCAGGTTCACCATCGTAGTTCAGGTGTGATTAAAGTTTATGGATGTGATTTATGCTTGTGCATGATTAAGTTCATTGTTCAAGTTAAAATTTATGCTTGAATGGTTGAGAAATCCTATGGGTTAGGATCTGGATAGTCCATGTGGACTGATAGATAGTCCTAGTGGATCTAAGAATAACCCTATTTGGGTTGAAATGTGGATAATATCCTAGTGGATCTATGGATAGTCCAAGTGGACTAAGGTGTGGATCCGAATTTGGGTTTCTCCCAAATGGCCTACGTATCCTAGGGTTTGCCCTAGGAATCAGAATCCGCGTAGTTCGGAATGATGGGTAGATATCCTAGTGGACTAATGTGTGGATCCGAATTTGGGTTTCTCCCAAATGGCCTACGTATCCTAGGGTTTGACCTAGGAATCAGAATCTACGTAGTTCGAAATGGATAACCCTATTTGGGTCAAAATATGGGTAAGTATCCTAGAGGATCTATGGATAGTCCAAGTGGACTAAGGTTTGGATAACCCCTTTTGGGCTGGAATATGGATAGATATCCTAGTGGATCTATGGATAGTCCGAGTGGACTAAAGTATGGGTAAATATCCTAGTGGATCTATGGATAGTCCGAGTGGACTAAAGTGTGGATCCGAATTTGGGTTTCTCCCAAATAGCCTACGTATCCTAGGGTTTGCCCTAGGAATCAGATACCGCCTAGTTTGGGAATAACCTGTTCTAGGTTATGAAGTGAGAACCTGTTCTAGGTTTGGGATTGAGAACCTATTCTAGGTTTAGGGTTTAGAATGGGTAAAATCGTCCTAAATTACCCTTTTCATCCTGAATTCTAATTTTGGAAGGTTTGGCAAAGCATTTTTCTTTCTTTATTATGGTTTTTTTATAATTTCCATTATGCCCTTCCCAAGAATGTGGGTGCCTACATGCACGTCCCCACACCTAATATGTTTGCTAGGTGTGCAGATATGGCAGTTTGACTAGGGTGTTGCATAAATTAAATTATTATCAAAATTGAATTATTCATCTAAATATGGCATATAACACATTTATGGCAAGAAATACACATATAGTAAGATTGTGAAAATCTCCTTAATATGGCATGCACTGCAAATAAGGCAAGCGCCTATATGGTAAGATCTAATATGCTAATTCTAAGCATTGCAAGACCTAATATGACTATTTTTAGGGTCTTCTACCCTAATTGCTATTTCTTTTTCCATTTTAGGGTTTTCTACCCTAATTGTTATTTTCTTTCCATTTTAGGGATTTTCTACCCTAATTGTTATTTTCTTTTCATTTTTAGGATTTTCTTACCTTAATTACTATTTTCTTTCCATTTTAGGATTTTCTACCCTAATTGCTATTTTTTCAATTTATCTCTTTTCAAGACGAATATGATGAATGAAAACATTCCAACTATAGCAGTGGTAATAATCCAAACATAGCAGTAAGCATCCAAAAATGGCAGTAATCATCTAAATATGACAGTAAGCATGTGGGAGACAAATATGGCAATAAGCATGTGTAGCATTCCAAAACAGCAAGAATCATGCAAGCATCAAGATGGTGGACATATCAACATGGAATCCAATGGTTCAGATTTAATGTCATCACATAATCAGAAATCAATTGATCATCTAGTGGATCAGATTTATCAATCAATGGTTCAAGATCAAAGACCATAATTAAATCATGTGAAAATAACTTAACATCAAATGGCCATATACAAATTTGCATTTAAAAAATTCAAATCAATGGTCACAATTAATCACATCAAACTCCCAAGATCAGATCCAGATTAGATGACAATAATTTAATCATCCAAAATCCATATCAAATGGTCCATATTCAATCACCTTAAATTTCAAACCAAATGGATCGATTTCATAAAATTTTAAGCATTTTCAGATCAATTTTGATCACATGAAATTCCTAGATGTAATTGATCTAATTAATCACATCAAATTCTCAAGATCAGATCCAGATTAGATGGCCATAATTTAATCATTCAAAATCTATATCAATGGTCCATATTTAATCACCATAAATTTCAAACCAATGGGACCAATTTCATAAAATTCTAAGCATTTTTAGATCAATTTTGATCACATGAAATTCCTACATGTAATTGATCCAATTAATCACATCAAATTCCCAAGATCAGATCCAGATAAGATGACCATAATTTTAATCATCCAACATTCATATCAATGATCCATATTTAGTCACCTTAAATTTCAAACCAATGGGACCAATTTCATAAAATTCTAAGCATTTTCAGATCAATTTTGATCATATGAAATTCCTACATGTAATTGATCCAATTAATCACATCAAATTCTCAAGATCAGATCCAGATTAGATGGCCATAATTTAATCATCCAAAATCCATATCAATGGTCCACATTCAATCACCTTAAATTTCAAACCAAATGGATCAATTTCATAAAATTCTAAGCATTTTCAGATCAATTTTTTTATCACATGAAATTCCTACATATTTGGATCAATTTTATCCACATGAAATTTCAACACATTTGAGTCAATTTTAGCACATGAAATTTCAAATAAAGAACAAAGAAAACGATAAAGCAGAGTTTACCTATTTTTTCTGATTTCTCCTTCTCTTGATCTTCTTCTTCTTCTTCTTCTTCTTCTTTTCCTTCCTCTTCTGTTCTTTTTTTTTCTGGTTTCAGCTCTTCTCCTCCACTCCTGTGCTCTCTCTCCCTCCTTTTATTCTAGGATTAGCACCTCTTAGTTCACAATCCAAATATTTTTCTTAGAGAAATCGACTCCCTTCCTTGTTGGGCCTCTTGACACTTAGTCATACCTTTGTTTCCCTCTTTAGATTTTTCTTAATTCTCTTTCTTTATTTGAAACCATGACAACCAACTAAACTCTTTTTTTTTCTTTATTCTCCTTTTCTTTCTTTTTTTAACTCCCTTCTTCTTTTGTTATTTCCCCTTTTTTTATTTTATTTCTTTTTTTATCCAAAACCGACATTAGATTAGATGATTTCCTCCCCCTAATTTGATTCTAGGATCTGCATCTCCTAATTCACAATCCAAATCTTTTCCTTAGAGAAATCGACTCCTTTCCTTGTTGGGCTTCTTGATACTTAGTCATACCTCAGTTTCCCTCTTTAGATTTTTCTCAATTTTCTTTCTTGATTTAAAACCATGACAATCAACTAAACTTTCCTTTTTTTTTTGGTTAAATCAACGTACCACCTCTTGCTTCTCTATTATCTTTTCTTTACAAAAAAAACGACACCTAGCTCATCTCTCCATTTTTTGCTTTTTCTTTCTTTCTTTCTTCTTTTATTCTCTTGGAGATACCTAGTGCCCATGCAATCTTTCCTTAATTCATTCTCACCTCATGCTTTCCCTTACTATCTCATTGTTCCATGGTTAGCACTACGATCTTCCCAATCAAAGCGTGGCTAGCATGATATGTTATTTGCTTCTTCGTTTAACACCTCCAACCTATCCAATACATTAGGTAAATGTGACACCACCTACTTGCCAAAACAACCACATGCAAATTTTTCTCTTTTCTTAATATCTCATGTTGACACCTAGCCTCTCAAAGATCCCTTCATGCTTAATGCATTCCCTTGGCCAGCATTAACATGTCTTTTGTTAAATTCCACCAACCGCAAAAATGGGGTGCTTACAGTAAGGTCGGCCACTGATACTAAATACCCGACTGCTCCTTTCTCAAGGCACTTCTTAGCCTTTAGTGCTGAGAATATGAGCTTGCGTTTATGGGGAAGTTTGGTTCCCGTAAAACTGAATTCTGCTCCTTCTTTGTCTTTAAATGTTAGCTTCTTTTCAGCGCATAATAGGTTCGCAGAATGCCGAGCTAACCAGTCCATTCCCAAGATGACGTCAAATTCTGTCATCTCAAGTTGGATTTGTCACACCCCAATTCTGCACCAACCAGAATGGTGTGATGAACAGTCAATAATCTAACGGTTCAACCAGGATCTCGAATAGGCTATCCCACATATGATAAACCAAAACACATTCCACATTAATCAGAGGTAATAAAATAAATAGCGCAAGTCTTACAGATATTGAACTGAGGTCTAATCATGATAAATAATTAATATTCCATTTATTTCCAAGTAACCAAAACATAAGTTAATATATATTACAATATCCAAATACAAAAACTAAACACTAAACGTATCCACCATTGAAACTCTCGCTTAACGAACCATGTTCGTCCTCCACAGCTTGCTCATCACAGCCGCCACATGTTCATATGTTGGCGTGTCAACATAATCTTCAATCATAGTACCTGCAACATCAGAAACTAAAAAGAATTACACGCGTGAGGCTCAGCTCTCCAACTTGAGTTCAGTGAGTAAACAAAACAATGCAACAATACATATGCATGCAATCAATTCATATCTTTGGTCTGGTTTAAAGTTTGCAATGCGCAATAGAAAGGTTTAGGTGGTCAAAGGTTAACGTTTATTGACCCCGCCTCTATACACTGGGTGTGGAAGTCCGCCCAAAGGTTAATGTTTATTGTCGTCCCCATCCACCCTACCATAACATTGTACAACAAAGGTTAACGTTTATTGCTGTACAGTGCCATACCAACACGTATGCCCCTACTGATGAGGGCTTGCAACTAACCAATCCTAATGTCAAACGGTGTATCTAAGGCCTCACCCCAGCATCCCTCAGAACGCCCATAGAGATAGAGCTAAGGCCCCCCGGTAGATTTAGAGACTACAAGGACCGAGACCACCTCCTTTGATACTCTATGACGTAATAGTTCTGCTAAAGTAATGGCGATACGATGATGCTAATGCATAAGACTTGAGTTAGAGATAGAGCAAGAGTGCTGAGGCCCGGCCTATGACACTCCCCCTGATACTCGCTCGCATCAAGTACACCAAACACACACATACATTCACATGCCTATTCCTATCATCATCATCACCATTACCATCATGTTATAAACAATAAAGTAAATATGCATGAACAATTAATAGAAATATTGGATGACATGTTGAATGCACATACAAGCATACAAGCATAGAATCGATATGGCATTGGACTCAAGAAATAAAACAGTTTGTTATTAATCAATTAGTTTAGAGTCATGTTTCCTCACCTTTGCTTGTTTGTAGATCCTCTTTCAAGCCTTAAGAATCACTTTTATATCAATATTATATTGCTAGAAGACCTAACAAAGTCGATAGAATTTAATTAGAATTTATTCTAATTTTTACAGCTTGCTGTTAACTGGGGGTCGATGCCTAGGGTCAGAGGTTCCATCGACCCTAGGTGCTACCCCTCCTTTCCTGAACTTCCCGAATGCTGGGGGTCGATGCTAGGCTCGGAGGTTCCATCGACCCTAGGTGCGACCCCCCATGGTTTGAGTCAAAACTATCAAATTTTGTCCATTCATTCATGTTTGGGGTCCTATGGCTTGCTTCTATAGTCCATTCCATACATGTTCTATTGTAAGACCCGCACTCCGTAAACCCGGTCTAAACTTTGGTTTTGTGTCGTAGCAGGTCTTCCGATCATTACCGGGCCAGACGGGACGAGCGGATGACAAACAGGTACAAAATCGGATCAAAGACGGTCAAATAATCATCATTTTATGTTGACCGGTCGATGGTACCGGTCTTGGTACCGGTCGACCGGTGAGCTCTGTGCAGCTGAGTGTGGAGATCCAGAAATTGACTTCTGAGGGTCCCACTTTCCTGATTTTGAATCCTAAGACTTTCCTAATCCTAATAGGGTTACTAAATCCTAATTCTAGCCTATATAAACACCCTTAAACCTCCTCAAATCCTTTCCATTGTCTCTCACAAACTCTAGAGAAGAGAAGGAGGTTGGAAAGGAGAAGGAGCTAGGAAGAAGAAAGAGGTGCCGCCATTACCGTTCGACGACGCTCACGTTACGCCAGTCAACGGTAAGTGTTTTAACCACTCTTCTTACCCTATGACTCTAGAATAGCTGTATGGGTGGATCAATACCTTGTGAAGTAGGTATTGATTTAAAACCCTAACTGGACCTTAAAACCCTAAGTTGCCGTCAAACCTTAGATTCGAGTTCCGAGATGATATTCATCGAAACTAGACTCGAATGAATTGGGGATAACTCTAACTCAAAGATTAGACTTAGAATGGATAGGAGAACCTTGGAAATCCATGGAGGATGATCGACGACAGTCGAAAAACCCATGTATGGTCTTCTGGAGACATACCGGTCGACTATACCGGTTGCACACAGTGCGGCCGGTATGTTGCCATCGGTATCCCTTGGGAGGCTGGTCTGTGGTGTCACACCCCAATTCCACACATTTCAGAATGGTGTGGTGAACCACTAAATAACCAACGGTTCAACCAGGATCTCAGATAGGCTATCCCTGCATTACCTGAACCTTCATACACTCACCATCATAATCAAAGTAAATACACAATAGAAAAGTCTTATAAATAAATAAACTGAGAACTAAAATGATATCCATAAATAATAGCAAATTATTCTGTGTTTAACTGAGACATAAATATTTAAGTACCAAATACATGTCTTATAAATCCAATAAAGAAACCTATAAAAATATCTAGTCAAATACACACGAGTTGCACTCGCAAGAGGAGTCGTGTGTATCATCTTTAGCTCCAGCTTCCATTGCTGCTACCGTCCCATACATAGAAGCATTCATATAGTCTTCAACTGTGTAACCTGCATCATCAACTAAAAATATTTGACGTCGAGGGGTGAGCACACAACACAGCTCAGTGAGTAGCCAAAACAATGCAACATTACATATGCATGCACATTCATTTATCTCTTTGGCATGGTTTATAGTTTGCAAAGCGCAATAGAAAGGTTAGGTGGTCAAAGGTTAACGTTTATTGACACCGCCTCTATACACAGGGTGTGGAAGTCCGACCGAAGGTTAACGTTTATCGTCGTCCCCATCCACCCTACCATAACATTATACAACAAAGGTTAACGTTTATTGCTATATAATGCTATACCAACACGTAAGCCCCTGTTAGCGAGGGTTTGCAAACTGGGCTCGCTACTAACCAATCCTAATGCCAAACAGTGTATCCAAGGCCTCACCCCAGCATCCCTCAGAATGTCCATAGAGATAGAGCTAAGGCCCCCCGGTAGAGTCAGAGACTACAAGGACCGAGACCACCTCCCCTGATACCCTACGACACAATAGTTCTGCTAAGGTAATGGCGATACGACGATGTCAATGCACAAGACTTGCGTTAGAGATAAAGCTAAAGTGCTGAGACCCGTCAAAGGTTAACGTTTATTGACATTCTCATCACTCCTCCCCTGGTACTCGCTCGCATCAAGCACATCAACCACACACATACAAGCACATGTCTATTCCTATCATCATCATCATCATCATCATGTTATAAACAATAAAGTAAATATGCATGAACAAGTAATAGAAATATTGGATGGCATGTTGTATGCACATTACAAACATATTTTCATAGAATCAAACATGGCATAGGACTCAAGAATTAAAAAATAATTTATTATTAACCGATTTAGTTTGGAGTTAAGGTTCCTCACCTTAGTTTGCTATAAGATACTTTTCCAAGCTTTAAAATCACCTCTACAGTGTTATTATAATGCTAGCAAACCTAACAAAGCCGATATAATTTAATTAGAATTAATTTCGAATTTAAAAACCATGCTGTTAACTGAGGGTCGATCAGAGGGTCGATGCTCAGGATACATAGGGTCGATGGGTCTATCGACCCTACCCTCTGTCTGAACTTCCCGAATGCTGGCGGTCAATGGTCAGGGTCCCTAGGGTCGATGGGTCTATCGACCCTGTGTGCGACCCTCGGTGCACTCTGGTCCAATTTTCACTTTTTAATTCATTCTTCGTGTTTGGGGTTCTATGGCTTGCTTTCACATTCCATTAAACATTCATTCCATGGTCTGAAACCATGATTCATCCTCCTAGATGGCTTTCATGCATTATCCTAGGGTTTTCCATCAAAACCTAACCATGAATGGATGGTTTGGGTTTCTCCGAAATCCTACACTCAACCATATCTAACCTAAGGTCTGTAGAAACTCATGGAATTAGTATCCATACCTGAGAAGATTACTTTTCTCTGGAAATTCTCCTCCTTTTTGCTAAGTCTTCTTCCTTGCCTCTTTTCTTCCTCTTTTCCTTCTTCTCTCTTTCTCTCAATTCAATTAGGGTTGTGAAAGGAGTGAAAGTGGCTTAGGGACGTCCTTTAAATAGAGTAGGAATGTCCTATAATAGTCCCATTGAGATTTGGAAAGAATCCCAATCGAAAATTAGGAAATTTCCTAATTTCAGTTTCGGCGGCAAGTGAGGGTCGATGAGAGGGTCGATGATCCCGTCGACCCTGTGGTCTGACACTGTCCGACCCTCTCCCAAATTTTAAGGGTCTGAGTTTCTGATTTGGAAGGGTCAACCCTGTTTAGCTGGGTATGCGACCCTTCCCCTATTTTAAGTGTTTTTTTTGGGTCGATTTGATACCTGGGATCTCGCTCTCCTTCACACCCTTGGTCCATTTAACTCGACCATGATGGGTAGACCTGGTTCAAGGTGGTAAGACCGGGTTAGTTTGACACGGGTCTTACAACTCCCCCCAACTTATAAAAATTTCATCCTCAAAATTGGACGTACCTTCTGAATCAAATAAGTGAGGGTATTGCTTCCGCATAGCATTTTCTTCTTCCCATGTAACTTCTTCCATGTCTCTACTTTTCCATGTGACCTTAACATAGTAGATATCTCTGTTGCGTAGACGTTGAACCTTTCGACTAGTGATTTCCATTGGTGTTACTTCAAATGTCATATCATCAGTCAATTCTGGTAAATCCACTGTCAAAACATGTGTTGGGTCTTTGACATACTTCTTCAATAAGGATATGTGAAATACGTCATGCACACTTGACATAGATGGTGGTAGTGCTAACTGATAAGCTACTTTTCCACGCTTAGCCAGAATTTTATATGGCCCGACATATCTTGGACTTAGTTTCCTTTTTGTCCGAACCTTTTCAATCCTCGCATAGGCGATACCTTCAAAAATACTTTATCACCTACGGCAAACTCTAGATCTCTTCGTCGAGTATCCGCATATTGCTTCTGACGGTTCTGAGTTGTTCTTACTCTTTCCTTGATAATGTCGACCACTCGACAAGTCTCTTCAACAAATTCTGGTCCAACAATACTACGTTCTCCAACTTCATTCCAAAACAAAGGAGTTCGACACTTTCTGCCATACGGTGCTTCATAAGGTGACATCTCGTATAGTAGCCCGACAGCTATTGTTATAAGCGAACTCGATCAATGGTAACCTTTCATCCCATGATCCTTGAAATCAATTACACATGCTCGTAGCATATCTTCTAGAATCTGAATTGTGCGCTCTGACTGTCCATCTGTCTGTGGGTGGAATGCAGTACTGAACTTTAACGTTGTACCCATAGCCTTTTGCAATCCTTCCCAAAATTTAGAAGTAAATTGTGGATCTCTATCCGACACAATGCTTTCTGGTACACCGTGTAAGCGAACAATGTTATCCACATACAGCTTTGCTAACCTTTCCAGTGTATACTGAGGTCGTATAGGTATGAAACGAGCTGTCTTTGTCAGATGGTCTACAATCACCCAAACTGCGTCTACTACTCGAGGGGAGTCAATGGTAGTCCCGTGACGAAGTCCATAGTGATGCAGTCCCATTTCCATGCTGGTTCCGGTAACGGCTGCAATAGTCCTGTGGGTCTTTGTCGTTCAGCCTTTACTTTCTGACAATTTAGGCATTGAGACACGAACTTAGCTACATCTGCTTTCATTCCCCTCCACCAGTATAATTTCTTTAGGTCATGATACATCTTTGTACTTCCAGGATGTACCGAGTAGATGGTGGTGTGGGCTTCTTTCATGAGTCGGTGTCTAATGTCTACACTTTCTGTTTCGGGTACACATATTCTTCCTTTGTGTTCAGTACCTTCTCGTCATCCAAGGTGAACTCAGGGTTAGTCCTACCTTTCTCAATATCTTCGTGTACTGTTCTCAGATAAGGATCTGCTTTGATAGTTGTCTTCACTTCATCCACTATATCCGGTATAATCTTCAATGCCGCGAACATATTCGAAAACCGATGAATAAACCCTTGGTTGGCTGATCCATCCGTTGTGCCTATCACATACAGCTCATTTTCGTGATTGAATACCATTCCGGTAGTGCACATTGCCGCAGTCATGCTAACTTCTCCTTGAGATTTTACCATTGCTTTTCTGCTCAATGCATCTGCTACTACGTTCGCTTTTTCCGGATGATACTGGATATCACAATCATAGTCTTTCAATAGTTCCAGCCATCTTCTTTGTCTCATATTCAACTCCTTCTGATTAAATAAATAAGTAAGACTTTTATGGTCCGACTTAATTTGGAATTTCTCTCTGTATAGGTAATGTCTCCATATCTTGACAGCTACTGCCGCTAACTCCAAATCGTGAGTGGGGTAATTTTTCTCATGTACCTTCAATTGTCTCGAGGCATAGGCAATCACTTGCTCTCCTTGCATAAGCACACATCCTAATCCCAATCCCGACGCATCGGTATATAAGGTAAACGTCTATCCTGGGATATGAATAGTCAAAATCGGAGCGGATATCAATCTGGTCTTCAGTGTTTGAAAACTCTTTTCACACTTATCCGTCCATACAAATTTTTCACCTTTCTTGGTCAAACTGGTGAGAGGTACGGCAATCCGAGAATAGTCTTCTACGAATCTCCGATAATAACCAGCTAGACCAAGAAAACTTCTAATTTCTGAAACGCTCTTTGGTGCTTCCCATTTTACGATAGCCTCGATCTTGTTGGGGTCCACTTTGATTCCTTCAGTGGATACTACATGGCCTAGGAAGGCGACTTCACTTAGCCAAAACTCGCACTTTGAAAATTTGGCATATAGCTTCTCTTTCCTTAACCGCTGTAGGGCTGCGTTTAGGTTCTTGATATGGGTTTCCTTGTCCTTGGAGTATACCAATATGTCATCAATAAATATTATGACCGACGTATCCAGTATATCGTGGAAAACTCGGTTCATAAGTTCCATGAACGTTTCCGGTGCATTAGTTAATCCGAATGACATCACTAAGAATTCATAATGTCTGTATCTTGTCCTGAAAGTTGTCTTCGGAATGTCACCTTCTTTAATCTTCAGCTGATGATAGCCTGATCGAAGATCGATCTTTGAAAATACTTTTGCCCCCTGTAACTGATCGAACAAGTCATCGATCCTAGGTAGCAGATATCGATTCTTGATTGTCAGCTTATTCAACTCTCGATAGTCGATACATAATCGAACGCTACCATCCTTCTTCTTTACGAACAACACCGGTGCTCCCCATGGAGATATACTAGGTCTAATATAACCCTTATCCAGTAGTTCTTGTAATTGCACTTTTAATTCCTTCAGTTCAGTAGGAGCCATTCTATAAGGTGCTTTTGATACTGGTGCGGCTCCGGGTAGAAGGTCTATTACAAACTCCGTGGCTCGGTCGGGTGGTAATCTGGGTAGTTCCTCTGGAAATACATCTGGGTAATCCCGCATGACATCAATATCTTCCATTCGTGATGCGTCCTTGGTTAGGTCGACCACTGATACTAGATATCCGACGGCTCCCTTTTCAAGGCACTTCTTAGCCTTTAATGCTGAGAGTATGAGCTTGCGTCTCTTGGGAAGTTTGGTTCCCGAGAAACTGAATTTTGCTCCTTCTTTGTCTTTGAACGTTAGCTTCTTTTCGGCACATAATAGGTTTGCTGAATGCCGAGCTATCCAGTCCATTCCCAAGATGACGTCAAAGTTTGCCATCTCAAGTTGTATTAAAGTTGCATCTAAGGTTTTCTCGCCAATGAGAACTGGACATGGCCCATAACCTTTCTCTAATTCCACTTCTAATCCCATCGGTGACCATACAAGTAATTTGTAGCCTAATATTTTGATGGGTAAATTGGTCTTCTTTTCAAACGACACAGATATAAATGAATGAGTAGCTCCTGAATCAAAGAGTACTCTGGCGGGTATGCCATTGATAGGTACGATACCTGTGATTCATTTTTACTTAGTCTACATGCTCAATCAATGAAATTATAATCTTAAAAGTTTCGATCATACCTGTGACCACATCGGGCGATGCGGCACCATCCTCTGATGTAACAAAGATATACCCGTCCTTGATGTAATCGCTTCTTGGGTTTTGGGCATTCTCTTGCCATATGCCCCGGTTGGTTGCGATTATAGCACTCGGGACTTCGAATTTGGCTTTGGCTGTGGTTGAGCTGCGGAAGTAGACTTTGGTGCAGTAGCAAAATTCTGAGGACGAAAAGGTTTATACGTCCTATTATTGCCTCCATTGTAGGAGTTTCCGGCTGGTCTCTTGATGCCTCTGTTCTAGGAGAAATAACTCTCCTTCTAGCTCGATTCGATCACTTGAGCAATCTGGACAGCTTCGTTGTAGATTTTCTTCTCTAAGCCCAGAACATTTTCTCTTATGCTTCCTCTTAGTCCCGCGACAAACCTACGGGTTTTGGTATCTTCTTCCTGCATACTAGCCGGTGTGAAGAAAAACAGCTCTTCATAGCACTGTTGATACGAGTCTACGGACATCTGCCCCTGGTACAGACTCAAGAACTCTTTCTCCATTGAATCTCTGAAGCTTCTTGGGAAATACATCTCGAAGAATGCTTCCTTATATATAGCCCATGTCAGTAGGGCGTGCTTAGTCAATAAGTACGTCTTTGTAGATTTCCACCAATGGTGTGCGTCGCCTTTGAGCATGAAGGTAGCGCATAGTACATTCTCTTCCTCGATGATAGTCATCATAAGGAAGTTCCTTTCCATCTCGTCTATCCAGTGTGTTGGCCACAGTGGATCAGACGGCTTGCCGTTGAATTCTCTCGGTTTCATTTTCAAAAATCTCTCCACTAGCCGGGAGTGATCCAGTTGATTTTGGTATGCCCCAAACATAGGGGGTGGGTAGTTGTACATCCCTTGTGCTGCTTCTGGGACCTACACTGGAATTGGTGCAGCCGGTTGTTGTGGTGTCTGAGGAGCTGGGTGGTTACCCACTGGTGCTGCACTGGCTTGCCCAGTGTGTATGGGTGCAGCCTGAGTGGCTTGATACATAATCCCCATGGCAACCTGCATTTGAGCTTGTGCGTGTTGCATCTGTTGTAGCTGCTGAGCTAGGTTAATAACCACAGTTGCTAGCTCTGGTGGTGGAGGTGGCAAATTTATAGGGTTTGCCGGTTCTGGATTACCCTGTGCATGGTTATTCTCTGGACTAGTCTCCTCCACTGGTGGTGGTGGTGGGACTGTATTTTGGGTCTGTCGGGTAACTCTACGTCCAGACATATTTCTTTTCGATGATTGGTGGTGCCTGAAAATCATCAAAATAGGTGAAAAATCATGTATATGTCATGTAGGCACGTTAACTAATAATCAATTCCAATTCGAGCTCATTTTATAAACAAAATACTGTCTTTTCTATACAAGGTCGATGGTGAGGGTCGATGGTATGTCAGACCCTTAATGTCCGACCCTGTGTTTTTCTGTCAGATTCCCGAGAGCTGAGGGTCGATTAGATGGTCGATCAGAGGGTCGATGGCTCTGGTCGAGTTGTCCGACCCTCTGACCAAAAATCAGATTTTTAAAGTCTGATTTTGGGTCATTTTCTATTATTTCCCTCCCGTTTTGACTCGCCTCTTCTCTCCGAGTTGCTACAGTGCTACTTCACTGTTGTGGATCGATTTTAGTCCAAGTTTCGACATCCACTTCATCCCTACAGGTATGCTTTCCCATTTTTACCTGTTTTTAGGTTTCCATTCCTAGGTTTTTGCTCATTTAACTTGTATTTTTCAAATTAAACTTTTTTCAACCGTAAAAATTCGATTTTTATTGGGGGCTTTTGTTGTTGGTGTCTTGAGGAACGAAAGCCCTCAAAATTTTTTGAGTTTCATCGGTTGGTTATCGAGAAACTTAATTTTTTCTCTTTTTGCCCTAATTTGTCGAAACTTTTTGATTTCTTGCAATTCCTTCAAATTGGATTTTGTCAATTAAAATTTCCTTCTGTTTAACTGTTTTATGATGTGTTAGAACTTACGTAGGTCCTCCTGCCCACTTGTATGGGTGAAAAGTGAGGCTTTTGACCAACTTACGTAGTTATAATGCCCAATTTTTAAATTTTTATCCTATTAACTCCTTGTTTTCCTTTTTCTTTCTTATCTGCAGATACTATGGTTCGTACCAAAGTACCCAGAGTTCGTGATCCGCTTCGCTTTCGCTCCAATGAAGCCGAGGCACAGTATGCCTACTATACAGGCAAGAAAGTGGAAGGCGGTCGTATGGTGAACCTGGCTGAGCTAGCCTTGTTCAATGTAGAGAGAGCTTTTGGTGATATGGGGTGGCTCCCTGTCATCACATACGATGCGTGCACACGTCCAGAGTTAGTGCGCCAATTCTACTATAACCTTCAGATTGTGGGAAACCACAATGGTGTGGAGCTTGGTCAGGAGTTGCGCATCACTAGCTACGTCAAGGGGGTGCAGATTTCCTTTGATTATCGACAGCTGGCCGACCTGTTGGGCATTCCTTATGATGGTCCTATGGTGTACTGTGCACCTGGTGAGCACGACTTTATTGAGATGTGGTTGCGGGCCGAGATTGATAGTCAGTTACTACAGGCATGCTACTTGCGTCCGGCTCCACGGGTGTTCTGTAGGATCATTCAGCACAACCTGATCCCGCAGAGTGGGCCTTATGAGAGGGTGTCTCAGCTGACCCAGTTTTTGATCTACAGTATATGCACTCATCAGCCTGTCTGTCTTCCTTACATCATCATGCGGACGATGATCAGTGCTACATTATCCGGTCATAGGGGTAATCTACCCTATGGACGTATGATCACCACACTGTTGATTCGTCTGGGGGTTGACCTAGTCGATGAGAAGATTCAGGAGAAGACCTTCTCGTCACCTCTAGATTGGGAGGCTATATGCAAGATGGGACTTCGAGACACTCAGGTTAGCGATGATGAGAGGAACGCGATGGTGCGCCCTCACACTCGGGTTGAGGTGGCTGATGCTGAGGCTGCTGCTGCTGCTGCTAGAGCTCAGGTGGATCCTGTCGACGATGATGATCGTATGTACATGGACATCGATGCGATACCCCCGCCTTCACCTACACATGCGGCTGGAGTTGGTACTTCGCATGCGGTGGATTCTATACCTGAGACTGGTCCTTCTCATGAGGCTGGTCCTTCGCATCCGTCTTCTGATATGATGGAGATGTTGCGCAAGATCAGAGAGACTCAGCGCAGATCGGACCTGAGGATGGAGGAGTTGCTAGATGCTCAGCGCATGAGAGTGGATGAGCTATTGGCTGCTCAGCACAGATCTGACGCGCGGATAGGTGAGCTCATGAAGATCCAACGTGTGACTGACAGGAGAGTAGCCGATCTCACAGCTAGTCTACAGACGACCCAGACTCAGATAGCCTAGTTGACTAGAGTCTATGTTGAGGACTACGACAGAGATCGTGAGGCTCCACTTCCTCTTTCACCTCCCGCTTCCTGATTGTACTTTTTTTGTTTTTCCTCTACTTCAGAGTAACTGTCTGGGTTGTGGACTGTACTCTGCTTTAGATATATATTTACACTTTTATTCGTTCTCATTGTATGTCAACTTGTTTCTCCTTTTAATAGATGTATTATTCTCTTTTTAAATTTGGTCTCAACATCACTTGTGCTTATAATGTGTTAATATTACTGTTTTTATTTTATCCTATCTCAGTTCACTATTGTTGTGAATGTATGATAGTTCAGCGGGCAAGGCCTGAGATGCTCTGATACCAAGTTGTCACACCCCAATTCCGCACATTTCAGAATGGTGTGATGAACCGCTAAATAACCAATGGTTCAACCAGGATCTCAGATAGGCTATCCCCGCGTTACCTGAACCTTCATACACTCACCATCATAGTCAGAGTAAACACACAATAGCGGAAGTCTTATAAATAAATGAACTGAGAACTAAAATGATATCCATAAATATTAGCAAATTATTCTGTGTTTAACTGAGACATAAATATTTAAGTACCAAATAAATGTCTTATAAATCCAATAAAGAAACCTATAAAAATATCTAGTCAAATACACACGAGTTGCACTCGCAAGAGGAGTCGTGTGTATCATCTTCAGCCATTACATATGCATGCACATTCATTTATCTCTTTGGTCTGGTTTATAGTTTGCAATGCACAATAGAAAGATTGGGTGGTCAAAGATTAACGTTTATTGACACCGCCTCTATACACAGTGTGTGGAAGTCCACCCGAAGGTTAACGTTTATCGTCGTCCCCATCCACCCTACCATAACATTATACAACAAAGGTTAACGTTTATTTCTATATAATGCTATACCAACACGTAAGCCCCTGTTAGCGAGGGCTTGCAAACTGTGCTCGCTACTAACCAATCCTAATGCCAAACAGTGTATCCAAGGCCTCACCCCAGCATCCCTCAGAATGTCCATAGAGATAGAGCTAAGGCCCCCGGTAGAGTCGAAGACTACAAGGACCGAGACCACCTCCCCTGATACCCTACGACACAATAGTTCTGCTAAGGTAATGGCGATACGACGATGTCAATGCACAAGACTTGAGTTAGAGATAGAGCTAAAGTGCTGAGACCCGCCAAAGGTTAACGTTTATTGACATTCTCATCACACCTCCCCTGATACTCGCTCGCATCAAGCACATCAACCACAAACATACAAGCACATGCCTATTCCTATCATCATCATCATCATCATGTTATAAACAATAAAGTAAATTTGCATGAACAAGTAATAGAAATATTAGATGGCATGTTGTATGCACATTACAAACATATTTTCATAGAATCAAACATGGCATAGGACTCAAGAATTAGAAAACAGTTTATTATTAACCGATTTAGTTTGGAGTTAAGGTTCCTCACCTTAGTTTGCTATAAGATACTTTTCCAAGCTTTAAAATCACCTCTACTGTGTTATTATATTGCTAGCAAACCTAACAAAGTCGATAGAATTTAATTAGAATTAATTTCGAATTTAAAAACCATGCTGTTAACTGAGGGTCAATCAGAGGGTCGATGCTCAGGATACATAGGGTCGATGGGTCTATCGACCCTACCCTCTGTCTGAACTTCCCGAATGCTGAGGGTCGATGGTCAGGGTGCCTAGGGTCGATGGGTCTATCGACCCTGTGTGCGACCCTCGGTGCACTCTGGTCCAATTTCCACTTTTTAATTCATTCTTCGTATTTTGGGTCCTATGGCTTGCTTCCACAATCCATTAAACATTCATTCCATGGTCTGAAACCATGATTCATCCTCCTAGATGGCTTTCATGCATTTCCTAGGGTTTTCCATCAAAACCTAACCATGAATGGGTGGTTTGGGTTTCTCCGAAATCCTACACTCAACCATATCTAACCTAAGGTCTGTAGAAACTCATGGAATTAGTATCCATACCTAAGAAGATTACTTTTCTCTGGAAATTCTTCTCCTTTTTGCTAAGTCTTCTTCCTTGCCTCTTTTCTTCCTCTTTTCCTTCTTCTCTCTTTCTCTCAATTCAATTAGGGTTGTGAAAGGAGTGAAAGTGGCTTAGGGATGTCCTTTAAATAGAGTAGGAATGTCCTATAATAGTCCCATTGAGATTTGGAAAGAATCCCAATCGAAAATTAGGAAATTTCCTAATTTCAGTTTCGGCGGCAAGTGAGGGTCGATGAGAGGGTCGATGATCCCGTCGACCCTATGGTCTGACACTGTCCGACCCTCTCCCAAATTTTAAGGGTCTGAGTTTCTGATTTGGGAGGGTCGACCCTGTTTAGCTGGGTATGCGACCCTTCCTCTATTTTAAGTGCTTTTTTTTTTGGGTCGATTTGGTACCTGGGATCTCGCTCTCCTTCACGCCCTTGGTCCATTTAACTCGACCATGATGGGTAGACCTGGTTCAAGGTGGTAAGACCGGGTTAGTTTGACACGGGGCTTACATGTGGGGACCGGCTGACCATACCGGTCGCCAGTCGTTCCCACAGAGCTGCGACCGGTACATGCCACCGGTCAGCTCTGTGAGAGTATTTTGTAACTTTGTTGGTTTTCGACCAACATGAAACCCTAAGAAAAATATTCTAATGAAACCCTAATAATACTGTAGGACTTTGTGACTTTCCGTTTGCATCTTGCGACGTGGAGCAAGCTACCAAACGAGCGTTAGGTAAGGGAATCTGACCTAAACCTAATAATTAATGGACAGTAAGTCGATGTTAATCACCTGATTATTTATGATGTGATGTTTGTGCATATTCACATGCCATCTTTTAATTTCAGTTATTATTACTGTTCATGCATTGTTAGGATGTGATTGTTAAGCATGTGATTGTTTTCTTTAGTGTGTGGAGTGGGGCATGGGCCTGGGATCGCTCCTCACACTAGCACATTTTGTAGTATTCTATCTTAACATGCTTGGTACGGGTGGGGCATCAGGGGAAGGTCATGGTACGGTGGTCTCTGATATTGATGTTGGCCTGGCCATGGTTATGTGGCACTGTGGTCTCCGAGTCGACGTTGGCTTGTCCATGATGCTTTAGCTCTATCTCTATGTTGTAGGGAGTTATGTTGGGATAGGGTCTACCTGTGTTATGTTTCGATCCTAGTGGGTTAGTTGCAGATAGGGCATCAGGGGAGGTGTGGGAATGCCTCAGCTCTATCTCTATGCCGTAGACGGCTGTGCTGGGATAGAGCATACATTGATGACATATAGGATTGGTTAGTTGCGAGTCCAGTTTGCGAGCCCTGGCCAGTAGGGGCTTAGGTACTGGTATGGGTAGAGCATCAGGGGAGGTACGGTGGTATCTTAGCTCTATCTCTATTCCATGATGGGTGCATGTGGGCCAATAGGGGTGTGATCCATGAGGTGCCACACACACGTGTATAGAGGTGCGGGGGCCACCAAACCTTTCTATAGCACATTGCAAACTTAAACCAGACCACAGCATAAAATGATTGTTACTCATGCATAATATTGTGAAATTATCTGATTGTCTTACTGAGCTAAGTTGTGAGCTCACCCTTTGTGTACACATTGTTTTTAGATGTTGATGCAGGTTACACTGTTGACGACTATATGAATGCTCCGGTGTATGGTGGTGTTGTGGCGTTGGATGTACAGGCAGGAGAGGACGAGCATGACGCTTCATGCGAGTGCCCTTTCTGCGTGTACCTTTGATTGGTTTTATTTATTTATTTCAGTTATTTTCAGTTGGACTGAATGGATGTAAGGATATTATATTATATGTTTGAATTTGAATAATTAGATATTTTATTTAAATTTATCAATAGATTCTTAGTTCATCATATTTTAAAGACTTCCACTGTATTATTTATATTCTGATTGTGGTTATGTGTAATGGTTTATACGAGTGGACACGGCCTATTCGAGATCCTGGTGTGAACCGTTGGTTCAATGACGGTTCACTCACGCCATTCTGGTTGGATCAGAATTGGGGTGTGACATCTATGGTTTAGAACTATTCTTTATTCACCTACATGGTTTCAATGATCTCTTCCATGGTTTCCATTGAAACCTAACCATGGATGGGTGATTTGGGTTTCTTCTAAGTCATACCCTCTTCATAAACCATTTTAAGGTCTTAAATAAATCATGGGGAATGTATTCATACCTTAGGTTTGCTGAGATTCAGAGTTTCCTCTGAATTTCCTCCTTCTTGGTCTTCTTCTTCAATTCTCTTTCTCTTCTCCTTCTCTTCCTTCTCTTCTCCTTCTCTTCCTTCTCTTCTCTTTCTCTCAATCCAATTAGGGTTGTAAAAGGAGTGAAAGAGGCTTAGGAACATCCTATTTATAGAGTAAAACCTCCCAAAATAAGTCCCATTGAGTTTAGGAAAGGTTCCAATTGAAATTGGGAAAGTTTCCTAATTTTCAGTTAGTGTTGTTTTTCCCGATTATCGGGGGTCGATGGGGGGGTCGGACAATTCATAGACCCCTACGACCCCTGGTCACGAGTCGATGGTGGGGGTCAATGGGGGCGTCGGACCTGCCTGTTAAAATCTACGACCCTACCCTCATTTTGACTATTTTTGAGTAAATTTTCATATTGGGTCTTGATTTTTCTTAACACACTTGGTCCACTTGGCTCGACCATGATATGTAGACGGGTCACGACACGAAATGTATGGTTAGACCGGGTTTGTGGCGTGCGGGTCTTACAACTCCACCACCCTTAAAAGAAATTTTGTCCTCGAAATTCGAACGTAAGGATCTTACAACTCCCCCATCCTTAAAATAAATTTTGTCCTCAAAATTTGAATTTACTTCGGAGTCAATAGGTGGGAATTCTATTTCTGCATTGCATCTTCTTCCTCCTATGCACTCTTCTCCACGTCTTTTCTTTGCCAGGTTACCTTCATATAATAATTATCCTGGCTTTGGAAACATTGTACCTTTCCACTAGTGAACTAGGTTGGTACCACTTCAATAGTCAAACATTCTATCTAATCCAGTGATTCCGTGTTCAATACCTTTGATATGGATCTCTAATGAACTTCTTCAATAGAGACATGAAATACATCATGCACACTAGACTTGGACAGCGGTAACGCTAATTGATATGCAACTTTTCTACGTCTCTCCAAAGTTTATAAGATCCAACACATATATAAAATATGACTTTCCCTTCTTGTTTAATCGTTTCAAACTATGCATAAGTGATATCTTCAAAAACAACACTTTGTCACTTATGGCGAACTCAAGGTCTTGGTGTCTCTCCTGACAATCCTGAGCTGTCTTGGCCCTTTTTTCTTTGATCTTGTCTGCCACTTGACAGTTTTTTGCAATTGACTTAGGTCTTATCTCTTCATTCACTAACTTCATTCCAAAAGAAAGGAATTTGACATTTCTATCGTATCTGCTTCATAGGTAACATTTACATGGTAGCTTAATAACAACTTCAATTCACGGTACCTTCTCAACTCAAGTTCCTTGAAATCAATTTTACAAGCTCGGAGCATATCTTTTAGGATCTGTATAGTCCACTCCGACTGTCCGTTGGTTTGAGGTAAAGTACGGTACTAAACTTCAACTTTGTCCCCATTATTTTTTGTAGATCGTCCCAAAACTTCGAGATAAGGCATAAGTCTTTGACTGACACTAAGCTCTTATGCATACCATTCAATCTAGCAATATTATCCACATATAGCTTATTTAGCAGCTCCAAAGCATACCGAGGTCGTATAGCAATGGAATGATCTATTTTCGTCAACAATCACCCTAACTTCGTCAATCGATCTGATAGTCAGTGGCAAATCAGTGACATAATTCATTGTAATGCAATTCCACTTTCATACTAGCTCCGATAGTTTTTATTGTAAGCCATGGTGGTCTTTGTCTTTCAGCTTTTACTTGCTGATAATTCAGACACTGGAACACGCACTAAGCCACATTTGTTATCTCTTCAGGTCATGATACATATTGGTACTTCAGGATGTCCTGAATATGGAGTACAATGGGCTCTTATCCTTATCCTCTTCATGATATCCGAGTCTTTACCTTCATGTATTCAGAGTCTACCTCTGTATCTGAGTACCGTCTCCGCATCCAAAGTAAGTCAGGGTTAGGTTTTTCTTTCTCTAAATCTTCTTGTACTGTTCTTATATATAGATATAACAAAATTACTACTTTTTCTTCATCCCTAAGTTCTCGCTCAATTGGATCATCACGGTTTTCTATTATATGTTACTCTTCTTCCAAATCTGAATCTATTGCTGCGGAACATAAGGCAGCATTTATACTGGGTCCTTCTTCGGACTTCATAATTCCCTTTTTGCTTAAGGCCTTAGCTACTACATTACCCTTGCTCGGGTGACATTGAATATCACAGTCTTAATCCTTTAATTATTCCTAATCATCTCCTTATCCTCATGTTCAACTCTTTCTAATGAAGAGATAAATAAAACACTTGTAATCCGATCTAATCTAAAATTCTTCTCCATTTAAATAATGTCTCCAAGTGTTGATTGCATGAATCACAATTATTTACTCCAATCATGAGTTGGGTAACTCTTCTCATGCTCTTTCAATTTTCTCGAAGCATATGAAATCACTTATTTACCTTACATTAACCCGCATCCCAGATCCAATCTGAAAGCTCCGATGGATAGGGTAAAAGGTTTCCCTGGTGCCGGAACGATCAAGATGGGAGCGGATATCAATCTTACTTTAGAATCTGGAAATATTCTTTACCCTTGTCAGTCAAATTAAACTCCTCTCCCTTCCTGGTTAGCTTGGTAAGAGGTTTTGCGATCTTAGAGTGGTCCTCCAAAATCATCAGTAATAACCAGCTAAACCCAAGAAACTTCTGATCTTCGCAATACCCTTTAAGTGTTTCTCACCATATGATTACCTCTATCTTAATATGGTCCATTTTAATCCCTTTTTATGATGCTACGTGATCTAAGAAGATCATTTTGTTTAATCATGTCTCATATTTCTTGGACTTGGCATAAAGCTTTTTCCTTTTCAACTGTTATGGAGCTACTCCAAGATCCGTTGTATGAGTTGCTTCATTCATGGAATAAATCAAAATATCATCTATGAAAACTATGACCAATGTGTCCAGCATGTCATGAAACACCCAGTTCATCAGCTCCATAAAATATGTAAGGGCATTGGTTAATCCAAACATCATAATTGGGAACTCATAATTGGCCAATCCCGATTCTAAAAGCTATCTTCGAGATATCGCTGTCCAAATTCTTTAGCTGATGATATCTTCATCGAAGATCAACCTTAGAAAATACCTTTGCTCCTTGCAACTAGTAAAACAAGTCATTGATCTGAGGTTGTAGATATTGATTCTTGATCGTGAGCTTATTTAGTTCTCGGTAGTCTATACATAATCTGACACTACCATCCTTCTTTTTCACAAATTGCATTGGCGCTCCCCGTGATGCAATACTTAGCCAATTAGGACCTTGGTCTAATAACTCTTGTAGTTGAGTCTCAGTTCCTTCAACTCCATAGGAGCTACTCTACAGGTGCCTTTGACACAAGTATCGTCCTTGGTAACAAGTCGATGACGAACTCGGTCACACGATCAGGTAGTAACCCAGTAAGTCTCCTGGAAACGCATTAGGGAATTTATGCATCACCTCAATATCTTCCATCTGTGGTACTTCTTTGGTAACGTGTACCGTAGATACCATATATCCAACTTCTTTCTCTTCAAAGCATCTCTTCGCCTTTAGCATAGAGAGGATCAGCTTTCATTTCTTAGGCAACATACTTCCAATAATACTAAATTATATGCCGTCTTTATTCTTGAATGATAATCTCTTCTATGCACACAACCACTTGTAGAGTGTTGAGACAACCAGTCTATCCCCAAGATGTCGTCAAAGTCTGCCATCTCAAGTCTAATTAGGTTGTGTCCAAATTTCATCCATCCATACGATTTGGACATTATTCATAACACTCATCTAATACAACATTTAGTCCAAAAGTGTTTGAACTAGTAAAATCTGATGTAAAGGTCTTAAGAGCTTGTCTAGTTCCTTCATCTCTTTTGATTTTTCAAAGACTATAATCAAAATCTCATATTGCACTCATTAGCTTGTATTTCTTTTATCCTTGCTGTTCTACCTTGCTCTCTCTTCCATATACCTCGAAAAATATCTTGTGATTGTTACTTCATATCCCAAGTCTATCTATAAGCATTAGGGTATATGCTTATAATTTCATTAATTCAGTCAACTATTTTGGTCTTTACTTAATCATCTCAATCGACATTGGGCATAACTCAGTATTACTTATACTAATCTGAATACTATCAATGCCACGATTTTTGACTTTATCCTTGTATCCACTCTTAGATTTGTCTTTAGGAATCTTCTACCTTGTCAAAATTCATACCGATATAACCATCTTTAACTTTACTTGAGTGCTATCTACTCTTTCCTAGTTACTCTTGATTGTTCTCACTTTTGCTCATGTACTCGTTTATGACCATATCCATCTATTCAGCAATCTCTAAATAGATCCTCCATTTCTTCATCTGAGGCTCCTTGGCCATAGCATTTAATATGAATCCAATCATCTTTCTTCCAATAATTCCTTATTCACTAAACATCTTTATCAACAAAGGTCAGGGGATGAATGAATCAGCATGTTTATCCAAAAACAATTAATTTCCCTCTTTCGAATTTAGTATGATGACAAACACTTGCTTTATCTAGTGAACTTAAGTTTAAAGGATCGGAAGTAAATCTGTGGTAATCCAACCGGCATCCAAAGATCATTATGTTGCACGGTGGTCCAAATGCATAGAGGTTTTATAGTTCTTAACCTCATGGTTATAGGTTCTATCGAATATATAATGCCATTGGTCAAGGCACTACAAGAGTAAATCTGGAGAAGCTTTCACACATCAGCAAATCAGGTATAAATCTGGAGAAAGATTTCGTACATCAATAAATCAGGTATAAATCAGAAGATGTACACTCAATACAATTAAACATTTAACTATTCATTCAGCTCATATCTCTGTTCATGTTGTCGATCTTGAGAATGGTTCAGATTGGTATAATCAGGACTAATACTAAAGAATCAATATCTATAACTCCAATTGACAGGTTAAATCAAGAAAGTATCCTGTCAAGGCCCGAGAAATTAAAATTTGGTATGTGCATCCTCTATAATCGTAAAAGTAAATCAATAATGCACCGCATCCTATATAAACCTATCTAGATATATGGCCACAATAGATTTGATCCTTGCTGAAAACGTTTGAGGCTTCGTCTTCAGAAAATATTCCTCAATCCTTTTCGGATCATTCTGCCATGATGCAATTTTCCCATATATCGATGGCTGATAAGGGTAACCACCTTGATACACTGCTTGTTGTGCTCCAAATTTTTGCACTGGGATATGCATTACTGGGACTTGCTGTATGGTAGGCACTGTGTTATAGCTAACATATGTTGGGGTACAGTAATGCTACCAATTGGTACCATACTTGGTTTGACTCGGAGGTGTTGATGTAGCATTGGCAATTTGGATAGCAACTTGCATAGTCGGTCTCATTTGTGGTTGCTCTTGTATTTTATTGGGCCAAGTTTATTACAATCGTGACCAAGGTAATTGGTAGTCCAGGTGGTTGGCTGGAGTGGCCTGGTTGTTCACTTCCTCTTATTTTCTCTGATTTGATAATCAACTCAGATGAGTTTTCATTACCCATTCTCGACCAAGATAGTGGTGGGGTCAAGTTTCAACATCCTCTTCTTGATGCTCAACGGGTAATGGATCAGCTAGTGATGGATCTCACCCTGAGTCTCCATGTCACCCAGGAGTATAGTTACTCTTATTCTTAATGTATGGTCATTATTCTCTTATCTCTGTTGGATTTAGCCCGAGATCTTTTCCTTTATCTCTTGCAGGGAATTAGGCATTACTAGTCATTTTCTCCTTCCTTTGTCATACATCGAGTTCCACATCTTGTGAGTACCAACTCGGTATTTAATTTTCTGCTTTACAGAAGCTCCCTTCTTGCTACTGTACTATATCCTTGTATACTTGGATAACTACCTAACTTATAGATAATGCCCTATATTATTTACTTATTAGGGTAATTTTTGGTCTTCACTTTCTGTTTGAGTGTATATATATGGTTCCACCTTTTATATGTACATTATGGTCTTGTTTAAGTTCTGTCTCAACCAACACAGGTGTTTATGGTGTGTTTGTATTAAAGCTTTTCATTATCTTAACTCAGTTCATGGACTCTAGCGGAAGTATTCGGGTTTCATGGGAAAGGCCTAAGAGAGCTCTGATACCAAGTTGTCACACCCCAATTCTGCGCCAACCAGAATGGTGTGATGAACCGTCAATAATCCAACGGTTCAACCAAGATCTCGAATAGGCTATCCCACATATGATAAACCAAAACACATTCCACATTAATCAGAGGTAATAAAATAAATAGTGGAAGTCTTACAGATAATGAACTGAGGTCTAATCATGATAAATTATTAATATTCCATTTTTTTTCAAGTAACAAAAACATAAGTTAATACATATTACAATATCCAAATACAAAAACTAAACATTAAACGTATCCACCGTTGAAACTCTCGCTTAACGAACCATGTTCGTCCTCTACAGCTTGCTCATCACAGCCACCACATGTTCATATGTTGGTGTGTCGACATAATCTTCAATCATAGTACCTGCAACATCAGAAACTAAAAAGAATTGCACGCACGAGGGTCAGCTCTCCAACTTGAGCTCAGTGAGTAAACAAAATAATGCAACAATACATATCCATGCAATCAATTCATATCTTTGGTCTGGTTTAAAGTTTGCAATACGCAATAGAAAAGATTAGGTGGTCAAAGGTTAACGTTTATTGACCCTGCCTCTATACACAGGGTATGGAAGTCCACCCAAAGGTTAATGTTTATTGTCGTCCCCATCCACCCTACCATAATATTGTACAACAAAGGTTAACGTTTACTGCTGTACAGTGCCATACCAATACGTAAGCCCCTACTGGCGAGGGCTTGCAAACTGGACTCGCAACTAACCAATCCTAATGCCAAGTGTATCCAAGGCCTCACTCCAACATCCCTCAGAACGTCCATAGAGATAGAGCTAAGGCCCCCCAGTAGAGTCAGAGACTACAAGGACTGAGACCACCTCCCCTGATACTCTACGACGTAATAGTTCTGCTAAGGTAATGGCGATACGACGATGCTAATGCACAAGATTTGAGTTAGAGATAGAGCTAAAGTGCTGAGACCCGCCAAAGGTTAACGTTTATTGACGTCCCCATCACACCTCCCCTGATACTCGCTAGCATCAAGTACACCAACCACACACATACATTCACATGCCTATTCCTATCATCATCATCACCATCATGTTATAAACAATAAAGTAAATATGCATGAACAAATAATAAAAATATTGGATGACATGTTGAATGCACATACAAGCATACACGTATAGAATCAATATGGCATTGGGCTCAAAAAATAAAATAGTTTGTTAGTAATCAATTAGTTTAGAGTCCTGTTTCCTCACCTTTACTTTTCGTAGATCCTCTTTCAAGCCTTAAAATCACTTTTATATCAATATTATATTGCTAGAAGACCTAACAAAGTCGATAGAATTTAATTAGAATTTATTCTAATTTTTACAGCTTGCTGTTAACTGGGGGTCGATGCCTAGGGTCGGAGGTTCCATCGACCCTAGGTGCTACCCCTCCTTTCCTGAACATCCCGAATGCTAGGGGTCGATGCTGGGGTCGGAGGTTTCAACGACCCTAGGTGCGACCCCCCATGGTTTGAGTCAAAACTATCAAATTTTGTCCATTCATTCATGTTTGGGGTCCTATGGCTTGCTTCTATAGTCCATTCCATACATGTTCTATGGTTTAGAACTATTCTTTATTCACCTACATGGTTTCAATGATCTCCTCCATGGTTTCCATTGAAACCTAACCATGGATGGGTGATTTGGGTTTCTTCTAAGTCATACCCTCTTCATAAACCATTCTAAGATCTTAAATAAATCATGGGGAATGTATTCATACTTTAGGTTTGCTGAGATTCAGAGTTTCCTCTGAATTTCCTCCTCCTTGGTCTTCTTCTTCAATTCCCTTTCTCTTCTCCTTCTCTTCCTTCTCTTCTCTTTCTCTCAATCTAATTAGGGTTGTAAAAGGAGTGAAAGAGGCTTAGGGATGTTCTATTTATAGAGTAAAACCTCCCAAAATAAGTCCCATTGAGTTTAGGAAAGGTTCCAATTGAAATTGGGAAAGTTTCCTAATTTTTGGTTCGTGCTGTTTTTCTCGATTACCGGGGGTCAATGGGGGGTCGATGGGGGGGTCGGACAATTCATAGACCCCTGCGACCCCTGGTCATGGGTCGATGGTGGGGGTCGATGGGGGGGTCAGACCTGCCTGTTAAAACCTGCGACCCTACCCTCATTTTGACTGTTTTTTAGTAAATTTTCAAATTGGGTCTTGGTTTTTCTTCACACACTTGGTCCACTTGGCTCGACCATGATATGTGGACGGGTCACGACACGAAATGTAAGGTTAGACAGGGTTCGTGGCGTGTGGGTCTTACAGGATCAAGGTTGCATCTAAGGTTTTCTCGTCAATGAGAACTGGACATGGCCCATAACCTTTTTCTAACTCCACTTCTAACCCCATCAGTGACCGTACAAGTAGTTTGTAGTCTAATGTTTTGATGGATAAATTTAGTTTCTTTCCAAATGACACAGATATAAAAGAATGAGTAGCTCCTGAGTCAAAGAGTACTCTGGCGGGTATGCCATTTATAGGTATGATACTTGTGATTTATTTTAACTTAGTCTACATGCTCACACAATGTAATACAACTTAAAAGGTTTCAGTCATACTTGTGACCACATCGGGTGATGCGGCAGCATCCTCAGATGTAACAGCATAAACTCGTCCTTGATGTAGCTGCTTCCTGGGCTTAGGACACTCCCTTGCCATATGCCCCGCTTGATTACAGTTATAACATTTTGGACCTTCAGTATTTGGATTTGGCTGCTGTTGAGCTACTGGGGTAGTCTTGGGTGCAACGGTAAAACTTTGAGTACGGAAGGATTTGTATGTCTTGTTATTACCTCCGTTGTATGAATTACCAGCTGGCCTTTTTATACCTCTGTTTTGGAGTAGATAGCTCTCTTTTTGGCTCGACTCTATAACTCGAGCAATTTGCACAGCTTCATTATAAATCTTCTTGTCTAGGCCCAGAACATGCTCCCTGATACTTCCTCTAAGTCCCGTGACAAACCTACGGGTCTTAGTGTCTTCCTCTTGCATGCTTAGTGGTGCAAAGAAAAATAGCTCTTCGTAACGCTGCTGATAGGCATCCACTATCATCTGTCCCTGATATAAACTCAGGAACTCCTTCTCCATAGAATCTTTGAAGCTTCGGGGAAAGTACTTCTCAAAGAAAGATTCTTTATATATAGCCCAGGTCAATAGGGCATGCTTGGTTATTAAATAGTCCTTTGTAGATTTCCACCAATGATGTGCATCACCTTTTAGCATGAAGGTGGCACATAATACCTTCTCCTCCTCTGTGATAGTCATCATGAGAAAATTTCTCTCCATTTCATCGATCCAGTGTGCCAGCCAGAGTGGATCAGACGGTTTTCCATTGAACTCCTTAGGTTTCATCTTTAAGAATCTCTCGATGAGTCGAGAGTGATCCAGCTGATTAGGAGCATATGCCCCATATATAAGTGGTGGATACTGAAAATTTCCCTGCACTACCTCAGGATGTGGTACTGGAATCTGTGCAGCTGGTGGTTGAGGTGTTGGGTGGTTACCCACCGGTGTTGCATTGGCTTGCCCAGCCGACATAGGTGTAGTTTGTGTCGCCTGGAACATCATTCCCATCATTGCCTGCTTATGGGTTTACGCGTGTTGCATTTGTTGAAGTTGTTGTGCCAGATTAATCACCACAGTGTGAGTTCTGGTGGTGGGGGTGGCAAGTTAGTAGGATTTTCCGGACCCTGGTTTACTGGTGGTGCAACCTGCGGATTACCCTGTGCATTTATATTTTCTTGGCTGGCTTCCTCCACGGGTGGTGGTAGTGGAACTCCGTTTCGGCTCTGCCTGGTTACTCTACGCCCAGCCATATTTTTCCTCTGATAATGGTGATGCCTGAAAATCATTAAAATACGTGAGGCAATCATTTATACTTCATGTAGATACACTAACCGATGTTATTTTCAAAATTTTCAGATCATTCTATGAAAAATACTGTCTTTTCTATGCAGGGTCGATGGTACGTCCGACCCTAGGATCGACCCTGGGAATCACTAATTCTTACTGAGAGTCGGGGGTCGATGTGGGGGTTGATGGGTGTCCGACCCCAGGTGCGACCCCTGGTTCTCTGTCAGATTACTGAGAGCTGCGGGTCGATGCGGGGGTCGATGGTCCTGGTCGAATTCTCCGACCCCCGGACCAAAAATCAGATTTTTAAGGTCCGATTCTGAGTTCATTTTCCATTCTTCCTTCTCCGTTTCGACTCGTCTCCTTCCTCTGAGTTGCTACAGTGCCAAATCTGCTACATTGGTCATTTGGGTTCCTTGTTTTGAAGTCTACACCTTCCCTACAGGTATGTATCTTACCTTTACTTGTTTTTAGGTTTTCTCTTCTAGGTTTTCACTTGTATATCTCGTTTTCTTCAAATTAAACTTTTTTCAGCCGTAAAAATTTGATTTTTATTGGGGGCTTTTGTTATTGGTGAGTCAATGGACGAAAGCCCTCAAAAATATTTGAGTTTCATCGGTCGGTTATCGAGAAACTCGAATTTACCCTTTTTGCCCTAAATTGTCAAGATTTTTGAATTTCTCAAAATTTATTCAAATTAAATTCCGTCAGCTATAATTTTCAACTGTATGAGTATTGCAGGATAGTTTAGAACCTATGTAAGTCCTCCTGCCCACGTGTATGGGGGAAAAGTGAGGCCTTTGGCCAACTTACGTCGTTATAATGTCAAAATTTTGAATTTTTCTACCTTACTAATCCATTATCTATTTTTCCTTGTGGTTTGCAGATATTATGGCCCGTACCAAGGTTCTTAGTGTTCGCGACCGTCTTCGCTTCCGTACCAATGAAGCCGAGGCACAGTATGCCCACTACACTCACAAGAAAGTAGAGGGAGGCCGCAAAGTGGACTTGGCTGAGTTAACCTTGTTCAATGTGGAGAGAGCCTTTGGTGATATGGGATGGCTCCCTGTCATCACTTATGACGCATGTAACCGTCCCGACTTGGTACGCCAGTTCTACTGTAATCTCTAGGTGGTGGGGGATTACAATGATGTTGAGAGGGGTAATGAGCTCCGGATCACTAGCTATGTCAAGGGGGTTGACGTCTCATTTGATTATCGGCAGCTGGCCGACTTACTGGGCATTTCCTATGCTGGCCCCATGTTATTCTGTGCTCCTGGAGAGCCCCAGTTCTTTTCTCTATAGATAAGGGCTGAGATTGATAGCCAGCTTATCCACGGGTATATTGCAAGATCATCCAACATAACCTGATACCGCAGAGTGGTCATTACGAGAGGATCTCCCAGTTGACCTAGTATCTATTATACTGTATATGCACTAGGCAGCCCGTCTGCCTTCCATACATCATCATGCGTACCATGATCAGTGCTACGTTGCCCAGTCATACTGGCAACTTGCCCTATGGACATATGATCACTACACTGCTTACCCGCCTGGGTGTGGATTTATTGGGTGAGAAGATTTAGGAGAAATCCTTCTCCTCCCCATTGGATTGGGATGCCATCTGTAAGATGGGCATGCGGGATGCCCAGGTCAGTGATGAGGAGAGGAACTCGATGGTGTGCCCTCGCACTCACGTGGAGATGGCTGACACTGAGGCAGCAGCAGTAGCCGCTGGAGTTCATAGGGAGCCTGCCGGTGATGATGACCATCAGTTAATGGATGTGGACTCCATACCACCTCCTTCACCTACATATGCTGCTGGAGCTAGTACTTCTTATGCTGCTGGAGCTAGTACTTCTTATGCGGCTGGTCCTTCTCATGCGGCTGGTCCTTCACACCCACCTTCTGATATGATGGGGATATTACATGAGATCAGAGAGGCTCAGCGTAGATCTGATCTGAGGATGGGGGAGTTACTAGACGCTCAGCGTGTGAGAGTGAATGAACTATTAGACGCCTAGCGCATATCAAACATAAGGATGGGAGAGCTCATAGATGCTCAGCGCCGGTTAGATATGCGGATGGAGGAGCTTTTGGGTGCTCAGCGCATGACTGATCAGCAGGTGGCTGGTCTCACAGCTAGTCTTCAGACGACCCAGACTCAGGTAGCCTGGTTGACTAGAGTCTATGCTGAGAATTATGACAGAGACCGTGAGGCACCGCCTCTTCCTTCACCTCTAGCTTCATGATTGTATTTGTTTCCTTTCTTTGTACTATAGAGTAACTGTCCGGGTTATGGACTGTACTCTGCTTTAGCTATTTATATATGTTTATTTCTCTCTCATTGTATTTAAAATTGTTCTCCCTTTAATAGATGCATTATTCTCTTTTCAAATTTGGTCTCAAACATCACTTGTGCTTATAGTGTGTTAATATTACAGTTTTTACTTTTATCCTATCTCAGTTCACAATTCGTCGTGAAGGTATGCTAGTTTAGCGGACAAGGCCTGAGATGCTCTGATACCAAGTTGTCACACCCCAATTCCGCACTAATCAGAATGGTGTGATGAACCGTCAACAAACCAACGGTTCAACCAGGATCTCAAGTAGGCTATATCCATTTTATCTAAACCTCATACATCCACATTCATAATCAGAGTAAATACACAATAGCAGAAGTCTTATAATAAAATGAACTGAGAAATCTAAATATGATAATCATATTAAAATATCCAATTATACTATAAGACCCATGTCAATCTAACCCGGTTTTACCACCTTGAACCAGGTTTACCCGTTATGGTCAAGTCAAATGGACCAAGGGCGTGAAGGAGGTCGAGATCCCATGTATCAAATCGACCCAAAAACACTTAAATTAGGGGAAGGGTCGCATACCCAGCTAAGCAGGGTCAGACTGTAAGACCTGTGTCAATCTAACCCGACCTTACCACCTTGAACCAGGTTTACCCATCATGGTCGAGTCAAGTGGACCAAGGGCGTGAAGGAAATCGAGATCCCAGGTATCAAATCGACCCAAAAACACTTAAAAAGAGTGAAGGGTCGCATACCCAGCTAAGCAGAGTCGGACCTCCCAAAATAGAAAGTCAGACCCTCAGTTCTGAAGGGAGGGTCGGACAGCTTAAGACCCTAGGGTCGACGGGATCCGAGGGTCGTCGACCCTCCCATCGACCCTCGGATCTTACCGAAAATAGAAATTAGGAAATTTCGAGATTTTCAATTGGATTCCTTCCTATTCTCAAAGGGGCTTATTTTAGGATGTTTATAGCCTATTTAAAGGACGTCCCTAAGCCACTTTCACTCCTTTCACAACCCTAATTGAATTGAGAGAAAGAGAAGAGAAGGAAAAGAGGAAGAAGAAAGGCAAGCAAGAGAACTTAGCAAAAAGGAGAAGAATATCAGAGGAAAACTAATCTTCTCAGGTATGGATACTAATTCCATGAGTTTCTACAGATCTTAGGATAGTTATTGGAGAGAGAGTGATCTCGGAGAAACCCAAACCATCCATCCATGGTTAGGTTTCCATGGAAAACCCTAGGAGAATGCATGAAAGCCATCTAGGAGGATGATTCATGGTTTCAGACCATGGAATGAGTGTTGAATGGAATGTAGAAGCAAGCCATAGGACCCCAAACACGAAGAATGGATTAAAAAGTGGAAATTGGACCAGAGTGCACCGAGGGTCGCACCCAGGGTCGATAGGCCATCCGACCCTAGGTGTTTCTGACCATCGACCCTTAGTATTCTGGAAGTCCAGAATCGACCCTAGCATCGACCCTCAGTTGACAGAATGGTTTTTAAATTCAGAATTTATTCTAATTAAATTTTATCGACTTTGTTAGGTTTTCTAGCAATATAATAACATTATAACGGTGATTTTAAAGCTTGGAAAAGTATCTTATAGCAAGCTAAGGTGAGGAACCTTAACTCCAAACTAAATTGGTTAATAATAAACTGTTTTCTATTTCTTGATTCCTATGCCATGCTTGATTTTATGCGAATATGTTTGTAATGTGCATACAGCATGCCATCCAATATTTCTATTACTTGTTCATGCATATTTAGTTTATCGTTAATAACATGATGATGATGATGATGATAGGAATAGGCATGTGCTTGTATGTGTGTGGTTGATGTGCTTGATGCGAGCGAGTATCAGGGGAGGTGTGATGAGAACGTCAATAAACGTTAACCTTTGGCGGGTCTCGGCACATTATCTCTATCTCTAACTCAAGTCTTGTGCATTGGCATCGTCGTATCGCCATTACTTTAGCAGAACTATTATGTCGTAGAGTATCAGGGGAGGTGGTCTCGGTCATTGGAGTCTTTGACTCTACCGGGGGGCCTTAGCTCTATCTCTATGGACATTCTAAGGGATGCTAGGGTGAGGCCTTGGATACATTGTTTGGCATTAGGATTGGTTAGTTGCGAGCCCAGTTTACAGCCCTCCCCAACAGGGGCTTACGTGTTGGTGTGGCACTATATAGCAATAAACGTAACCTTTGTTATATAATGTTCATGATTGGGTGCATGTGAGTTGACGATAAACTTGATCTTCGGGTAACGTCACACACTCGTGTATCGAGGCGGAGTCAATAAACGGGACCTTTGGCTACCTCAACCTTTCTATTGCATACTACAAACTTTAAACCGGACCAAAGATATAAATTGATGTGCATGCATATGTATTGTTGCATTGTTTTGGCTACTCATTGAGCCGTAATGTGTACTCACCCCTCGACATCGAATATCTTTAGTTGATGATGCAGGTTATACCGTTGAAGACTATATGAACGCGTCTGCGTACGAAAACGTGGCAGCTATGGAAGCTGGAGTTAAAGATGCTACACACAACTCCTCTTGCGAGTGCAACTCGTGTGTATTTGATTAGATATTTTATAGGTTTCTTTTATTGAATTTAATAAATACTTGTATTTGATATTTAAATATTTATGTCTCAGTTGGAAACAGAATAATTTGCTATTAAATTATTGATATCATCTTAGTTCTCAGTTCATTTATTTATAAGATTTTCGCTATTGTGTATTTACTCTGATTATGATTTCGGATGTGTGTAAGTTTAGATAATGCGGGGATAGCCTATTTGAGATCCTGGTTGAACCGTTGGTTTACTAGCGGTTCATCACATCATTCTGGTTAGACCAGAATTGGATTGTGACAACTTGATATCAGAGCATCTCAGGCCTTGTCCGCTAAACTAACATACATTCGAGATAATTGTGAACTGAGATAGGATAAAAGTAAAAACAGTAATATTAACACATTATAAGCACCTGTGTTGGTTGAGACAGAACTTAAATAACACAATAATGTATATATAAAAGGTGGAACTATATATATACACTCAAACAGAAAGAGAAGACCAAAATGTATCATGATAAACCAATAAAATAGGGTATTATCTATAAGTTGGGTAGTTATCTAAGTATACAAGTGATATTGTACAGTACCAAGAAGGAAGCATCTGTACAGTAGAAAATTGGAATACTGAGTTGGTACTCACAAGATGTGAAACTCGACGTAGGACAGAAGAAGAAGAAAAATGGCTAGTAATGCCAAAACCCCTGTAGAGATAAAGGAAAAGATCTCAGGCTAAATCCAAACAGAGATAAGAGGATAATGGCCATGTAAGTAGATATGTTTATATAGGATGCAGTGCATTATTGACTTACTCTTATGATTATAGAGGATGCACATACCAGATTTTAATTCTCGTACCTTGACAGGATACCTTCTTGATTTAACCTGTCAATTGAAGTCATAGATATTGTTTCTTTAGTATTAGTCCTGATTATACCAATCTAAACCACTCTCATGATCAACAACATGAATAGAAATATGAACTGAATGAACAGTTAAATGTTTAATCATGTTGAGCGTACATCTTCTGATTTATACCTGATTTACTAATATATGAAAGCTTCTCTAGATTTACTCTTGTAGTGCCTTGACCAATGACTATATATACTCGATAGAACCTGTAACCATGAGGTTAAAGACTGTAAAACCTCTATTTTCATGTATTTGGACCATCGTGTGACCTAAGGACCTTTGGATGTCGGTTGGATTTCCACAGATTTACACCTGATTCTTTAAACCTAGGTTCACTAGATAAAGCTAGTGTTTTCGTTATGCTAACGCAACAGAAGGAAGTGAGTCACTATTGGATGAACATTTTGATTCATAGACTTCCTGACCTTTGTTGATAAAGATGATTAGTGATAATGGAATTATTGGAAGAAAGATGATTGGATTCAGATTAAATGCTATAGCTAATGAACCTCAGATGAAGTAATGGAGAATCTATTTTGAGATTGCTAAATGGATGGAATTTGGACGCAACCTAATTATACTTGAGATGGCAAACTTTGACGTCATCTTGGGGATAGACTGGTTATCTCAACACTTTACAAGTTGTTATGTGCATAGAAGAGATTATCATTCAAGAATAAAGACGACATATAATTTAGTATTATTGGAAGTATGTTGCCTAAGAAAAGAAAGCTGATCCTCTCTATGCTAAAAGCGAAGAGATGCTTTGAAGAGTAATAAGTTGGATATATGGTATCTGTGGTACACGTTTACAAAGAAGCACCACAGATGGAAGATATTGATGTGATGCATAAATTTCAGGTGTGTTTCCAGGAGACCCACCTGGGTTACCATCTGATCATGCGACGAGTTCATCATCGACCTGATACCTGGAGCCGCACCCGTATCAAAAGCACCTTATAGAATGCCTCCTACGGAACTGAAGGAACTAAAAGTGCAACTACAAGAACTGCTGGACAAGGGTTATATTCGACCCAGTAAATCACCATGGGGGGCCCCGGTGTTGTTCGTAAAGAAGAAGGATGGTAGCGTTCGATTATGTGTCGACTATCGGGAGTTGAATAAACTGACAATCAAGAATCGATATCCACTACCTCGGATCGATGACTTGTTCGATCAGTTACAAGGGGCAAGAGTATTTTCTAAGATCGATCTTCGATCGGCCTATCATCAGTTGAAGATTAAAGAAGGGGATATTCCAAAGACAGCATTCAGGACCAGATACGGACATTATGAATTTTTGGTTATGTCTTTCGGATTAACTAATGCACCGGCAACGTTCATGGAACTTATGAACCGATTCTTCCACGATATGTTGGATACGTCGGTTATCGTATTTATTGATGATATATCGGTGTACTCCAAGGACAAGGAAACCCATATCAAGAACCTAAACGCAGCCCTACAGCGTTTAAGGAAAGAGAAGCTATATGCCAAATTTTCCAAGTGCGAGTTTTGGCTAAGTGAAGTTGCCTTTCTAGGCCACGTAGTATCCGCTGAAGGAATCAAAGTGGATCCCAGCAAGATCGAGGCTATTGTGAAGTGGGAAGCACCAAAGAGCGTTTCGGAAATCAGAAGCTTTCTGGGTCTAGCTGGTTATTACCGGAGATTCGTAGAAGACTATTCTCGGATTGCCGTACCTCTCACCAGTTTGACTAAGAAAGGTGAAAAGTTTGTATCGATGGATAAATGAGAGAAGAGTTTCCAAACACTGAAGACCAGATTGATATCCGCTCCGATTTTGACCATTCCCGTTCCAGGATAGACATTTACTTTATACACTAATGCATCGGGATTGGGATTAAGATGTGTGCTTATGCAAGGAGAGCAAGTGATTGCTTATGCTTCAAGACAATTAAAGGAACATGAGAAAAATTATCCCACTCATGATCTGGAGCTAGCGGCAGTAGGACATGCGGTCAAGATATGGAGACATTACCTATACGGGGAGAAGTTTCAGATTAAGTCGGACCATAAAAGTCTTACTTATTTATTTAATCAGAAGGAGTTGAATATGAGACAACGAATATGGCTGGAACTATTGAAAGACTATGATTGTGATATCCGGTATCATCTGGGAAAAGCGAACGTAGTAGCGGATGCATTGAGCAGAAAAGCAATGGTTAAATCTCAAGGAGAAGTTAGCACGACTGCAGCAATGTGTACCAACGGAATGGTATTCAATCACGGCAACAAGCAGTATGTGATAGATACAACGGATGAATCAGCCAACCAAGGGTTTATTCATCGGTTTTTGAATATGTTCGCGGCATTGAAGATTATACCGGATATAGTAGACGAAGTGAAGACAGCTATCAAAGTAGATCCTTATCTGAAAACAGTACAAGAAGATATTGAGAAAGGTAAGACTAACCCTGAGTTCACCTTGGATGACGAGAAAGTACTAAAATACAAAGGAAGAATATGTATACCTGAAACAGAAAATATGGACATTAGACACCGACGAATGAAAGAAGCCCATACCACCATTTATTCAATACATCCTGGAAGTACGAAAATGTATCATGATCTAAAGAAGTTATATTGGTGGAGAGGAATGAAAGCGGATGTAGCCAAGTTCGTGTCTCAATGCCTAAATTGTCAGAAAGTAAAGGCTGAACGACAAAGACCCGCAGGACTGTTACAGCCATTACCAGAACCGGCATGGAAATGGGACTGCATCACTATGGACTTCGTCACAGGGCTACCATTGACTCCTCGAGTAGTTGACGCAGTTTGGGTGATTGTGGACCGTCTGACTAAGACAGCTCGCTTCATACCGATATGACCCCAATATATGCTCGAAAGGTTAGCAAAGCTGTATGTGGATAATATTGTTTGATTACATGGTGTTCCAGAAAGCATTGTGTCCGATAGAGATCCACGATTTACTTCTAAATTTTGGGAAGGACTGCAAAAGGCTATGGGTACAACATTGAAGTTCTGTACTGCGTTCCACCCACAGACGGATGGACAGTCAGAATCTACAATCCAGATTCTAGAAGATATGTTACGAGCATGTGTGATTGATTTCAAAGGATCATGGGATGAAAATTTACCATTGATCGAGTTCGCCTATAACAACAGCTATCAGGCTACTATACAGATGTCACCTTATGAAGCACTGTATGGCAGGAAGTGTCGAACTCCTTTGTTTTGGAATGAAGTTGGAGAACGTAGTATTTTTGGACCGGAATTTGTGGAAGAGACTTGTCGAGTGGTCGACATCATCAAGGAAAGAGTGAGAACAGCTCAGAATCGTCAGAAGCAATATGCAGACACTCGACGAAGAGATTTAGAGTTCACCGTAGGTGAAAAAGTATTTCTGAAGGTATCGCCTATGCGAGGATTGAAGAGGTTCGGACAGAAAGGGAAACTAAGTCCAAGATATGTCTGGCCGTATGAAATTCTAGCTAAGCGTGGAAAATTTGCTTATCAGTTAGCACTACCACCATCTATGTCATGTGTACATGACGTATTTCACATTTCTCTATTGAAGAAGTATGTCAAGGACCCAATGCATGTTTTGACAGTGGATTTGCCAGAATTAACTGATGAATTGACATTTGAAGTAACACCAACAGAAATCACTAGTCGAAAGGTTCAACGTTAACGCAACAGAGATATCTACTATGTTAAGGTCATATGGAAAAGTAGAGACATGGAAGAAATTACATGGGAAGAAGAAAATGCTATGAGAAAACAATACCCTTACTTATTTGATTCAGAAGGTACGTACAATTTTGAGGACGAAATTTTTATAAGTTGGGGGGAGTTGTAAGACCCGTGACAATCTCACCCGGTCTTACCACCTTGAACCAGGTTTACCCATCATGGTCAAGTCAAGTGGGCCAAGGGCGTGAAGGAGATCGAGATCCCAAGTATCAAATCGACCCAAAAACACTTAAAAAGAGGGAAGGGCCGCATACCCAGCTAAGCAGGGTCGGACCACCCAAAACAGAAAGTCAGACCCTCAGTTCTGAAGGGAGGGTCGGACAGCTTAAGACCCTAGGGTCGACGGGATCATCGACCCTCCCATCGACCCTCGGTTTCTGTCGAATATAGAAATTAGGAAATTTCAATATTTTTTTATTGGGATTCTTTCCTAATTTCAGAGGGACTTATTTAGGATGTTCCTAGTCTATTTAAAGGACGTCCCTAAGCCACTTTCACTCCTTTCACAACCCTAATTGAATTGAGAGAAAGAGAGGAGAAGGAAAAGAGGAAGAAGAGAGGCAAGCAAGAGAACTTAGCAAAAAGGAGAAGAATTTCAGAGAAAAAGTTATCTTCTCATGTATGGATACTAATTCCATGAGTTTCTACAGACCTTAGGTTTGTAATTGTTGAGAGTGTGATCTCGGAGAAACCCAAACCCTCAACCTATGGTTAGGTTTCCTGGAAAATCGTAGAAGAATGCGTGAAAGCTATCTAGGTCAGTTATACATGGTTTCAGACCATGGAATGAATGTAGAATGGAATGTAGGAGCAAGCCATAGGATCCCAAACATGAGGAATGGATTAAAAGAGGTAATTGAACCAAAGTGCACCAAGGGTCGCACCCAGGGTCGATGACCATCCGACCCTAGGTATTCCTGACCATCGACCCTCAGCATTCGGGAAGTCCAGAAAGAGGGAAGGGTCGATAGACCCATCGACCCTAGCATCGACCCTACCTCCGACCCTCAATTGACAGAATAGTTTTTAAATCTGGAATTAATTCTAATTAAATTCAATTGACTTTGTTAGGTCTTCTAGCAATATAATAACATTGTAAAGGTGATTTTAAAGCTTGGAGAAACATCTTATAGCAAGCTAAGGTGAGGAACCTTAACTCCAAACTAAATTGGTTAATAATAAACTGTTTTTCTATTTCTTGAGTCCTATGCTATGCTTGATTCTATGCGAATATGTTTTTAATGTGCATACAGCATGCCATCCAATATTTCTATTACTTGTTCATGCATATTTATTTTATTGTTTATAACATGATGATGATGATGATAGGAATAGGCATGTGCTTGTATGTGTGTGGTTGATGTGCTTGATGCGAGCGAGTATCAGGGGAGGTGTGATGAGAACGTCAATAAACGTTAACCTTTGGCGGGTCTCGGCACTTTAGCTCTATCTCTAACTCAAGTCTTGTGAATTGGCATCGTCGTATCGCCATTACTTTAGCAGAACTATTATGTCGTAGAGTATCAGGGGAGGTGGTCTCGGTCCTTGTAGTCTCTGACTCTACCGGGGGGCCTTAGCTCTATCTCTATGGACATTCTGAGGGATGCTGGGGTGAGGCCTTGGATACACAGTTTGAAATTAGGATTGGTTAGTTGCGAGCCCAGTTTGCAGCCCTCGCCAACAGGGGCTTACGTGTTGGTGTGGCACTATATAGCAATAAACGTAACCTTTGTTATATAATGTTCATGATTGGGTGCATGTGAGTTGACGATAAACTTGATCTTCGGGTAACGTCACACACTCGTGTATAGAGGCGGAGTCAATAAACGCGACCTTTGGCTACCTCAACCTTTCTATTGCATACTGCAAACTTTAAACCGGACCAAAGATATAAATTGATGTGCATGCATATGTATTGATGCATTGTTTTGGCTACTCATTGAGCCGTGATGTGTGCTCACCCCTCGACGTCGAATATCTTTAGTTGATGATGTAGGTTATACCGTTGAAGACTATATGAACGCGTCTGCGTATGGGAACGTGGCAGCTATGGAAGCTGGAGTTGAAGATGCTATACACGAATCCTCTTGCGAGTGCAACTCGTGTGTATTTGATTAGATATTTTATTGGTTTCTTTTATTGAATTTAATAAAGACTTGTATTTGATATTTAAATATTTATGTCTCAGTTGGAAACAGAATAATTTTTTATTAAATTATTGATATCATCTTAGTTCTCAGTTCATTTATTTATAAGATTTCCACTATTGTGTATTTACTCTGATTATGATTACGGATGTGTGTAAGTTTAGATAACGCGGGGATAGCCTATTTGAGATCCTGGTTGAGCCGTTGGTTTATTAGCGGTTCATCACATCATTCTGGTTAGACCAGAATTGGGGTGTGACACGGACCTCCCAAAAATAGAAAGTCAGACCCTCGGTTTTGGAGGGAGGGTCGGACAGCTTAAGACCCTAGGGTCGACGGGATCATCGACCCTCCCATCGACCCTCGGTTTCTGTCGAATATAGAAATTAGGAAATTTCTATATTTTTTTATTGGGATTCTTTCCTAATTTCAGAGGGACTTATTTAGGATGTTCCTAGTCTATTTAAAGGACGTCCCTAAGCCACTTTCACTCCTTTCACAACCCTAATTGAATTGAGAGAAAGAGAGGAGAAGGAAAAGAGGAAGAAGAGAGGCAAGCAAGAGAACTTAGCAAAAAGGAGAAGAATTTCAGAGAAAAAGTTATCTTCTCATGTATGGATACTAATTCCATGAGTTTCTACAGACCTTAGGTTTGTAATTGTTGAGAGTGTGATCTCGGAGAAACCCAAACCCTCAACCTATGGTTAGGTTTCCTGGAAAATCGTAGAAGAATGCGTGAAAGCTATCTAGGTCAGTTATACATGGTTTCAGACCATGGAATGAATGTAGAATGGAATGTAGGAGCAAGCCATAGGATCCCAAACATGAGGAATGGATTAAAAGAGGTAATTGAACCAAAGTGCACCAAGGGTCGCACCCAGGGTCGATGACCATCCGACCCTAGGTATTCCTGACCATCGACCCTCAGCATTCGGGAAGTCCAGAAAGAGGGAAGGGTCGATAGACCCATCGACCCTTGCATCGACCCTACCTCCGACCCTCAATTGACAGAATAGTTTTTAAATCTGGAATTAATTCTAATTAAATTCAATTGACTTTGTTAGGTCTTCTAGCAATATAATAACATTGTAAAGGTGATTTTAAAGCTTGGAGAAACATCTTATAGCAAGCTAAGGTGAGGAACCTTAACTCCAAACTAAATTGGTTAATAATAAACTGTTTTTCTATTTCTTGAGTCCTATGCTATGCTTGATTCTATGCGAATATGTTTTTAATGTGCATACAGCATGCCATCCAATATTTCTATTACTTGTTCATGCATATTTATTTTATTGTTTATAACATGATGATGATGATGATAGGAATAGGCATGTGCTTGTATGTGTGTGGTTGATGTGCTTGATGCGAGCGAGTATCAGGGGAGGTGTGATGAGAACGTCAATAAACGTTAACCTTTGGCGGGTCTCGGCACTTTAGCTCTATCTCTAACTCAAGTCTTGTGAATTGGCATCGTCGTATCGCCATTACTTTAGCAGAACTATTATGTCGTAGAGTATCAGGGGAGGTGGTCTCGGTCCTTGTAGTCTCTGACTCTACCGGGGGGCCTTAGCTCTATCTCTATGGACATTCTGAGGGATGCTGGGGTGAGGCCTTAGATACACTGTTTGGCATTAGGATTGGTTAGTTGCGAGCCCAGTTTACAGCCCTCGCCAACAGGGGCTTACGTGTTGGTATGGCACTATATAGCAATAAACGTAACCTTTGTTATATAATGTTCATGATTGGGTGCATGTGAGTTGACGATAAACGTGATCTTCGGGTAACGTCACACACTCGTGTATAGAGGCGGAGTCAATAAACGCGACCTTTGGCTACCTCAACCTTTCTATTGCATACTGCAAACTTTAAACCGGACCAAAGATATAAATTGATTTTTTTTGCATGCATATGTATTGTTGCATTGTTTTGGCTACTCAGTAAGCCGTGATGTGTGCTCACCCTTCGACGTCGAATATTTTTAGTTGATGATGCAGGTTATACCGTTGAAGACTACATGAACGCGTCTGCGTATGGAAACGTGGCAGCAATGGAAGCTGGAGCTGAAGAGGATACACACGACTCCTCTTGCGAGTGCAACTCGTGTGTATTTGATTAGATATTTTATAGGTTTCTTTATTGGATTTATTAATACATGTATTTGGTATTTAAATATTTATGTCTCAGTTGAGAACAGAATAATTTGCTATTAAATTATTGATATCATCTTAGATTCTCAGTTCATTTATTTACAAGATTTCCGCTATTGTGTATTTACTCTGATTATGATTATGGATGTGTGTAAGTTTGGATAACGCGGGGATAGCCTATTTGAGATCCTGGTTGAACCGTTGGTTTATTCGTGGTTCATCACATCATTCTGAATATTGCAGAATTGGGGTGTGACAACTTGGTATCAGAGCTTCTCAGGCCTTGCCCGCCGAACTAACATACATTCAACATAATTGTGAACTGAGATAGGATAAAAGTAAAATAGTAATATTAACACATTATAAGCACAAGTGATGTTTGAGACCAATTTTAAAAAGAGAATAATACGTCTATTAAAGGGGAAACAAGTTACATACAATTAAAGAGAGAAACAAGAGGTATATACATAATGAAAGCAAAGTACAGTCCACAACCCGGACAGTTACTCTGTAGTACAAGGAGAGGAGGCGGTGCCTCACGGTCTCTGTCGTAGTCCTCAGCATAAACTCTAGTCAACCAGGCTATCTGAGTCTGGGTCGTCTGTAGACTAGCTGTGAGACCGACTATCCTCTGATCAGTCGCACGCTGCACCTCTAGGAGCTCTCCCATCCGCACGTCTGATGCGTGCTGAGCAGCCAACAGCTCATCCATCCTCAGATCAGATCTGCGTTGAGCATCCCTGATCTCCTGCAGCATCTCCATCATGGCTGAAGGTGGAAGTGAAGGATCAACCGAGTGGGAAGGACCAGCCTCAGGTGCCGGAGCCGCCGCAGAAGAAGTACCCACTCCAGCCGCATGTATAGGTGAAGGCGGTGGTATCAAGTCGACGTCCATATACATACGATCGTCATCGTCGACCAGATCCACACGAGCTCTAGCAGCAGCGGCAGCAGCCTCAGCATCAACCATCTCGACCCGAGTGTGAGGGCGGACCATCGCGTTCCTCTCCTCATCACTAACCTCAGCATCTCGCAGCCCCATCTTGCAGATAGCCTCCCAATCTAGAGGCGACGAGAAGGTCTTCTCCTGGATCTTCTCATCTACCAGATCCACCCCCAGACGGGTCAGCAACACTGTAATCATGCGTCCATAGGGTAGATTACCCCTATGACCGGACAATGTGGCACTAATCATCCTCCGCATGATGATGTAAGGAAGGCAGACCGGCTGGCGAGTGCAGATGCTGTAGATCAAAAACTGGGTCAGCTGAGACACCCTCTCATAGTGCCCACTCTACGGGATAAGATTATGCTGGATAATCTTACAGAAGACCCGTGGAGCTGGACGCAGATAACAAGCTCTCATCTGCCAACGATTAGGATGGAGCAACTGGTTGTCAATCTCTGCCCTCATCTCCATCTCAACAAACTGTGGCTCTCCCAGCGCACAGTACACCATGGGGCCATCATAGGGAATGCCCAACAGATCGGCCAACTGCCGATAATCAAAGGAAATGTGCACCCCCTTGACGTAACTGGTGATGCGCAACTCCTGACCATGCTCAACGTCATTGTAATTCCCCACCACCTGGAGATTACAATAGAACTGGTGCACCAAATCTGGACATGTTCACGTGTCGTATGTGATGACAGGGAGCCGCCCCATATCACCAAATGCTCCCTCTACATTGAACAAGGCTAGCTCATCCAAGTTCACCATGCGACCCCCTTCCACTTTCTTACGGGCATAGTCAGCATACTGTGCCTCAGCTTCATTCGAACGGAAGCGAAGTGGATCACGCACTCTGGGTACTTTAGTACGAGCCATAGTATCTGCAAATAAAAAAGAGAAAGGAAACAAGGAGTTAATAGGATAAAAATCCAAAATTTGATGTAATAACGACGTAAGTTAACCATAAAGCCCATTCCTCATCATATAAGTGGGCATAAGGACTTATGTAGGTTTAAACATACCCTACAACCCACATGCAGTAGGAAATTTTAACTGACGATGTCCAATTTGAAGAAATTCAAGAAAAATCGAAAATGTCGACAAATTAGGGCAAAAAGAGAAAATTTCAAGTTTCTCGATAACCAACCGATGAAACTCAAAAATTTTTGAGGGCTTTCGTTCCTCGAGACACCAATAACAAAAGCCCCCAATAAAAATCAAATTTTTATGGTTGAAAAAAGTTTAATTTGGAAAATACAATTTAAATGTGCAAAAACCTAGAAAAGAAAACCTAAAAACAGGTGAAGATGGGTGGACATACCTGTAGTGATGACATGGACGTCGAAACACGGAGTCAAACTGACCAAAAACGGTAGAGTAGCACTGTAGCAACTCAGAGAGGAGAGACGAGTCGAAATGGAGGGGGAATAGTGAGGAATGGCCCAGAATCGGATCTTAAAAATCTGATTTTTGGTCCGAGGGTCGGACAATTCGACTGGATCCATCGACCCTCGGCTCTCGGGAACCTGACAGAAAACTAAGGGTCGGAACTGAGGGTCTGACACCCATCGACCCTCGCATTGACCCTCGGCTATCGGGAAGAATAGGTCATTCCCAGGGTCGAAAACTAAGGGTCGGACATACCAGCGACCCTCACCATCGACCCTGCATAGAAAAGACAGCATTTTTTTTATAAAATGAGCTAGAATTGGAATCGATTATTGGTGAGCATGCCTACATGAAATATAAATGACTTCTAACCTATTTGATGATTTTCAGGCACCAACAATCACCGAAGGGAAATATGTCTGGACATAGAGTGACCCGACAGACCCGAAACACAGTCCCACCACCACAACCAGTGGAGGAGACTAGTTAAGAGAATAACTACGCACCGGAAAATCCAGAATCGACAAACCCTATAAATTTGCCACCTCCACCACCAGAGCTAGCAACAGTGGTGATGAATCTGGCACAGCAGCTGCAGCAGATGCAACATGCGTAGGCTCAGATGCAGGTCGCTATGGGAATTATGTTTCAAGCCACTCAGGCCGCACCCATGCACACTGGACAAGCCAGTGTAGCCCCGGTGGGTAACCACCCAGCTCATCAGACCCCTCAACAACCGGCTGCACAAATTCCAGTGCAGGTACCGGAAGCATCTCAAGGGAATTACCACAATCCACCCTATATGTTCGGGGCAAACCCCCAGAATCAGTTGGATCACTCCCGGCTAGTGGAGAGATTTTTGAAGATGAAACCCAGATAATTCAACGGCAAGCCGTCTGATCCATTGTGGCCAGCACACTGGATAGACGAGACGGAGAGAAACTTCCTCATGATGACTATTACAGAGGAAGAGAAGGTACTATGTGCCACCTTCATGCTCAAGGGCGACGCACACCATTGGTGGAAACCACGAAGACATATTTACTGACCAAGCACGCCCTACTGACATGGGCTATATATAAAGAAGCATTCTTCGAGAAATATTTTCCACGAAGCTTCAGAGATTCGATGGAGAAGGAGTTCCTGAGTCATTATCAGGGACATATGTCAGTGGATGCGTATCAACAGTGTTATGAAGAGCTATTTTTCTTCGCACCACTGAGAATGCAAGAAGAAGAAACCAAAACCCGTAGGTTTGTCACGGGACTAAGAGGAAGCATCAGAGAAAATGTTCTGGGCTTAGAGAAGAAAATTTACAACGAAGCTGTCCAGATTGCTCGAGTGATTGAATCGAGCCAGAAGGAGAGTTATTTTACTCAGAACAAAGGCATCAAAAGGCCAGCCAGAAACTCCTACAACGGAGGCAATAACAGGACGTATAAGCCTTTCCGTCCTCAGAATTTTACTGCTGCAACCAAGACTACTCCAGCAACTCAACCTCAGCCAAAGCCAAATTCTGAAGTCCTGAAGTGTTTTAACTGCAACCAACCGGGACATATGGCAAGGGAGTGCCCTAAGCCCATGAAACAATTCCATCAGGGACGTGTATATGTTGTTATGTCTGAGGATGCGGCCGCATCACCCGATGTGGTCACAGGTATGACTGAAACTTTTAAAGTTGTAATTACATTGAATGAGCATGTAGACTAAGTAAAGATAAATCACAGGTATTGTACCTATAAATGGCGTACCCGCCAGAGTACTCTTCGATTCCGGAGCTACTCATTCCTTTATATCTGTGTCATTTGGAAAGAGGACAAAATTACCCATCAAAACATTAGACTACAAATTACTTGTACGATCACCGATGGGGTTAGAAGTGGAACTAGAGAAGGGTTATGGACCATGTCCAGTTCTCATTGGAGAGCAGACCTTAGATGCAACCTTGATACAACTTGAGATGGCAGACTTTGATGTCATCTTGGGAATGGACTGGTTAGCTCGGCATTCTGCAAATTTATTATGCGCTGAAAAGAAGCTAACATTCAAAGACAAGGAAGGGACAAAATTCAGTTTCTCGGGAACCAAACTTCCCCGGAGACGTAAGCTCATACTCTCAGCAGTAAAGGCTAAGAAGTGCCTTGACAAGGGAGCAGTCGGGTATCTAGTGTCAGTGGTCGACCTAACCAAGGAAGCACCACGAATGGAAGACATTGATGTCGTGCGGGATTACCCTGACGTATTTTCGGAGGAACTACCCGGATTACCACCAGACCGGGCCACGGAGTTTGTAATAGACCTGATACCTGGAGACGCACCCGTATCAAAAGAACCTTATAGAATGGCTCTTACGGAACTGAAGGAACTGAAGGTGCAACTACTAGAATTGCTGGACAAGGGTTATATTCGACCCAGTATATCTCCATGGGGTGCACTGGTGTTGTTCGTAAAGAAGAAGGATGGTAGCATTCGATTATGTATCGACTATCGAGAGTTGAATAAACTGACAATCAAGAATCGATATCCACTACCTCGGATCGATGACTTGTTCGATCAGTTACAAGGAGAAAAAGTATTTTCTAAGATCGATCTTCGATCAAGCTATCATCAGCTGAAGATTAAAGAAGGTGATATTCCAAAGACAGCATTCAGAACCAGATATGGACATTATGAATTTTTGGTTATGTCTTTCGGATTAACTAATGCACCGGCAACGTTCATGGAACTTATGAACCGAGTTTTCCATGATATGCTGGATACGTCGGTTATAGTATTTATTGATGACATATTGGTATACTCCAAGGACAAGGAAACCCATATCAAGAACCTAAACGCAGCCCTACAGCATTTAAGGAAAGAAAAGCTATATGCCAAATTTTCAAAGTGCGAGTTTTGGCTAAGTAAAGTCGCATTCCTAGGCCATGTAGTATCCGCTGAAGGAATCAAAGTGGATCCCAGCAAGATCAAGGCTATTGGGAAGTGGGAAGCACCAAAGAGCGTTTCAGAAATCAGAAGTTTTCTGGGTCTAGCTGGTTATTATCGGAGATTCGTAGAGGACTATTCTCGGATTGCCGTACCTCTCACCAGTTTGACCAAGAAGGGTGAAAAGTTTGTGTGGACGGATAAATGTGAGAAGAGCTTCCAGACACTGAAGACCAGATTGATATCTACCCCGATTTTGACCATCCCCATTCCAGGACAGACGTTTACCTTATACACCGATGCGTCGGGACTGGTATTTGGATGTGTGCTTACGCAAGGAGAGCAAGTGATTGCTTATGCTTCAAGAGAGTTAAAGGTACATGAGAAAAATTATCCCACTCATGATTTGGAGTTAGCGGCAGTAGTACATGCTGTCAAGATATGGAGACATTACCTATACGGAGAGAAATTCCAGATTAAATCGGACCATAAAAGTCTTACTTATCTATTTAATCAGAACGAGTTGAATATGAGACAACGAAGATGGCTGGAATCATTGAAAGACTATGATTGTGATATCCAGTATCATCCGGGAAAGGCGAACGTGGTAGCAGATGCATTGAGCAGAAAAGCAATGATCAAATCTCAAGGAGAAGTCAGCACAACTGCAGCAATGTGTACTACCGGAATGGTATTCAATCACGGCAACGAGCAATATGTGATAGATACAACGGATGAATCAGCTAACCAAGGGTTTATTCATAGGTTTTCAAATATGTTCGCGGCATTGAAGATTATACCGGATATAGTGGATGAAGTGAAGACAGCTATCAAAGCAGATCCTTATCTGAGAACAGTACAAGAAGATATTGAGAAAGGTAGGACTAACCCTGAATTCACCTTGGATGACGAGAAAGTACTAAAATACAAAGGAAGAATATGTGTACCTGAAACAGAAAGTATGGACATTAGACACCGACTGATGAAAGAAGCCCATACCACCATCTACTCGATACATCCTAGAAGTACAAAAATGTATCATGATCTAAAGAAATTATATTGGTGGAGGGGAATGAAAGCAGATGTAGCTAAGTTCGTGTCTCAATGCCTAAATTGTCAGAAAGTAAAGGCTGAACGACAAAGACCCGTAGGATTGTTATAGCCATTACCGGAACCAGCATGGAAATGGGACTGCATCACTATGGACTTCGTCACGGGACTACCATTGTCTCCTCGAGTAGTTGACGCAGTTTGGGTGATTGTGGACCGTCTGACCATAACAGCTCGCTTCATACCTATACGACCTCAGTATACGCTGGAAAGGTTAGCGAAGCTGTATGTGGATAATATTATTCGATTACATGGTGTTCCAGAAAGTATTGTGTCCGATAGAGATCCACGATTTACTTCCAAATTTTGGGAAGGATTGCAAAAGGCTATGGGTACAACGTTGAAGTTCAGTACTGCATTCCACCCACAGACAGATGGACAGTTAGAACGTACAATTCAGATTCTAAAAGATATGCTACGAGCATGTGTGATTGATTTCAAAGGATCATGGGACGAAAAGTTACCATTGATCGAGTTCACTTATAATAACAGCTATCAGACTACTATACAGATGTCACCTTATGAAGCACTGTATGGCAGAAAGTGTCGAACTCCCTTGTTTTGGAATGAAGTTGGAGAACGTAGTATTGTTGGACCGGAATTTGTTGAAGAGACTTGTCGAGTGGTTGACATCATCAAGGAAAGAGTGAGAACAGCTCAGAACCGTCAGAAGCAATATGCAGATACTCGACGCAGAGATCTGGAGTTCGTCGTAGGTGATAAAGTATTTTTGAAGGTATCGCCTATGCGAGGATTGAAGAGGTTCGGACAGAAAGGGAAATTAAGTCCAAGATATGTCGGGCCGTATGAAATTCTGACTAAGCGTGGAAAAGTAGCTTAACAGTTAGCACTACCGCCATCTATGTCAAGTGTACATGACGTATTTCACATTTCCCTATTGAAGAAGTATGTCAAGGACCCAACACAGGTCTTGACAGTGGATTTGTCGAAATTGACTGATGATTTGACATTTTAAGTAACACCAACAGAAATCACTAGCCGAAAGGTTCAACGTCTACGCAACAGAGATATCTATTATGTTAAGCTCACATGGAAAAGTAGAGACATGGAAGAAATTACATGGGAAGAAGAAAATGCAATGAGAAAGCAATACCCTTACTTATTTGATTCAGAAGGTACGTACAATTTCGAGGATGAAATTTTTATAAGTTGGGGGAAGTTGTAAGACCCGTGTCAATCTAACCCGGTCTTACCACCTTGAACCAGGTTTACCCGTCATGGTCGAGTCAAATGGACCAAGGGCGTGAAGGAGATCGAGATCCTAGGTATCAAATCGACCCAAAAACACTTAAATTAGGGGAAGGGTCGCATACCCAGCTAAGAAGGGTCGGACCTCCCAAAAACAGAAAGTCAGACCCTCGGTTTTGGAGGGATGGTCGGACAGCTTAAGACCCTAGGGTCGACGGGATCATCGACCCTCCCATTGACCCTCGGTTTCTGTCGAATATAAAAATTAGGAAATTTTTATATTTTTCGATTGGGATTCTTTCCTAATCTCAGAGGGACTTATTTAGGATGTTCCTAGTCTATTTAAAGGACGTCCCTAAGCCACTTTCACTCCTTTCACAACCCTAATTGAATTGAAAGAAAGAGAGGAGAAGGAAAAGAGGAAGAAGAGAGGCAAACAAGAGAACTTAGCAAAAAGGAGAAGAATTTCAGAGAAAAAGTTATCTTCTCAGGTATCGATACTAATTCCATGAGTTTCTACAAACCTTAGGTTAGTAATTATTGAGAGTGTGATCTCGGAGAAACCCAAACCATCAACCTATGGTTAGGTTTCCATGGAAAACCATAGAAGAATGCGTGAAAGCTATCTAGGTGGGTTATACATGGTTTCAGACCATGGAATGAATGTAGAATGGAATGTAGGAGCAAGCCATAGGATCCCAAACATGAGGAATGGATTAAAAGAGGGAATTGGACCAAAGTGCACCAAAGGTCGCACCCAGGGTCGATGACCATCCGACCCTAGGTATATCTAACCATCGACCCTCAGCATTCGGGAAGTCCAGAAAGAGGGAAGGGTCGATAGACCCATCGACCCTAGCATCGACCCTACCTCCGACCCTCAGTTGACATAATAGTTTTTAAATCTGGACTTAATTCTAATTAAATTCAATTGACTTTGTTAGGTCTTCTAGCAATATAATAACATTGTAAAGGTGATTTTAAAGCTTGGAGAAACATCTTATAGCAAGCTAAGGTGAGGAACCTTAACTCCAAACTAAATTGGTTAATAATAAATTATTTTTCTATTTCTTGAGTCCTATGCTATGCTTGATTCTATGCGAATATGTTTGTAATGTGCGTACAGCATGCCATTCAATATTTTTATTACTTGTTCATGCATATTTATTTTATTGTTTATAACATGATGATGATGATGATAGGAATAGGCATGTGCTTGTATGTGTGTGGTTGATGTGCTTGATACGAGCGAGTATCAGGGGAGGTGTGATGAGAACGTCAATAAACGTTAACCTTTGGCAGGTCTCAGCACTTTAGCTCTATCTCTAACTCAAGTCTTGTGCATTAGCATCGTCGTATCGCCATTACTTTAGCAGAACTATAACATTGTAGAGTATCAAGGGAGGTGGTCTCGGTCCTTGTAGTCTCTGACTCTACCGGGGGGCCTTAGCTCTATCTCTATGGGCGTTCTGAGGGATGCTGGGGTGAGGCCTTGGATACACTGTTTGGCATTAGGATTGGTTAGTTGCGAGCCCAGTTTGCAGCCCTCGCCAATAGGGGCTTACGTGTTGGTATGGCACTATATAGCAATAAATGTAACCTTTGTTATATAATGTTCATGATTGGGTGCATGTGAGTTGACGATAAACGTGATCTTCGGGTAACGTCACACACTCGTGTATAGAGGCGGAGTCAATAAACGCGACCTTTGGCTACCTCAACCTTTCTATTGCATACTGCAAACTTTAAACCGGACCAAAGATATAAATTGATTTTTTTTGCATGCATATGTATTGTTGCATTGTTTTGGCTACTCACTGAGCCGTGATGTGTGCTCTCCCCTCGACGTCGAATATTTTTAGTTGATGATGCAGGTTATACCGTTGAAGACTACATGAACGCGTCTGCGTACGAAAACGTGGCAGCAATGGAAGCTGGAGCTGAAGAGGATACACACGACTCCTCTTGCGAGTGCAACTCGTGTGTATTTGATTAGATATTTTATAGGTTTTTTTATTGGATTTATTAATACATGTATTTGGTATTTAAATATTTATGTCTCAGTTGAGAACTAAATAATTTGCTATTAAATTATTGATATCATCTTAAATTCTCAGTTCATTTATTTACAAGATTTCCGCTAATGTGTATTTACTCTGATTATGATTATGGATGTGTGTAAGTTTGGATAACGCGGGGATATCCTATTTGAGATCCTGGTTGAACCGTTGGTTTATTCGCGGTTCATCACATCATTCTGAATAGTGCAGAATTGGGGTGTGACATATACTGTTTCAACAGAGACATAAATAAAATACCAATTACATGTTTTTACTAAATCTAAATAATTAAAATAAAATCTAATCAAATACGCATGAGTTGCACTCGCAAGAGGAGTCATGCGTATCCACTTCGTCTTCAACTTCCATCGCCGCCATGTGCCCGTATACTGGAGTGTTGACATAATCTTCGACGATAGTACCTGCATCATCAACTAAAAATATTCGACGTCGAGAGGGTGAGCACACATCATGGCTCAGTGAACAAACAAAATAATGCAACAATACATATGCATGCATTCAATTCATATCTGTGGTCTGGTTTAAAGTTTGCAATATGCAATAGAAAGGGTTGGAGGTCAAAGGTTAACATTTATTGACCCCTCCTCTATACACAGGGTGTGGAAGCCCACCCAAAGGTTAACGTTTATTGTCGTCCCCATCCACCCTACCATGAACATTGTACAACAAAGGTTAACGTTTATTGTTGTACAGTGCCATACCAACACGTAAGCCCCTGATGGCGAGGGCTTGCAAACTGGGTTCGCAACTAACCAATCCTAATGCCAAACAGTGTATCCAAGGCCTCACCCCAGCATCCCTCAGAACGCCCATAGAGATAGAGCTAAGGCCCCCCGGTAGAGTCAGAGACTACAAGGACCGAGACCACCTCCCTTGATACTCTACAATGTTATAGTTCTGCTAAAGTAATGGCGATACGACGATGCTAATGCACAAGACTTGAGTTAGAGATAGAGTTAGAGTGTTGAGGCCCGGCCTATGACACTCCCCCTGATACTCGCTCGCATCAAGTACACCAACCACACACATACATTCACATGCCTATTCCTATCATCATGGTCATTATCATGTTATAAACAATAAAGTAAATATGCATGAACAATAAATAGAAATATTGGATGACATGTTGAATGCACATTAGAAGCATGTTCGCATAGAATCAAGCATAGCATTGGACTCAAGAAATAAAAACAGTTTGTTATTAACCAATTAGTTTAGGTCTTGTTTCCTCACCTTAGCTTGCTAGTAGATCCTCTTTCAAACTTTAAGAATCACCTTTATATTGATATTTTATTGCTAGAAGACCTAACAAAGTCGATAGAATTTAATTAAATTTTATTCCAATTTTTTCCAACTTGTTGTTAACTGGGGGTAGCAGGACGGGTCGATGCTAGGGTAGCAGTATACTGCAGCCCCCTGTAGTAGGGTCGATGGGTCCATCGACCCTAGGTGCAACCCCCCATGGGTTTGGTCGATAAATCACCTTTTGGTCCATTCTCTCTTGTTTGAATCCTATGGCTTCCTTCCATAGTCCATTCCATACACTTCCTATGGTTTACAACTACTCTTTACATATCATATGGTTTAGTTGATCTCCTCCATGGTTTCCATTGAAACTTAATCATGGATTGATGGTTTGGGGTTTCTCCTACATCATACTTTTCTCATTAACTATTCTAAGTCTCACAAAATACATAGAATTAGTATTCTTACCTGAGAAGAGTACTTCTTCTTTGAAACTCTTCTCCTTTTGCCTTCTTCTCTACTTTCGTTCTCTTCTTCTTCTCTTCTTTCTCTTCTCTTTCTCTCAATTCAATTAGGGTTCTAAAAGGAGTGAAAGAAGCTTAGGGACGTCCTTTATATAGAGTAGAAACTCTTAAAATAAGCCCCTTTGATATTAGGAAAGAGCCCAACTGAAATTAGGAAAGTTTCCAAATTTTTATTTCTGGCGGCAACTGGGGGTCGATGAGGGGGTCGATGATCCTGTCGACCCCTGGTTTTAAAATGTCTGACCCCCGGTTAAAAACTGAGGGTCTGAATTTTTGTACTGGGGGGGTCCGACCCCACCTCAGTGGGTGTGCGACCCTCGCCCCTTTTTTAGTGTTTTTGGGTCAGTTTAATACCTGGGATCACGATCTCCTTCACGCACTTGGTCCATTTGGCTCGACCATGATGGGTAGACCTGGTTCAAGGTGGTAAGACTGGGTTAGATTGACACGGGTCTTACATAAAGTGCCCAGATCAAACACCGCATCACACTTACCCTGATGCCCTACCCATACCAATACATAAGCCCCTATTGGCGAGGGCTTGTAAACTGGGCTCGCAACTTACCAATCCTAATGTCAAACAGTGTATCCAAGGCCTCACCCCAGCACCCTCAATACATCCATAGAGATAGAGCGAAGGCCCCCCGATAGAGTCAGAGACTACATGGTCCGAGACCACCTCCCCTGATGCCCTACGACGTAATAGTTCTGCTAAGGTAATGGCGATACGACGATGTCAGTGGACAAGACTTGAGTAGAGATAGAGGTAGAGTATGGTGACCAGGACGAACCACAGTGTTTCGTCCTCCACCTGATGCCCCACTCGCATCAAGTACACTAACCACACACATACATTCACATGCCTATTCCTAGCATCATCATCACATCATGTTATAAATAAATGAAATTAAATATGCATGAGCAGTAATAACAGAAATATTAGATGACATGTGAAATGCACATTACAATCATACAAGCATAGAATCATTCATGGTATTGGACTCAATAAATAAAAATAGTTTATTAATAGCCAATTAATTTAGGTCTTGTTCCCTCACCTTTGGTTAATTCACTTTTAAACTAGTTGAAAACCTAACAAGTTCATAGATTTTTAACTAGCATTATTTCTCATATATTTTGACTAACAGAAACTGAGGGGTCGCAGGTGTGGCAGCACCTGTGGTCTCAGTTTCTGCAACCACAGGGCGTGGGGTTTCAGGGTGTGGTCGGACATACTCCGACCACACGTGCGACCACACCCTCCCTGGAAACTTCCCGAGGGCATGTGGTCGGACATGTGTGTCTCGTGTGGTCGCACATCATGCGACCTCACGTGCGACCACACATGTTATGGTCGACCTTTCACTCTTAATTCCATTCCATCATGTTTGAATCCTTTGGCTTATCATCATGGTCCTTCCTATGATTGTTCTATGGCTCAAAACTATTATTTTATACACCATTGTCCACATAATTTCCTCCATGGATTCTCTTAAAATTTATCCATGGATTGATGGTTAGGGTTTCTCCAAGATCCTATCTTCTTGATGAACTATTCTAGGCTCTTAATTTAACATGAAAAATATGTTCATACCTTAAGCTTGCTGAAGATTCAGAGTTTTCTCTGAATTTTCTTCCTCCTTAGTCTTCCTCTTTAATTCTCCTTCTCTTCCTTCTCTTCTCTTTCTCTCACTTTCAATTAGAGTTCTAAAGGAGTGAAAGAGGCTAAGGGACATCCTATTTATAAAGGAAAACCCTCCATAATATGCCTTAATGAGTTTAGGAAAGACCCCCTTTAGATTAGGAAGGTTTCCTAATTTCGATTTCAGTCTGGGTTCCGTGTAGTCGGAGGTGGGGTCGTAGAATCCGTCAACCACACCTTCTGAAATGTCCGACCACACGACCAAAATTCATGTGGTTGGACTATTTTGAGGTGTGGTCGGTCACACCTGTTTAGGTATGCAACCACACGTTCATAATTGACTATTTTTGGGTTGATTTCATACTTAGTCTTGTGATTTCTTCTCGCACTTGGTCCACTTGGCTCGACCATGATAGGTAGACCTGATACAAGGTGGTAAGACCGGTTAGTTCGATACAAGTCTTACATCTAACAACTTACTTGCTTGCATGGCAGAAATAAAGAGCTTCTTCTGCTTCATCGACTTGTCTTCGATGAACATAATTGACTTATCGCCATCAACTTCAAAGGAGACTTTCGTTTCAGCACACAGGACACTGGCCTTATGGTAGACCATCCCTAAAATTGCATCAAAGTCCGATATGTCTAGAAGTATCAAATTCGCTTCCATTTGTTTATCGCCAATTTTGACTCTACATGGGCAGTGGTAGTAGCTCAACTCCACTTGCTGTCCCAATGGTGTACTAAATTTTGACTCTACATGGGCAGTGGTAGTAGCTCAACTCCACTTGCTGTCCCAATGGTGTACTAACTATAAGTTGTGACTCCATCTTCTATGGGAGTGTTCCTAATTTTTTTAGTAAAAGAGGGCAACACAAAAGAATGGGTCGCACCGGAGTCGAAGAGTACTCAAGCCAACAATTCAGATATAGATATTGTACCTAATGGTAAGTAATTTATTAATTTAACCGATACTTCAAGAACATGCTTGATTCATGCATAACAGTTTATTTACTGTGAGAGAGTAATACCTGTAACCACATTGGCAGAGTTCTCAACATTTTCTGCCATTGTGGCAAAGACCTTGCCCTACTGTAGTCCTTGTTTTGGAGGGTGAGGACAATACCTGGAAATGTGTCCCTCTTGTTGACAATTGTAGCACTTTACTAGACCAGGTGCAGTAGAAGCAAGGGTAGCAGACTTCTTTATAGAAACTTGGGTGGTCACTTTCTTCATAGTAGAGGTCTTAAATGGCTTCTTAGCATTGCGATTGCTGGTGAAAGTACTTGCTCTCTTGGTACCCAAAGTTGTTGCTCTATATTTCTAACGTGCTTGGTATCCGTCCCTTTGGCTGTCTTCTACCACTTTGACTGTTTGAACAATACTGACATAGGTGGTATGACCTTGAGCCTTCACAATAGCTCGCACTCCTCCTCTAAGGCCATCAGCAAACCTTTTTGCCTTCAATGCCTCTGTACGCATGCTCGGAGTTGCAAAGTAATATAGCATCTCAAAGTCCCTCTGATATTTAGTGATGGATCTTCACACTTGACTGAAAGTCAAATGCCTCCTTTTGAACTCTGTAACTCTGGGGGAAATAATTGCCGAAAAAGGCTTCCTTGAAGTTCTCCCATGATATATTGTCATACCTGGCCTCTAGGATAGGCCAAGTAGATTCCCACCAATTGTCGGGTTCATCCTTAAACATGAAAGTAGCATAGAGTATCTTCTGCTCATCCTTGCAAGGCATCATTCTAAGAGTTTTCTCAATAGTATGCATCCATATAGCCAGACGTAAGGGGTCATTTCCTACACCTGTGAATTTAGGAGGCTTCATTTTCTGAAAAGCTTCTACCACCTTTGCCATCGATGTTAGGATAGGTGGCAATGCTATATGTGGAGCGACTTGAGGAATAGCAGGAGGCATTGGTGGTTCTTGTGGATGCACTGGTACTACTACATTTGGTACTGGTGCAGGCATTTGATTTATAGGAGGCTGCACTGGCACTGGAGCAGGTGCTGGTGCTACTGCTGGGACTAGTACAGTTGGAGTAGTTTCCCCATGAAGTACTATTATGAGTCTAGCCATTAACTACTGTTGTTGGATACTAATGTCGGGGGCAAAGTTACCCAAAATAGCATTAACGTTTGCTGCAGTCAACATTGGTGGTGCTAGTGGTGGTACAGGTTATGGCTCATGCTGTATCTCTGGTGTAGGCATTTGGCTCCTGCATTATTCCCTCTGGTGGGGCATTGCTTTCTGCGGTATTGGGCTCTCAACGCCTTCACCTTGTGCTTAGAGCCATGACTAAGAACTTTTCTCATACCTGAAAATTTGGCGATAGTCAATTGACTCATGGGTATAAATGTTTAAAATCACACCATATAATGTACCATATCATGTTTAAAACTCAAATTTCAGTTTTAACACATTGTAGATGAGTCAAATGATCAAACATTTAACACATAGTGAAATAAACTGACAAAAGAGCATACAATACGTGACCGACAACACCTCTTTCGAAAGTAGGGTGTGCGGCTGGTATGCGACCGCACGTCGTGACTTTCTGATTTAAAGTCAATAGCACATATGCTTCGTGCATGTGCTATCGACTTTAGGGGGGCTTGGGATGAGAAGCTTTCCTTCATCGAGTTTGCCTACAACAATAGCTACTAGGCTACGATTCAAATGGCCCCATATGAGGCCTTGTATGGTAAGAAATGTTGAACACCATTATTATGGGACGAAGTTGGAGAAAGATGAATCGTAGGGCCAGAATTTGTGGAAGAAACTTGCAAGGCAGTGGATCAGATTAAGAACCGAGTAAAGACAGCTCAGGTGCGTCAAAAGCACTATGCTGATAACAGGAGACGAGACCTTGAATTTAATGTTGGTGATAAAGTGTTCTTGAAGGTGTCACTAGTAAGAGGCCTAAAGCGGTTCAAAAGAAAAGGAAAACTGTGTCCTAGATATGTGGGACCATATGAAATTCTGTCCCGATGCGGCAAAGTAGCCTATCAACTTGCATTGCCACCAGCGATGTCTAGTGTCCACAACGTCTTCCACGTGTCCTTACTAAAGAAGTACGTGAGAGACCCTTCGCACATTCTTATTGCAGACCCCCCAGATTTGACAGAAGACTTAACCTTCCAAGTGGTACCAATCCAGCTAATTAGTAAAAAGATATAACAGCTTCGAAGGCGAGCTATCCATTATGTCAAAGTAGTTTGGAAAAGTCAGGACGTAGAAGAAATTACCTGGGAGGAGGAGGATGCCATGCGACAAGAATACCCTCATCTTTTCGACTCTGAGGGTACATACAATTTCGAGGATGAAATTTCTTATAAGGGTGGGGGAATTGTGAGACCTACATGCAAATTTCGGGGATGAAATTTCTTTTAAGGGTGGTAGAGTTGTAAGAACCGTGTTCTAAAAACTTGGTTTAACCCATGGTTTTATATGGTGACAGGTATTCCAATCATAACCGAACCGGAAGGCGAAGCCGGGTGACGAACCACTCAATTTTTAGGTATGAGTACTTGTGAAAAACTGTAAAAATTACATACTGGTCTGACTATATAGGTCTGAGTTAGTCAGACCGGTATGTGCAACCGGTATGTGTATACTGGTCTGACTATACCAGTCTGAGTCAGTCAGACCGGTATGTGCGACCGGTATGTGTATTTTCGACTGGAGACGGACTCCAGCGGGTCCCTCACTCCGAATCAAAATTTGGAAAGTTTCCAACCATGGGAAACCTTCCTAAGAACGGTCTCCCACTATTAATAGAGGCTGGGACACTCCTTTGATCCTTCTCAAAACCCTAGCCGTCTGAAGAGATCTGAGAAGGAGCAAGGAAAGAGGAGGCCGCTCAAGAAAGGGGTTTCCATCGTAGGAGCATGCCGCCAACCGACGAACACCGCCGGTAAGTGCTCAATCCTCTTAGTCATGATAGGATTTCAGATCGGAGCCGTGAAGCGGCGCAGCGATCCAAAATCCTAGGACTTTGATTTAAAGCCTAGTTTTTCTTTTAAATCTGATCTGGTTTGATACGGTGTTCTAGTCAAAACTAGAAGGCCATTAGAATACTTGGACCTTAGAATGGGTTAGGAGAAACCCTAGAAACCAAGCCGAAGACCGACGAGGTAGGGAGATCCGAGATCGGGTTCTCGGATCCAAACCGCGGGACATGCTGGTTGGACACAAGGTCCTGTGGTATGGGCCTGCGATATATACCGTAGGCACATACCAGTCTCACTGAGTGAGACCGGTAAGTACCACAATCGGTATATACCGGTGGCACCATACCGGTCTCACTCTACTGAGACCGGTATGCCTTCCGAGCCTTGTTTGCTTTACCAAACATGGTTCTGACCAGTTGTGACCTTCATAAATGAATTTTAACTTTAATAAATGAATTCTAACTTATAGGTATGACTATGTAGGACTTGTCGAAGCGTGAGTAGATCCTGTGACGCTGTACGAAATTGTTATCACGTGACAGGTAAGGGACAAGACCCCAAACTCTAATTAATTGACTAACAGTAAACTTTTGTGATTAAATCTATGTGTAATTGTATTGCTTGGTGTTTGTGCATATTAACATGTCATGTAGTTGTTTCTTTTGCTATTATCTAATCATGCATTTCATATGCTAGGATGTTGGATGTTAGGCATGTGTTTGTTTTTAGTTAGTATGTGGAATGTGAAGGGGAGTGAGCCCTGGATATATCCACAGCTAACACCTTTTTTGTATCGCCATCTACCTTAGCAAACTTGGTACGAATAGGGTATCAAGGGGAGGACATGGGATTGTGGTTCACCCTGCCTGCCTGACTCGAGCCCTATCTCTACGTTGTAGGGAGTCATGCTGGGGTAAGGCCATAGATACTGTATTGACATATAGGACTGGTTAGAAACGGAACCCACTTGCAAGCCCTTGCCAATAAGGGTTTAGGTATTGGTACGGTGTAGGGTATCAGGGGAAGGACACGGTAGTGTGGATTGTTGCCTGACCACCAGACTCTAGCTCTATCTCCATACCGGAGTGAGTGATGTGGGGCAACAGCAGTAGTGTGGATTGTTGTCTGACTGTTGGGTGTGCTCACACTCTCGTGCATGGAGGTGCGGTGGCCGCCAAACCTTACCATAGCATTTTGCAAGTTATACCTGACCCAAATTGTAATGTTATCTCATGCATTTGGTGTGTTGCATTGATCTTGTACTTACTGAGCTAAGTTGTGAGCTCACCCGAATATATATATATTCTTCTTTTTAGATTTTGATACAGGGTACACAGTTGATGACTTCATGACTGCCCCAGGGTACGATACAGTTGCTGCCATTGACACTCAGGCAGTAGAGGACGAGCATGACGCATCATGCGAGTGCTCATTTTGTGTTTTCCTTTAGAGGAGATTTTATTTTAAACAATACATTGTAATATTTTGATTATTTAAGTTTGTGAATGATGGAATAATTTAGATAATTATTTAATTTACAATATAGAGCTCAGTTCATTTATCTATTAATTTCGTTGCTATTTATTATTCTCTAATTATGTTAGACTGCTTGGAATGATTGGTTAACACTGTCTATTGAGATCCTGGTGTGAACAGTGGTTTAGAGCCGGTTCACTCATACTACTGGTTCAATCAGAATTGGGGTGTGATAACTTGGTATCAGAGCCCTAGGCTCTGTCCAGCTAATCATTCTGCATCTAACTGTATCCAATGAGCTGAGTTAGGAAAATTAAAAACTTTAATAAGAACACACCATAAGCTTGTTTGATGCTTGAAACTTAAGAAAGATGCATAATATACTATTAATGGAAGAACAATTATAAGCACTGAAGTATTAAAGAAAAACAAATAACCATTTCATAATTTTAAGTACAAAGTGTACGACAGAGTACAGTCCACAAGTCGGACAGTTACTCTGTTAACAAAATAAACCACATGTGAATAAAATAAAACTACATCAGGCAATGGTGGAGTAGCGGGCCTGGGTGGTATCGGGTCTGCGATATCATAGTCACGCTCGTACGCCTCTCTAAGCCAATGAACCTGGTCCTGCGTGACCCATAGGCTGCGAGCTAGATGCCCCAAGTCCTGACCCATCTCCCTCTGAGTATCTATGATTCCCCTCTGAGTATCTCGGATCTCCATGAGCATGCTCATCACTGGGTCCGAAGAAAAATGAGATGGTCCTGCCACTGAAGAAGGCCGAGATGGTCCTGCTCCTGGAGAATGTTGGGGTGCAGGTGCTGGGATGTCTTCCATGTGTGCATCCCCATCACCCTCTATCTCTGTTGCAGCTACTGCTGCTGCGGCTGCCGTATGACTCCTAGGTGGGAGAGGACGAGCCTATAGCTCCTCGTCACTAAGCTCTAGATCATCCACCTGGATCTTATAGATGGCCTCAACATCTATGTCGGAGCTCATAGTGATCCCAACAGCTACCTCTCCCTGCATGTCCACACCCAGGCGATGCAACAGTGCTGTGATCAACCTACCATATGGAAGATTTCCCGTTACATTGGGCTTTGCCGCATAAATCATGGTACGAAGGATCAGGTAAAGCAGGCAGATCCGGTGCCTGGTAGTCACACAATAGGTCAGATACTGGGTCAACTGGGACAACTCTTCATAGTGACCACTCTAGGGAACAATGTCGTGATGTATAATACGGCAATATAGACGAGGCACAGGACGAAGGTTTAAAGCCAACATGATACTGCCTGGCAACAAAATCTGCTCTGAAATGGCTGCTCTCATGTCCTTAGTAAGGTACCCTTTAGCTCAGGGTGGACAATAGATGAGATCCCCGTCGTCTGGAATCTCAAGAAGTGCGGCTAACTCGGCAGTGTTGAAAGAGATCATCGTCCCTTTCACATAACTACTAATGCGTAGGTCCCTAGCATGCTCCCAGTCATTAGGATCCCCTTCTACCTCCAAATTAGCAAAGAACAGTTTCACCAAGCTGGGATGAGTGGTCTCTCTGTACTGAATAATGGGTAACCAACCCATCGCCCCAAAAGCCGCCTCAACATCGAAATGGTGTAGATGCTCTAGGTTCACAAAATGACCTACTTCAATACGTTTTGCTCAGAACCATGCAAGGCGCGAAGCGGCAGCCTCTGAACGAAAGAACCTCTCATTATAAGGGACAGGGGGAGGATGTGGTGGGTTTATACCCGGCATATATGATCGTTTCCCCGTGCCACGATGTCTAGACAAATTGTAACTGTTAAACAAATAAAAGTGAGACAGTTAGAGAATAATTTCAGAAAAAAAAAATTCGGCAGCATAACGGTAGAAAATGGTGAAAAAGCCTCAGACACACTCAATATGGGTAGGAGGACTTATTGTGGTGGCACAATGCTAACATAGATCAAACAATTACACCACAAAAACAAAGAAATAGAGACATATTAACAGAAATTTATCAAAAACATCGAAAAACCTAGAAACCTAGGTTAAAAGTCAAAATTTTGGGATTTTCTTTAAACCAACTGATGGAACTTCGAATTGGTTGAGGGGTTTTGCACATTTAAACCCCTAAAACCTTTCTCAAGTGAAGAGAGAAGTTTTCTACAGTTAAAAACTTCCAAATCAAGAAAAACCTAGGTTTTGGAATGAAAGACGATGAGAATTTTTCTAAAAAGAGGGAAGAGAGGGATAAGCTTACCCGAGAGACGAGTTGATACTCTTGGTTGAAGTAAAAACACTCTTAGAGGCACCGGATGGACTATAGAAACTCAAAGACACGGAGAGGAATCGCCACCGGAGTAAACTCTAAAGTAAGAAATGAAGAATGAGGCAGAAATCGTGATTTTAAAGAGTTTCCAATGATATCGGCCGTACTTTTGGACTGGTATGTGCGACCGGTACCTCCGGCGGTATGGTGCGACCGGTACCTACCATAGGGTATACCGGTCTCACCCAATAGGGTTGTGTGTGACCGGTACCACAGGCGGTATGGTGCGACCCGTACGTACCGCCAGGTATACCGGTCTCACTCAAGGAGAGACCGGTACCATAGCCAGTACCTCATGGGGGTTTCGGAATTCAAAACCATTCCCCGAATCGGCCGAACTTCACTACCAGACCTCATGCCTGCATGTTATGACCAGAATAAAGGATTGTGCTTAGAAAATTTTGGAAAATAATTATAAATTGCTTATTTTCTTTCCTTATTGATGATTTCTTATGGTGCATATGCGTTGAGACTAAATATTATCGTTCGAATAAATGTCTCATTTGTCTCATGTGTTTCAATGTATTCAGATATCGCACAGGAAATTAATTTGCTTCAATGGTGAGAGGAAATGGGCGTAGAATTCCTTGCAGACGCCGTCACCCAAGGGCGTCTCCAATAGAAAGGAATTCAGGGACTGAAAACTCTGAAGAGAATGAAGAGAGAGTAAGTGGGGAAGAACTTAACCCCCTGAATGAAAATGAAAATCTGATGAGAGACAATGAAGAATCACCTCTGCAGGGGCAAACATCAACAAGCTCTGAAACAATGATGGCATGTTTAGTCACTCACATGGAGGCACAGCAAAAAAAAAATTTCGACGAAATGTTGAAAATGTTTAGGCCACCTGGGCCTGCGCCGGCACCTGCATACATGCCATCCACAAATGCTGAGAATGTACATGCGGAACCAGTTGGGGGTTAGTACAGCTACTGAGGGACCACCACAACAGAACCAACCCAACACGATTTCCCATACAGTTACAGGAACGCCCATCCCTAACCAGAATTAGGGTGGATATCAGGGTCCATATCAGGGTGTATACTATGGTGGAAATCAGGGAGCAAATCAGAGTGGCTACTTTTGTCACACCCCAATTATGTACTATTTAGAATGGTGTGATGAACCGCTAATAAACTAATGGTTCAACCAGGATCTCTAATACGCTATGTCCATTGAAATTAAACCATACACATCCACAACCATAATCAGAATAAATACATAATAGCGGAAGTCTTAATATTAAATGAACTGAAGAATATAACTGTGATAATCAATAATAAAATATCAAATTCTGTTATATCAACCGAGACATAAGTAAATAAAATATCAATTACATTTCCTTAGTAATTCAAATAAAAATCTAATAAAAAACGCATGCGTTGCACTAGCATGAAGAGTCATGCGTTTCCACTAAGTCTTCAGCCTCCATCGCAGCAACATGCCCGTACATAGAAGCATTCATATAGTCTTTCACCGTGGTACCTGCATCATCAACTAAAAATATTCGACGTCAAAAAGGGTGAGCACACATCACGGCTCAGTGAGAAAACACAACAATGCAACAAACATATGCATGCATTCAATTCATATCTGTGGTCTGATTTATAAGTTTGCGATGTGCTATAGAAAGGTTCGGTGGCCGCCTCACCTCTATACACGAGTGTGTGAAGCCGCCCAAAGCTTAACATTTATTTTTGTCCCACATGCACCCACTATGGAATAGAGATAGAGCTAAAGTGCTTAGGACCACACCGCATCACACTTCCCCTGATACTCTACCCATACCAACACGTAAGCCCCTACTGGCGAGGGCTTGCAAACTGGGCTTGCAACTAACCAATCCTAATGTCAAACAGTGTACCTAAGGCCACACCCCAGCATCCCTCAATACGTCCATAGAGATAGAGCTAAGGCCCCCCGACAGATTCGAAGACTACACGATCCGAGAACACCTCCCCTGATGCCCTACGACGTAATAGTTCTGCTAAGGTAATGGCGATACGACAATGTCAGTGGACAAGACTTGAGTAGAGATAGAGCTAGAGTCTAGTGACCAGGCTAAACCACAATGTCACATCCTCTCGCTGATGCTCCACTCGCATCAAGCACCCTAACCACACACATACATTCACATGTCTATTCCTAGCATCATCATCATCATCATGTTATAAATAAAATAGAATTAAATATGCATGAACATTAATAGCAGGAATATTGGATGACATGTTGAATGCACATTACAAGCATACACACATAGAATCAGTCATGGCATTGGACTCAAGAAAATAAAAATAGTTTATTATTAGCCAATTAGTTTAGGTCTTGTTCCCTCACCTTTGCTTGAGTGTAGATCCTTTTTCAAGCTTTAAGAATCACTTTTATATCAATAAGAAAACCTAACAAGTCGATAGATTTTAGTTAGAAGTCATTCTGACACTTTTAGGCTTATTTTTAAGCACGGGTCGCAGGGTGGGTCGCAGGTAGGGTAGCAGTTTACTACGACCCCCAGGGTAGGGTCGATGCCAGGGTTGAATGTTCCATCGACCCTGGGTGCGACCACCCCTTTTTTGGACTTCCCGAATACTAGAGGTCGATCCGGTGGTCTGGTAGGGTCGATTCCCAATCGACCACACGTGTGACCCCCCGTGGGTTGAGTCGAGAATATCATTCTACAGTCCATTCTTTCATGTTTGGATCCTATGGCTTACTTTCACAATCCATTCTATGCTTGTTCTATGGCTTTGAACTCTAGGTTTCTTCCTTACTTTGCCTACCATGATTTCCTCATGGATTTCATTGAAATCCTCCCATGGATGTATGATTTGGGTTTCTCCTAGACCATACCCTCTTCATGAACTATTCTAAGGTCTTAGATCATCAATGGAAACGTACCCATACCTTAGGTTTTACTGAGATTCAAAGGTTTCTCTGAATTCTTCACTTAGGTCTTCTTCTCCAACTTTCCTTCTCTTCTTCTTCTCTTCTCTTTCTCTTACTCTCAATTAGGGTTTCAAAAGGAGTGAAAGAGGCTTAGGGACATCCTATTTATAGAGTAAAATCTCCAAAAATAAGTCCCATTGAGATTATGAAGGAATCCTATTGAAAATTGGAAAGTTTCCTATTTGCGGTTTCTGTCGGTAAACAGGGGGTCGATGAGGGGGTCGAAGATCCCGTCGACCCTCAGTTCCTAAGTTGTCCGACCTCCAGTGAAAAATCAGGGGTCTGACTTCTATGTGAGGGGGGGTCGACCCTGCTTGTCTGGGTATGCGACCCTACCCTCATTTTGACTATTTTTGGGTCAGTTTAGTACCTGGTTTCTTTATTTCCTTCATGCACTTGGTCCAATTGGATCGACCATGATAGGTAGACCAGGTACAAGGTGGTAAGACCGGTTAGTTCGATACGGGTCTTACAACTCCCCCCTACTTATAAAAATTTTTTCCTTGAAATTGTACATACCTTCCAAGTCGAATAGATGAGGGTATTGCTTTTGCATAGCATTCTCTTCTTCCCATGTGATTTCTTCTATATCTCTGCTTCTTTAGGTGACTTTAACATAATAAATGTCACGGTTGCGTAGTCGTTGCACCATTCAGCTGGTGATTTCAGTTGGTACTACTTCAAATGTCAAGTCATCCGTCAAATCAGGTAGATCTACTGTTAAAACGTGCGTTGGGTCTCTGACATACTTCTTCAATAAGGAGATATGAAATACGTCATGCACACTTGACATAGATGGTGGTAGTGCTAACTGGTAATCTTTTTTTCCACGTTTAGTTAAAATCTCATATGGTCCGACATATCTCGGACTTAGTTTCCCTTTCTGTCCGAACCGTTTCAAACCTCGCATAGGTGACACTTTGAGGAATACCATATCACCTACGGTGAATTCAAGGTCTCGGTGTCTAGTATCTGCATATTGCTTCTGACGATTCTGAGCCGTTCTTACTCTTTCCTTGACAATGTCGACTACTCGACATGTCTCTTCAACAAATTTTGGTCCAACAATACTACGTTCTCCAACTTCATTCCAAAACAAAGGAGTTCGACACTTCCTGCCATACAGTGCTTCATAGGGTGACATCTGTATAGTATCCTGATAGCAATTGTTGTAAGCAAACTCAATCAGTGGTAACTTTTCATCCCATGATCCTTTAAAATCAATTACCCAAGCTCAGAGCATGTCTTCTAGGATCTGAATGACGCGCTCCGACTATCCATCTGTCTGAGGATGGAATGCAGTACTGAACTTCAATGTTGTACCCATAGCCTTCTACAATCCTTCCCAAAATTTTGAAGTAAAACGTGGATATCTGTCGGACACAATGCTTTCAGGTACACCATGTAATCTGACAATGTTGTCCACATACAACTTAGCTAACCTCTCTAGTGTATACTGAGGTCGTATAGCTATAAATCGAGTCGTTTTCGTCAGTCGGTCTACTATCACCCAAACTGCGTCAACTATTCGGGGAGTCAATGGTAACCCTATGACGAAGTCCATAGTGATGCAGTCCCATTTCCATGCTGGTTCTGGTAACGGCTGTAACAGTCCTGCTGGTCTTTGTCGTTCAGCTTTTATCTTCTGACAATTTAGGCATTGAGACACGAACTTGGCTCTATCTGCTTTCATTCCTCTCCTCCAATATAATTTCTTTAGGTCATGATACATTTTTTTACTTCCAGGGTGTATCGAATAGGCGGTGGTATGGGCTTCCTTCATTAGTCGGTGTCTAATGTCCAAATTTTATGTTTCAGGTACACATATTCTTCCTTTATACTTCAGTACCCTTTCATCATCTAAGGTGAACTCAGGAGTAGTCCTACCTTTTTCGATGTCTTCTTGTACCGTTCTAAGATAAGGGTCTAATTTAATCACTGTTTTCACTTCAACAAGTATATCGGGTACAATCTTCAATGTGGTGAACATATTTGCATACCGATGGATAAACCCTTGGTTGGTTGATTCACCCGGTGCATCTATCACAAACTGTTCATTACCGTAATTGAATACTTTTCTGGTAGCACACAATGCAGCAGTGGTGCTAACCTCTCCTTGAGATTTCATCATTGCCTTTATACTCAGCGCGTCAGCAACCACATTAGCTTTCCCTGGATGATACTGGATATCACAATCATAGTCTTTCAATAGTTCCAGCCATCTTCTTTGTCCCATATTCAACTCCTTCTGATGAAAGAGATACGTAAGACACTTGTGATCTGATTTAATCTGAAATTTCTCTCCGTACAAGTAATGTCTCCATATTTTGACAGCATGTACTACTACCGCTAATTCCAAATCATGAGTGGGATAGTTCTTCTCATTTGTCTTTAATTGTTTGGAGGCAAAAATAATTACTTGTTCACCTTGCATAAGTACACATCCTAATCCCAGTCCTGACGCATCAGTGTACAAAATAAATGGCTGTCCTGGAATCAGAATGGTCAAGATTGGAGCTGATATCAATCTAGCCTTCAATGTTTGGAAACTCTTCTCGCATTTATCAGTCCAAACAAACTTCTCGCCCTTCTTAGTCAAACTGGTGAGAGGTACGGCAATTCAGGAATAGTCTTCCATAAATCATCGATAATACCCAGCTAGACCTAAGAAACTTCTAATTTCTGCAATGCTATTCGGTGCTTCCCACTTTACAATAGTTTCGATCTTGCTAGGATCCACTTTAATTCCTTCAGCGGATACAACATGGCCTAGAAAAGCGACTTCCTTTAGCCAAAACTCACACTTTGTAAATTTGGCGTAGAGCTTCTCCTTCTGTAATCCCTGTAAGGCGACGTTTAGATTCTTTATATGAGTTTCCTTGTCCTTGGAGTAGACCAATATATCATCGATGAATACAATAACCGACGTATCCAACATGTCATGGAATATCCGATTCATAAGTTCCATAAAGGTTCTGGTGCGTTCGTCAATCCGAAAGACATGACCATAAATTCATAATGTCCATATCTGGTCCTGAATGCTGTCTTGGGGATATCACCGTCCTTAATCTTCAACTGATGGTAGCCTGACCGAAGATCGATCTTAGAGAACACTTTGGCACCTTGCAACTGATCGAACAAGTCATCGATCCGAGGTAATGGATATCGATTCTTGATTGTCAGTTTATTCAGTTCTCGGTAGTCTATACACAATCGAACACTACCGTCCTTCTTCTTCATGAATAATACTGGCGCTCCCCATGGTGATATGCTAGGTCGGATGTAGCCCTTGTCCAGCAGTTCTTGTAGTTGTACTTTTAATTCCTTCAATTCAGTAGGAGCCATTCGATAAGGTGCTTTAGATACGGATGCGGCTCAGGGTATCAGATCTATAACAAACTCTGTAGCGCGGTCGGGTGGTAATCCTGGTAGTTCTTCAGGAAATACAACTGGATAGTCCCGCACGACATCAATGTCCTCCATTCATGGTGCTTCTTTGGTAAGATCGACCACAGATACTAGATATCCAACTGCTCCTTTCTCAAGGCACTTCTTAGCCTTTAATGCAAAGAGCATGAGCTTTCATTTACGAGGAAGTTTGGTTCTCGAAAAACTGAACTCTGCTCCTTCTTTGTCTTTAAATGTCAGCTTCTTTTTGGCACACTATAGGTTTGCAGAATGCCGAGCTAACTAGTCCATTCCCAAGATGATGTTAAAGTCTGCCATCTCAAGTTGAATCAAGGTTGCATCCAAAGTCTTTTCATCAATAAGAACTGGACATGGTCCATAACCTTTTTCTAATTCCACTTCTAATCCCATAGGCGATCGTACAAGCAGTTTGTAGTCTAAGGTTTTGAGGGGTTGATTTAGCTTATTTCCAAATGACACAGATATAAAAGAATGAGTAGCTCTTGAATCAAAGAGTACTCTAGCGGGAATGCCATTAATAGGTACGATACTTGTGATTTGTTTTGATTTAGTCTACATGATCACATAATGTAACACAAAATGATAAGATTCAGGTCATACCTGTGACCACATCAGGCGATGCGGTAGCATCCTCAAATGTAACCGCGTAGACTCTGCCTTGTTGTAGTTTCTTCTTGGGCTTAGGACACTCCCTTGCCTTATGTCCCAATTGATTGCAGTTATAGCATTTTAACTCTTCGTTATTTGGCCTTTGTTGGTGTTGAGCTGCTGAAGTAGTCTTGGCTGCAGCATTGAAACCTTGAGTATAGAAGGGTTTGAATACCTTGGTGTTCCCTCCGTTGTAATAATTTCCATTTGGCCTTTTTATTCCTCTATTTTGAGCAAAGTAGCTCTCTTTCTGGCTCGACTCTATCACTCGAGCAATTTGTACAGCTTCATTGTAGATTTTCTTTTCAAGGCCCAGAACTTCACGTATGCTTCCCCTAAGTCCCATGACGAACCTTCGAGTCTTTGTATCTTCCACCTGCATACTGACTGGTGCAAAGAAAAACAACTCCTCATAACGCTGTTGGTATGCATCGATAGTCATCTGTCCCTGATATAAACTCAGGAACTCCTTCTGGAATCTCTGAAACTCCTAGGAAAATACTTCTCAAAGAATGCCTCCTTATATATATCCCAAGTCAATTGGGTGTGCTTTGTCATCAGATATGTCCGTGTGGACTTCCACCAGTGGTGTGCATCGCCTTTCAGCATAAATGTTGCACACAATACCTTTTCTTCCTCATTCACTGTCATCATCATGAAATTTCTCTCCATCTCATCGATCCAGTGTGCTGGCCATAATGGATCAGCTGGCTTACCACTATACTCCTTGGGTTTCATCTTCAGGAAATGTTCCACCAGTCTGGAGTGGTCTAGTTGATGCGGGACATAAGCCCCATACATAGATGGTTGGTATTGATATCCACCTGGAGCTACTTCTGGGTTTTGTACTTGAGCCAGCATGATGGGAGTCTGAGGTGCATGGGGTACTATGTTACTTCCCCCTGGTACTGTACTTGCTTGTCCTACTGGTATCAGTGTCGTCTGTGTAGCTGGAAAGGTCATGCCTATAGCAGCTTGCATAGTAGCTTGTGCCTATTGTATTTGCTGCAGTTGTTGGGCCAAATTCATTACGGCTGTAGCCAGGTCTGTAGGTGGAGCTGGCAGATTTGTAGGATTTGTCTGCCCATTAATTACGGACGGTGCCGTGTTCATATCCTGTGTTTCCAGGTGTATCTGGCTGTCTTCCCCCACAGGTGGTGGTGGTGGGATAAAGTTTCAGCTTTGTCTGGTCACTCTACGTCCAACCATTATCTGTTCTGGTAGTGGGAATGCTTGAAAATCATAGAATATGTGAGGCAATCATTATATACTTCATTCTCAAATTTCAATCCACTAACCAATGATAATTTCAAATTTTTCAGATCATTCTGTCAAAAATACTATATTTTTCACTGCAGGGTCGATGGTGGGGGTCGATGGATGTCCGACCCTCAGTATGCGACCCGAGAATCACTAATTCTTACCGAGAGTCGGGGGTCGATGAGGGGGTCGATGGATGTCCGACCCAGGGTTCGACCCCTGGTTCTCTGTCAGATTACCAAGAGCCGAGGGTCGATGAGGGGGTTGGAGGGGGGTCGGATGTTTTGGTCGAATTCTCCGACCCTCGGACTAAAAATCAGGTTTTTAATCCCAATTTTGAATCCATTTCTCATTCTTCCTCCTCCTTTCCGACTCGGCTCGTCCCTCTGACTTGCTACAGTGACAACTCGGACTCATTGGTGCTATTTGCTTCTCATTTCGATGTCTACTCCTCGTCTACAGGTATATTCTCTACATTTTCATGTTTTTAGGGTTTCTTAACTAGGTTTTTGCTCATTTATATCATTTTCTTCAAATTAACTTTTTCTAACGTTAAAAATTCAATTTTTATTGGGGGCTTTTGTTTTTGGTGACTCAATGGATGAAAACCCTCAAAAATATTTGAGTTTCATCGGTTGGTTATTGAGAAACTTGAAATTTCCCATTTTTGCCCTAATTTGTCGAGATTTTTGAATTTCTTGAAATTTCTTCAAATTCGTTCTCTTTAGACAAAATTTCCAATTGTATGAGTCTTTCAGGATTGTTTAAAACCTTTATAAGTCCTCCTGCCCACGTGTATGGGTGAAAAGTGAGGCTTTTGACCAGTTTACGTCGTTATACTGTCGAAATTTTTGGGTTTTTTTCATCTTTACAAAACCAATATCTATTTTTCTTTGTTTTTGCAGATACTATGGCTCGTACCAAAGTACCCAAGGTAAATGACTCAGTCCGCTTCCGTTCTAACGAGGCGGAGACACAGTTTGCCCGCTACTCTCGTAAGAAGGTAGAGGGAGGTCGCCGGGTGGACTTGGCTAGCCTGGCCTTATTTGATGTGGAGAGGGATTTTGGTGACATGGGTTGGGTTCCTGTGATCACCTATGACGCCTGCACTCGGTCCGATTTGGTGAGACAGTTTTACTGTAATCATTAGGTGGTGGGAGATTACAACGATTTCGAGAGAGGTAGAGAGCTCCAGATCACCAGCTACGTTAAGGGGGTCGAGATTTCATTTGATTATCGGAAGCTAGCCGACTTGTTGGGAATTTCATATGACGGCCCCTTGGGGTTCTGTACTCCTGGAGAGCCCCAATTCTTTTCATTGGAGATGAGAGCTAAGATTGGCTATCAGATCATTAGAGAGGATTGCTGGGAGATGAAAGCGATCTACCTTCATCCAGAGCCTCGGGTGTACTGCAAGATTATTCAGCACAACCTGATACCTCAGAGTGGGCACTACGAGAGGATCTCCCAGTTGACCTAGTATCTGTTGTATTGTATCTGCACTAGGCAGCCCGTCTGCCTTCCTTACATCATCATGCGGACGATGATCAGTGCTACGTTGCCCGGTCATATTGGCAACCTGCCCTATGGACACATGATCTCTATGCTGCTTATCCGCCTGGGTGTTGACATGGTGGATGAGAGGATTCAGGATAAATCCTTCTCATCACCTCTGGATTGAGATGCCATCTATAAGATGGGCATGCGGGATGCCCAAGTCAGCGATGAGGAGAGGAACGCTCCGATGCGTCCACGTACTCGAGTAGAGATGGATGACGCTGAGGCAGCAGCAGCAGCCGCTGGAGCAAGGGTTCATGGGGGTGATGATGATTGTTTATACATGGATGTGGATGCCATACCTCCTCCATCACCTACTCATGCTATAGGAGCTGGTCCTTCTTATGCAGCTGGTCCTTCATATGCACCTTCTGATGACATGATGGGGATATTGCATGAGATTCGAGAAGCTCAGCGCATGTCTGATCTGAGGATGAGAGAGCTTCTAGATGCTCAGCGCATGTCCGATCAGTGGGTGGGAGAGCTTAGGGATGCTCAGTGCGTGACTGACCAACGGGTGGCTGATCTCATAGCTAGTCTCCAGACGACCCAGACTCAGATAGCTTGGTTGACTAGAGTCTATGCTGAGGATTATGACAGAGACCGCGAGGCACCGCCTCCCCCATCACCTCCAGGTTCTTGATGTATTTTCTTTTTATATTTCTTTTTGTACTTCAGAGTAACTGTTTGGGTTGTGGACTGTACTCTGCTTTAGAGTTGTATATAATACGTTTGTTCTTCCTTTGTATGTATATAAAGTTGTTTCTCATTTAATAGATGCATTATTCTCTTTCAATTCTGTCTCAAACAACACAGATGCTTATGGTGTGTTATTATTATAGCTTTTAAATTTTTATCCTATCTTAGTTCACAAACTTTTGTGGTAGTATACTGGTTTGCAAGACAGGGCCTGAGAGCTCTGATACCAAGTTGTCACACCCCAATTCTACACTATTCAGAATGGTGTGATGAACCATTAATAAACCAACGGTTCAACCAGGATCTCTAATAGGTTGTGTCCGTTGAAATTAAACCATACACGTCCACAACCATAATCAGAATAAATACACAATAGCGGAAGTCTTAATATTAAATGAACTGAGGAATCTAACTGTGATAATCAATAATAAAATATCAAATTATGTTATATCGACCGAGACATAAGTAAATAAAATATCAATTACATTTCCTTAGTAATTCAAATAAAAATCTAATCAAAAAAGCATGTGTTGCACTCGCATGAAGAGTCATGTGTTTCCAGTAAGTCTTCAGCCTCTATCGCAGCGACGTGCCCATACATAGAAGCATTCATATAGTCTTCCACCGTAGTACCTGCATCATCAACTAAAAATATTCGACGTCAAAAAGGGTGAGCACACATCACGGCTCAGTGAGCAAACAAAACAATGCAACAAACATATGAATGCATTCAATTCATATCTGTGGTCTGGTTTATAAGTTTGCAATATGCTATAGAAAGGTTCGGTGGCCGCTCACCTCTACACACGAGTGTGTGAAGCCGCCCAAAGGTTAATATTTATTGTCGTCCCACATGCACCCACTATGGAATAGAAATAGAGCTAAAGTGCTGAGGACCACACCGCATCAAACTTCCTCTGATACTCTACCCATACCAACACGTAAGCCCCTGCTGGCGAGGGCTTGCAAACTGGGCTCGCAACTAACCAATCTTAATGTCAAACAGTGTACCTAAGGCCTCACCCCAGCATCCCTCAATACGTCCATAAAGATAGAGCTAAGGCCCCCCGGCAGAGTCGAAGACTACAGGGTCCGAGAATACCTCCCCTGATACCCTACGACATAATAGTTCTGCTAAGGTAATGGCGATACGACGATGTCAGTGGACAAGACTTGAGTAGAGATAGAGCTAGAGTCTAGTGACCAGGCTGAACCACAATGTCACGTCCTCCCGCTGATGCTCTACTCGCATCAAGCACACTAACCATACACATACATTCACATGTCCATTCCTAGCATCATCATCAACATCATGTTATAAATAAAATAGAATTAAATATGCATGAACATTAATAGCAAGAATATTGGATGACATGTTGAATGCACATTACAAGCATACACGCATAGAATCAGTCATGGCATTGGACTCAAGAAAATAAAAACAGTTTATTATTAGCCAATTAGTTTAGGTCTTGTTCCCTCACCTTTGCTTAAGTGTAGATCCTTTTTCAAGCTTTAAGAATCACTTTTATATCAATAAGAAAACCTAACAAGTCGATAGATTCTAGTTAGAAGTCATTTCGACACTTTTAGGCTTGTTTTTAAGCACGGGTCGCAGGGTGGGTCGCAGGTAGGGTAGCAGTTTACTACGACCCCCAGGGTAGGGTTGATGCCAGGGTCGGATGTTCCATCGACCCTGGGGGCGACCACCCCTTTTCTAGACTTCCCGAATACTGGAGGTCGATCCTGTGGTTTGGTAGGGTCGATTCCCAATCGACCCTACGTGAGACCCCCCATGGGTTGAGTCGAGAATATCATTCTACAGTCTATTCTTTCATGTTTGGATCTTATGGCTTACTTTCACAATCCATTCTATGCTTGTTCTATGGCTTAAAACTCTAGGTTTCTTCCTTACTTTGCCTATCATGATTTCCTCATGGATTTCATTGAAATCCTCCCATGGATGTATGATTTGGGTTTCTCCTAGACCATACCCTCTTCATGAACTATTCTAAGGTCTTAGATCATCAATGGAAACGTACCCATACCTTATGTTTTGCTGAGATTCAGAGGTTTCTCTAAATTCTTCACTTAGGTCTTCTTCTTCAACTTTCCTTCTCTTCTTCTTCTCTTTTCTTTCTCTCACTTTCAATTAGGGTTTCAAAAGGAGTGAAAGAGGCTTAGGGTCATCCTATTTATAGAGGAGAATCTCCCAAAATAAGTCCCATTGAGATTAAGAAAGAATCCCAACAAAATTTGAAAATTTTCCAATTTGCTGTTTCTGTCGGAAAACAGGGGGTCGATGAGGGGGTCAGAGATCCCGTCGACCCTCAGTTCTAAGTTGTCCGACCCCCAGTTAAAATATCAGGGGTCTGACTTCTTAGTGAGGGGGGGGGGGCGACCCTGCCTATCTAGGTATGCAACCCTGCCCTCCAATTTACTATTTTTGGGTCAGTTTAGTACCTGGTTTCGCTATTTCCTTCATGCACTTGGTCCAATTGGCTCGACCATGATAGGTAGACCTGGTACAAGGTGGTAAGACCGGTTAGTTCGATACGAGTCTTACAACTCTTATCAGCCACAATGGTATGGTCAAATAGGGTATGGACAAGCACCACATGGACAGGTCCCATTTGCACAGAGTAGTCTTTCCAGAGCGGTGGCTGGATTCTTAAAGCTCAGGCCACCAACTTTTATAGGAAGGCTAGGGAAAACACTGTGGCCAGCATAGTGTATAGCTAAAATGGAGAAGAATTTTTTCCTAATGGAGTGTCATGATGGGGAAAAAGTATTATATGCGACCCACATGGTGAAGGAGGAAGCCAATGGATGGTAGAACTCAATCAGGGCGTATCTGGAGATAAAGCACCAGATAATCACTTGGCCAATATTTAAGGAAGCCTTCTTTGACAAATATTTTCCCAAGAGTTTTCACGATCAGATGGAAAGGGAGTTCCTTAACTTGCAGCAATCCCAAATGACCGTAGAAGCATACCAACAGAGGTATGAGGAGTTATTCTTCTTCGCTCCAACTAGTATGCAGGAGGAAGAAACAAAGACTCTCCGTTTCACTATGGGTCTTTAGGGTGTTATAAGAGAGCATGTGTTGGGGCGAGGATTGAAGATATATAATGAAGCTGTACAGGTGGCTCGAGTCATCGAAGCAAGCCAGAGAGATAGCTTTTTTGCACAAAATAGGGGTCTGAAGAGGCCTAATCCTGAGGTCCAAGGCGGAAGAAGCAACAGACCATACCGGCCATTCAGGCCACCAACTAGCACAGTGCCTCCCAGACCTGCTCTTGCAGTGACACCACAGGCAGCGGGGCAGAACACTAGTGTAAAGTGTTTTAATTGCCAACAGGTGGGACATTATGCCAGAACCTGCCCATAACCAAAGAGGGAGCAGCAGCAAGGCAAGGTATATGTTGTTACTACAGAGGAGGCAGCCACATCACCAGATGTAGTTACAGGTATGATTTTATACTTACTCCTTAACTGCTACATTAATTGTTAGTACATTTGAAAGTAAGGGAAAATTTTGAAAATCTCAGGTACAGTAAATATAGCAGGATTACCCGCCAGAGTCTTGTTTGACTCGGGGGCCACCCATTCCTTTGTGTCTGTGTCATTCGAAAAAGGGCTAGATCAACCCATCAAGACTTTGGAATCAAGTCTGTTAGTTCGGTCCCCCATGGGAATGGAGGTGGTAATAGAAGAATATTATGGGCCTTGCCCAGTGCATATTGAAGGACGTGAGTTGGAAGCCAATCTAGTCCAGCTGGAGATGTCAGATTTTGATGTCATTCTGGGCATGGACTGGTTATCTAAACATTCAACAAACCTATTATGTGCTGAGAAGAAGTTGGTGTTCAAGGACAGTGAAGGGACGGAGTTCAACTTTAAAGGGGCTATGCTGCCTAGAAAGAGAAAGCTTATACTCGCAGCCCTAAAAGCAAGGAAGTGCTTAGAGAAAGGAGGAGTAGGATACCTTGTACAAGTGGTGGACGTTACCGTTGACTTGCCAAGAATGGAGGATATCGAAGTACTACGGGAATTTCCTGACATGTTTCCAGAAGACCTACCCTGATTACCATCTGACAGGGCTACTGAATCTGTGATAGACCTCCTACCAGTGGTGGCACCTGTGTCTAAAGCACCTTACCGGATGGCTCCTACCGAAGGAGTTGAAAACTTAGCTGCAAGAACTGTTAGACAAGGGAGTTATAAGGCCAAGTATCTCACCTTGGGGAGCACCTGTGCTTTTTGTCAAGAAGAAAGATGGTAGCGTACGGCTTTGTATGGACTATCGAGAGTTAAACAAGCTCACCATCAAGAACAGATACCCACTACCAAGAATAGATGATTTGTTTGATCAACTGCAAGGGTCGAGTGTATTCTCAAAGATTGATCTGAGGTTAGAGTATCATCAACTCAAAATAAAGGAGGCAGACATTCCCAAAACAGCTTTCAGGATGAGATATGGACACTATGAGTTCCTTGTGATGTCCTTTGGGTTGACTAATACACCTGCATCGTTTATGGAGCTAATGAACCGAGTATTCCATGACATGTTGGATACATCGGTTATCGTATTCATAGATGATATTTTAGTATACTTCAAGAACAAGGAGACACATGCTATGCATTTAAGAGCAGCATTACAAAGACTAAGAAGAGAGAAGCTCTATGCAAAATTCAAGAAATGTGAATTTTGGTTAGATGAAGTGGCCTTCCTAGGTCACATGGTGTCTGCTGAAGGAATTAAGGTAGATCCCAGTAAAATTTCAGCCATAGTAGGATGGGAGGCACCGAAGACAGTTGCTGAAATATGTAGCTTCCTAGGCTTAGCTAGATACTACAAAAGGTTTGTGGAGGATTATTCCATGATTGCTGTTTCACTCACCAGGTTGACCAAAAAGGGGGAGAAGTTCATATGGACTGAAGAATGTGAGAAATGCTTCCAGACACTGAAGTCAAGACTGGTATCAGCACCTATCTTGACTATTCCAGCTCTAGGCCTTCCATTCACACTTACACAGATGCTTCAGGTTTGGGACTGGGTTGTGTGCTGATGCAAGGAGAACAAGTGATAGCCTACACCTCAAGACAACTGAAGGAGCATGAGAATAACTACCCTACACATGACCTAGAGTTAGCAGCGGTCATTCATGCTATCAAAACTTGGAGGCATTACTTGTATGGTGAGAAATTCCAGATTAAGTCTGACAACAAAAGCTTGATGTACCTTTTCACCCAAAAAGACCTGAACATGAGGCCGAGGAGGTGGTTAGAATTACTCAAGGACTACGATTGTGACATTCAATATCACCCTGGTCAAGCTAACATTGTAGCTGATGCTCTGAGCAGGAAATGGGCATCGAACCCTGCAGCATTGTGTGCTGCCATTTTTGGCTCATCAGAGGATGAAGAACAGCTCTTAATAAAGTCAGCAGATGATCCTATTGAGCAAGGGTTGATACACCAGTTTACCTTATGTTTGCAGCACTGAAGATTTTGCCTGACCTGAAGGAAGAAATAAAAGCAGCAGTCCTACAGGACCCATACCTCAGGACAGTTCAAGAAGATTTGGAAAAGGGTCGAGCCAACCCTGATTTCACCTTGGATGCAGACAAGGTACTCAGATATCATGGGCGATTATGCATACCTGAGAATGAAGATCTGGAAATCAAAAACCAAATCATGTTGGAAGTTCACTCCACTCCATATTCAATACATCCTAGGAGCACTAAGATGTACCATGACCTAAAGAGATTTTACTGGGGGAGGGGTATGAAAGCAGATGTGGCCCGATATGTGTTTCAATGTTTAAACTACCAGCAAGTCAAAGCAGAAAGACAGAGGCCCGCAAGATTATTGCAACCGTTACCTGAGCCGGCATGGAAATGGGATTGTATTACCATGGATTTTGTCACTGGTCTACTTATGACTCCGAGGTCAGTGAATGCCATTTGGGTAGTTGTAGATCACCTTACCAATACTGCCAGATTTATCCCTATCAGACCGCAATACACCATGGACAAGTTGGCAAAATTATATGTGGACAATATAGTCAGACTGCACGGTGTCCCAGAGAGCATAGTATCTGATAGAGATCCACGCTTCAGATTGATGTTCTGGGAGGGATTACAGAAGGCCATGGGAACGAAACTAAATTTTAGTACAGCCTTCCACCCTCAAATGGATGGTCAGTCAGAGAGGACCATCCAGATCCTAGAAGATATGCTTTGTGCATGTGCTATCGACTTTAAGGGGGCTTGGGATGAGAAGCTTTCCCTCATCGCGTTTGTCTACAACAATAGCTACCAGGCTATGATTCAAATGGCCCCATATGAGGCCTTGTATGGTAAGAAATATCGAACACCATTATTATGGGATGAAGTTGGAGAAAGACGAATGGTAGGGCCAGAATTTGTAGAAGAAACTTGCAAGGCAGTGGATCAGATTAAGAACCGAGTAAAGACAGCTCAGGTGCGTCAAAAGCACTATGCTGATAACAGGAGATGAGACCTTGAATTTACTGTTGGTGATAAAGTGTTCATGAAGGTGTCACCAGTAAGAGGCCAAAAGCGGTTCGGAAGAAAAGGAAAACTGTGTCCTAGATATATGGGACCATATGAAATTCTGTCCCGATGCGGCAAAGTGGCCTATCAACTTGCATTGCCTCCAGCGATGTCTAGTGTCCACAACATCTTCCATGTGTCCTTACTAAAGAAGTACGTGAGATACCCTTCACACATTCTTATTACAGACCCCCCAGATTTGACAGAAGACTTAACCTTCGAGGTGGTACCATTCCAGCTAATTAGTAAAAAGATACAACAGCTTCGAAGGCGAGCTATCCACTATGTCAAGGTAGTTTGGAAAAGTCAGGACGTAGAAGAAATTACCTAGGAAGGAGGATTCCATGCGACAAGAATACCCTCATCTTTTCGACTCTGAGGGTACATATAATTTCGAGGACGAAATTTCTTTTAAGGGTGGGGGAATTGTGAGACCTACATGCAAATTTCGGGGATGAAATTTCTTTTAAGGGTGGTAGAGTTGTAAGAACCGTGTTCTAAAACCTGGTCTAACCCATGGTTTTATATGGTGACAGGTATTCCAATCATAACCGGACCGAAAGGCGAAGTCGGGTGACGAACCACTCAATTTTCAGGTATGAGAACCTATGAAAAACTGTAAAAATTACATACCGGTCTGACTATACCGGTCGGTCTGAGTCAATCAGACCGGTATGTGTATACCGATCTGGCTATACCGGTCTGAGTCAGTCAGACCGATATGTGCGATAGGTATGTGTATTTTCGGCTAGAGACGGACTCCAGCGGGTCCCTCACTCCGAATCAAAATTTGGAAAGTTTCCAACCGTGGGAAACCTTCCTAAGAACGGTCTCCCACTATTAATAGAGGCTGGGACACTCCTTTGATCCTTCTCAAAACCCTAGCCGTCTGAAGAGATCTGAGAAGGAGCAAGGAAGGAGGAGGCCGCTCAAGAAAGGGGTTTCCATCGTAGGACCATGCCGCCAACCGACGAACAGCGCCGGTAAGTGCTCAATCCTCTTAGTCATGATAGGATTTTGGATCGGAGCCGTGAAGCAGCGCAGCGATCCAAAATCCTAGGACTTTGATTTAAAGCCTAGTTTTTCTTTTAGATCTGATCTGGTTTGATATGGTGTTCTAGTCAAAATCAAAAGGCCATTAGAATACTTGGACCTTAGAATGGGTTAGGAGAAACCCTAGAAACCAAGCCGAAGACCGATGAGGAAGGGAGATCTGAGATCGGGTTCTCGGATCCAAACCGCGGGACATACCGGTTCGACACAAGGTCCTGCAGTATGGGCCTGCGGTATATACCGCATGCACATACCGGTCTCACTCAATTGAGTGAGAGTGGTATGTACCGCAACCGGTATAAACCGGTGGCACCATACCGGTCTCACTCTACTGAGACCGGTATACTGAGACCGGTATGCCTTTCGAGCCTTGTTTGCTTGACCAAACATGGTTCTGACCAGCTATGACCTTCATAAATGAATTCTAATTTTAATAAATGAATTTTAACTTATAGGTATGACTATGTAGGACTTGTAGACAGCGTGAGTAGATCCTGTGACGTTGTACGAAATTGTTATCACGTGACAGGTAAGGGACAAGACCCCAAACTCTAATTAATTGACTAACAGTAAACTTTTGTGATTAAATCTATGTGTAATTATATTGCTTGGTGTTTGTGCATATTAACATGACATGTAGTTGTTTCTTTTTCTATTATCTAATCATGCATTTCATATGCTAGGATGTTGGATGTTAGGCATGTGTATGTTTTTAGTTAGTGTGTAGAATGTGAAGGGGAGTGAGCCCTGGATATATCCACAGCTAACACCTTTTTTGTATCGCCATCTACCTTAGCAGACTTGGTGCGAATAGGGTATCAAGGGGAGGACGTGGGATTGTGGTTCACCCTGCCTGCCAGACTCGAGCCCTATCTCTATGTCGTAGGGAGTCATGCTGGGGTAAGGCCATAGATATTGTATTGACATATAGAACTGGTTAGAAACGGAACCCACTTGTAAGCCCTTGCCAATATGGGTTTAGGTATTGGTACGGTGTAGGGTATCAGGGGGAGGACGCGGTAGTGTGGATTGTTGCCTGACCGCCAGAATCTAGCTTTATCTCTGTACCGGAGTGAGTGATGTGGGGCAACAGCAGTAGTGTGGATTGTTGCCTGACTGTTGGGTGTGCTCACACTCTCGTGCATGGAGGTGCGGTGGCCGCCAAACCTTACCATAGCATTTTGCAAGTTATACCTGACCCAAATTGTAATGTTATCTGATAAGTGTATAATTTTATATTTTTTTTATTCCTTTTGCATTATGATTTTTAGGGTGTTTTATATCTTATTGAGCTTAATAGAATTTATTTTATGAGTTTGGTATATTTTAGAAATCTTGTTAATTAATTAATAAAAGATGAAAATTCTAGCACTCTTAATAATAACGTTTTGAATTTCATGTAGGATTCTGACATGGAAAGTGTTCGTTTGGGCTTCCAAATGTGATTTTAAAATCTAATCTGAAAAATTGATCCAAATCTAAACCAGAGAAGGAGGTTGCTACACACGGAAGGTTCACTATTGGAAGGCCTTGATTGATTATTGGAAATCTTGAGGAGAATATACACAACTATGGAATCTTACAAAATTTGGTAGATTTGGGGGTGACAATTGTTTAATAATGGAATGATTTTCATCTAATCTAGGAACGAAGATTTTGTTTAATTTTTATTTCCATGTAATAAGGTTGTCAAATCTAGGCATACCAATTTTAGTCTTGTATTTTGGCTATTTAAACAATGTAAAGCCTATGTAAAGAGCATTGAAGAGTGATTGAGAAAGAAGACAATGGTTGAAGAACAACTCTCTTTCTTTTGTGTTCTTGAAGAAGTCATGTGTGGCTAATTTTCTTATCTTTGGTTAGACGGAGCTGAAGCCATCATTGTAAACTTGTGAGACTTGTTTTATTTATTGATTTTTAATTGAATATTTGTTTTTCTTCCAATTTATGTGTATAATGATTGATGAATGGGTTGATTAGGAGTACTACTAATTGATTTATTTATTTAATCAATTGTTATATTAGAATTGAATTGCTATCAATTGATTCTATGTCAGTGGCAATGGGAATTAATGTTAATGGACAAGTTAATGTTATATTTCTAGGAGAAATCAGATTAAAATAATTAAACCACGCTGGTGTGTGCTTAACGTTTAATTTCAATCGTCTTTCCAATTGTTATTGTTATTCTTGAATCAAATCGAGAGCCTAGTCTTGAGATTGATTTAAGAGTAAGGGTGCTATTAATAAGCTATCTTTTAATAGACCAATCATAAGGAAAGACTAAGGATTTTAGGCCTAGTCCTAATTTTCTTATTGATTATTCAATTGGAATTGATTATCCTTTATGTCGATGAACAAGTTTATGAAGATGGTGTAAGTATCCTTTTGACCGAAGTTTTCTCTTATTGGTTTAATCTTTGATATTTGTATTACCTTTCTCTTTATTTCTTGCATTTTAGATAATTAATTATTGTTCTTTTCTACTGCAAACATACCCCCCCCCCCTCCATACATAGAATAGCCAATGAAGTTGTGCTAATAAGATTAATCATAATCTGTTTTAGTACAACAATTGGTTACTTTCTGAGTCTTATTTTATTTTCATTTATTTTTTTTCTCTCTTTAGGTTAATTAAACATTTTAATCTTGATCATACAATCCTTGTGGGTTCGACTCTTACTTGCTACTATCTACGTTTCAAAGTAAGGTAATTTAATTTGAGCGCTCGACACGCATCAAATTTTGGCGCCGTTGCCGGGGATTGTTTTGATTAAATTAATTTGTTTGGTTATTTAATTGATTTTTTTTATTTTTTATTATCTGGTTGTTCTCTTAAGTGAATGACTCGATCTTCTCATTTGGGAGAGTTGCAATTTGATCCAGAAATAGAAAGAACTCTGCACAAGCTAAGGAGAGAAAGTAGAAAGACAGCAAAAAATTCTTCATCAGGCAACAACGTAGCCATTGATTTAGCTTCTGGCAGCACTAGTAATTCAGACTTTGAAGAAATGGCAGACAACAACAACCGCACTCTTAAGGAGTTAGCGGCTCCTAATCTGAACCAACAACCACTCTGGATCGAGTATCCTAATCTTGATGTTGCCTTTGAACTTAAATCTGGTCTAATCCATCTCCTCCCTACTTTTCGTGGTCTTGTAGGTGATGACCCACACAAGCATCTAAAAGAATTCCATGTGGTATGTTCGAGCATGAAACCAACCGGAATTTCTGAGGTGCAAATCAAGTTGAGGGCGTTTCCATTCTCATTAGCGGACAATGCAAAAGATTGGCTTTATTACTTGTCATCAGGATCCATTACCACATGGAATGAGATGAGGCGGCTTTTCTTGGAAAAGTATTTTCCAGCTTCAAGGGCAGCCAATATTCGAAAGGAAAATCTACGGTATTAGGCAATATAATGGAGAAACACTTTATGAATACTGGGAACGATTCAAGAAGCTTTGCACCAGCTGCCCTCATCACCAAATTAGCGAGCAATTACTCATTCAATACTTCTATGAAGGGCTTTCTTATACTGATAGGGGTATGATTGACGCAGCGAGTGGAGGAGCATTAGTGGATAAAACTCCAAGGGAAGCCCGTAATTTGATTGCAAATATGGCTGCTAACTCTCAACAATTTGGTGTAAGAAATGACCCTCCATCGAACAAGGTTAATGAGGTAAGCACTTCTTCTCTTGCATTAAAAATTATAGAATTGTCTTCACTTGTTCGTCAATTGGCTGTGGATAAGGTGCAACAGGTTCAAACTTATGGAATTTGCTACATCGCGGGACACCCAACTGATATGTGTCCCACGCTTCAAGAGGAATCTACAGAGCAAGCAAATACTGTGGGTGGATTTCCAGGACAACCTCAACATAAGTACGATCCATACTCAAATACTTACAATCCGGGATGGAGGAATCACCCAAATCTCAGCTACGGTAATCAAGATAGCCCCAATCGTCAGTATGGGTATCAACAAGGCCAACAACCTTTTTAATCCAGACAACAAGCACCTTCAAGTTCAGGTATGACCTTGGAAGATATTGTTAAAACACTTGCCAATGATTCATTACAATTTAAACAGGAAACAAGGGCAGGTATAAAGAACTTGGAGACTCAAATAAGCCAACTGGCCACTTCAATGAGTAGACTAGAGGCTCGAGGCTCGGGAAAGCTACCTTCGCAACCAATGGTGAATCCGAAGGAAAATGCAAATGCCATAATCTTGAGAAGTGGAAAAGAAGTGGAGAATATAGAAAAGGAAAAAGAGAAAGAGACCTCAAAATCAACTCCAACATCTATTTTCTCATCTGGGGTAAACTCTAAACCTTCTATTTCCTCTATTCCTATTCAACCTCCTTTTCCTAGCAGGTTTGCTCAATCTAGAAAGGAAGAAAAAGAAAAGGAGATGTTGGAGATTTTTCGAAAGGTAGAGATAAATATACCTCTTATTGAAGCAATTAAACAAGTGCCACGGTATGCTAAATTTCTTAAGGAATTGTGCACATCCAAGAGAAAATTGAAAGGAGATGAAAAGGTAAGTATGGGTGAAAATGTCTCAGCCGTTATTCAACGGAAGCTTCCCCCTAAGTGTAAAGACCCAGGTACATTCACTATCCCATGCAAAATAGGTAAGACCAATTTCAATAGAGCTATGTTAGATTTAGGAGCATCAATTAATGTCATGCCATATTCAATATATGCTTCATTAAATCTAGAACCTTTAAAAGAAACGGGTGTAACTATTCAATTAGTTAATAGATCAAATGTATATCCTGAAGGTGTGATTGAGGATGTGTTAGTTCAAGTTAATGAATTGGTATTTCCTGCTGATTTTTATGTATTAAAAAGGGAAGATGACATCTCATAATTCTACACCTCTTTTGTTGGGTAGACCATTTTTAAAGACTGCTAAAACAAAAATAGATGTTCATGATGGTACCTTATCTATGGAATTTGATGGCGAGATAGTTCGCTTTAATATTTTTGAGGCTATGAGGTATCCTAGTGATATAAATTCTGTTTTTGCTATTGATATAATTGATTCTATGGTACAACAAGTTTTTGAATTAAATGGTGAAGATGAGTTGATGGTAGCCATTAGCAAACATTTGAATAGCATGGATTTTAATTCAGAATTTGTGTTAAATGCTGAATTAAAGAAGATGTTGATGGCATTGCAGGCCTTACCCCCAATTCCAAAAAGATATGATGTTGCTCACATTGAGTTGCCTATATCTCATACAAGGTTGTTACCTTCCATTGTGCAGGCACCTATCGTTGAGCTGAAACCACTTCCAGACCATCTCAAATATGTCTACTTAGGAGACAATGAGACGTTACCTGTGATAATAGCAAGGGACTTGACCAAGCTACAAGAGGAGAAACTCATTCGAATTTTGAGAGACCATAAGACAGTCATTGGGTGGACAATAGTCGACATTAAGGGAATCAGCCCGGCCATGTGCATGCATCGCATAGTTCTTGAGGAGGGAGCCAAACCGATTAGAGAAGCACAACGTAGACTCAACCCTCCTATGATGGAAGTTGTGAAGAAGGAGATATTAAAGCTCTTTGATGTTGGAATTATCTATCCTATCTCTGATAGTAAGTGGTTAAGTCCGGTTCAGGTGGTACCTAAAAAGACGGGCATAACTGTTGTTAAGAATCAAAATAATGAGTTAATCCCTACTAGGATACAAAATGGGTGGCGTGTTTGTATTGATTATAGGAAATTGAATGTTTCAACTCGTAAAGACCACTTTCCTCTTCCATTTATCGATCAAATGTTGGAGAGGTTAGCAGGTCGTTCGCACTATTGTTTTCTTGATGGTTACTCAGGTTACTATCAAATTGTGATTGCACCTGAAGATCAGGAGAAAACGACATTCACCTGCCCATTTGGTACCTTTGCTTACCGACGAATGCCGTTTGGTCTTTGCACCGCCCCAGCCACATTCCAGAGGTGTATGGTTAGCATTTTTTCTGATTATGTAGAGAACATTATAGAAGTTTTCATGGATGATTTTACTGTTTATGGAGACTCTTTTGATACATGCTTGGATAACCTTACACTTGTTCTTAAGAGGTGTATAGAAACTAACCTTGTTTTGAATTCTTGAGAAATGTCATTTTATGGTAACACAAGGAGCAGTTTTAGGTCATGTGATATCTTCTAGAGGTATAGAAGTTGACAAAGCAAAGATAGATCTTGTTCAATCTTTACCTTACCCCACAACTATGCGGGAAGTGTGTTCCTTTCTTGGACATGCAGGCTTTTATCGGCGCTTCATCAAGGATTTCTCAAAAATTTCATTGCCCTTATGCAAGCTCTTACAAAAGGAAGTGGTGTTTGACTTTAATGATGAGTGCAAAAGAGCTTTTGACAAGCTCAAAGAACTGCTAACAACAGCCCCCGTGATTCAATCACCGAACTGGAAACTCCCATTTGAGATCATGTGTGATGCTAGCAATTATGCTATTGGGGCTGTTTTGGGTCAACGTGTTGGGAAAGTTGCTCATGCTATCTATTATGCCTCTCGGACACTAACGGAAGCACAGTGTAACTACTCCACAACGGAGAAAGAGCTATTGGCTATAGTTTTTGCTTTGGAAAAATTTAGATCTTATTTATTGGGAACTAAAGTTATTGTCTATTCTGATCATGCAGCTCTTAGGCATTTGCTGGCGAAAAAAGAATCTAAGCCAAGATTGATCAGATGGATCCTTCTTCTTCAAGAATTTGATTTGGAGATTAAGGACAAGAAGGGAGCTGAGAATTTAGTTGCAGACCATCTTAGTCGGGTGGTTAAGGAGGATGATGCGATACCATTACAAGATTTCTTCCCAGATGAACAACTACTTAAGGTGACAAATGTAGTGCCCTGGTATGCAGATTTAGTCAATTATTTGGCTACCAAAACCTTACCACCCTACCTAGAGTACGAAGAGAGAAAATCAAGAGTGATGCTCGGTACTACATTTGGGATGACCCTTATCTTTGGAAACAATGTTCAGACCAAATGGTAAGAAGGTGCGTACCCGAAACTGAATTTGAATCCATTCTTATCTTTTGTCATTCATATGCATGTGGTGGACATTTCGGTCCTAAAAGAATAGCAAGAAAAGTACTTGAATGTGGCTTCTTTTGGCCATCTTTATTTCATGATGCATATATATTTTGTAAGTCATGCACTCGTTGCCAATACTCAGGTAATGTGGCCCGTAGGGATCAAATGCCACAAACCCCCATACTTATTTGTGAAATTTTTGATGTTTGGGGCATTGACTTTATGGGTCCTTTTCCTAATTCTTTTGGCAATGTTTATATTTTACTTGCTGTTGATTATGTGTCAAAGTGGGTGGAAGCAAAAGCCACCCGAACTGATGATTCTAAAGTGGTTGCAGATTTTGTCAAGTCTCACATTTTTGTTAGATTTGGGATCCCACGGGCAATGATCAGTGATAGAGGGACTCACTTTTGTAACCGCACTGTAGCAAAGACCGCTTAAGAGGTATGCTGTGACCCATAAGATTTTAACTGCCCACCATCCACAAACTAATGGGAAAGCTGAGGTATCTAATAGAGAGGTGAAGTCAATTTTAGAAAAAACAGTTAATCCGAATAGGAAAGACTGGAGTACAAGACTTGACGATGCACTATGGGCTTATAGGACTGCTTATAAGACACCTATAGGGATGTCTCCATATCGGTTGGTTTATGGAAAAGCATGTCATCTACCGGTAGAATTGGAGCACAAGGTATTCTGGGAAATTAAGCAGTGTGACATGGAGATGGATAAGGTGGGGGAGCAACGAAAGTTGCAATTGCAGGAGTTAGAGGAGATTCGCAATGAAGCTTATGAGAACTCTCGGATTTATAAGGAAAAGACGAAGGCCTTTCATGATAAAATGATTTCTAAGAAGCAATTTGTGGTTGGACAAAAAGTGCTCCTTTATAATTCAAGGCTTCGATTATTTCCTGGTAAGTTGCAATCTCGTTGGATTGGTCATTTTATTGTTATAAATCTCTTTCCACATGGTGCAGTTGAGATACAAAGTTTGGACACTCAAAAGAATTTTAAGGTCAATGGATATAGACTTAAACCTTACCATGAAGGTTTTCAAGTTAACTCGTTGGTTGAGAAAGCTATGGACTTAGAAGATCCACTTTATTCAGATTGAGAAAAGCTGCAAAGTCGAGCGAACGACGTTAAACAAAAGCGCTACTTGGGAGGCAACCCAAGAAATCAGATTTGCTTTCTTAACCCTTTCTCTTTTTATTTATTTATTTATTATTTTTCTTTTTCATAGATATTATGTTTGTATTTGTCTTTTTCTTTGCATTTAGTCTTACATTGGGGACAATGTAAGTTTTAAGTGTGGGGGAATTCTACGATGTGTTTTGTTTTTATTTTTACATGTTGTTAGTATATATTGGTTGTATATAGTAACTGAAAAAAAAAATTTGACTTCAAATTTTCTTCCCAAAAAAAATATATATATATATATATATGTATTTGACCAGTTACAAGTTTGGATTAATTCTCTAAAGTGACCATGTTGAAACTTTATAAATATGATTAAATTATTGAGATTCTTGAACCTTAGATTAGATATGCAACTAAATTTGAATCACCATCTGAGATAAAGTTTTATTGTTATGTGTCTTTGTATTTCACGTTTGCACCAACTCTTAGTTGTGGGGAATAAACGGTAAATTTGAGAAATGACAATTAAAAAAAAAAAAAAAAAAACTTGAAAAAGAATAAATAACTGCTTCAATGTCCAAAATACCTCAAAAAAGAAAAAAGAAAAATTGAGATGATGGTTATAAGCAGTTTAATTGACTAAGTCTGATTTTGTGGCCTTTGTTACTTGAGTTATTAAGTCCTAGGGGTGTCTCTACACCTAGTGCCCTAAAGCCAACTGGTTTGGGAGTCACTGACCCAACACTTGCTACATGGGTAACTTAGAAAGCCTAAGAAAACGGACATTGCACAAGTCGATAAAAAAAAGAAAAATTGAGATGATGGTTATAAGCAGTTTAATTGACTAAGTTTGATTTTGTGGCCTTTGTTACTTGAGTTATTAAGTCCTAGGGGTGTCTCTACACCTAGTGCCCCAAAGCCAACTGGTTTGGGAGTCACTGACCCAACACTTGCTACATGGGTAACTTAGAAAGCCTAAGAAAACGGACATTGCACTAGTCAATAAAAAAAAATGGTGTTATTTTTCTTGAAGTATACTGTAAAGCCCCTTACTAATTGAGTTACATCACTTCACACTTCACACTATAGATGCATATTAATATGAATTTGTTGAAGATGGTGACTAAAATAAAGTTATTGTATCTTTGATAAGATTTAAGTTTCTATTGAGTTTAATTATGTTTATGAGTTATAATTGTGGTGTACTTAAGATTTTATTTAATTATTGTAATTTATCAAATCTAAAAATATTTTTCTTTGAATTTTGTGGGTAGATTCACTGCAAACCCTCACGAGACACAACTCGTCCACTAGGGGTAACCTAGGGGTTCAATGGCTTGTTGTACATGCTAAGTGCAATCGTGGTTCCTACGAAAGTGGAATAGTTTATGATTTTTTTTATTTTATTTTGCCCGAGGACGTGCAAAGGCTAAGTGTAGGGGAATTTGATAAGTGTATAATTTTATATTTTTTTTATTCCTTTTGCATTATGATTTTTAGGGTGTTTTATATCTTATTGAGCTTAATAGAATTTATTTTATGAGTTTGGTATATTTTAGAAATCTTGTTAATTAATTAATAAAAGATGAAAATTCTAGCACTCTTAATAATAACGTTTTGAATTTCATGTAGGATTCTGACATGGAAAGAGTTCGTTTGGGCTTCCAAATGTGATTTTAAAATCTAATCTAAAAAATTGATCCAAATCTAAACCAGAGAAGGAGGTTGCTACACACAGAAGGTTCACTATTGGAAGGCCTTGATTGATTATTGGAAATCTTGAGGAGAATATACACAACTATGGAATCTTACAAAATTTGGTAGATTTGGGGGTGACAATTGTTTAATAATGGAATGATTTTCATCTAATCTAGGAACAAAGATTTTGTTTAATTTTTATTTTCATGTAATAAGGTTGTCAAATCTAGGCATACCAATTTTAGTCTTGTATTTTGGCTATTTAAACAATGTAAAGCCTATGTAAAGAGCATTGAAGAGTGATTGAGAAAGAAGACAATGGTTGAAGAACAACTCTCTTTCTTTTGTGTTCTTGAAGAAGTCATGTGTGGCTAATTTTCTTATCTTTGGTTAGACGGAGCTGAAGTCATCATTGTAAACTTGTGAGACTTGTTTTATTTATTGATTTTTAATTAAATATTTGTTTTTCTTTCAATTTATGTGTATAATGATTGATGAATGGGTTGATTAGGAGTACTACTAATTGATTTATTTATTTAATCAATTGTTATATTAGAATTGAATTGCTATCAATTGATTCTATGTCAGTGGCAATGGGAATTAATGTTAATGGACAAGTTAATGTTATATTTCTAGGAGAAATCAGATTAAAATAATTAAACCATGTTGGTGTGTGCTTAACGTTTAATTTCAATCGTCTTTCCAATTGTTATTGTTATTCTTGAATCAAATCGAGAGCCTAGTCTTGAGATTGATTTAAGAGTAAGGGTGCTATTAATAAGCTATCTTTTAATAGACCAATCTTAAGGAAAGACTAAGGATTTTAGGCCTAGTCCTAATTTTCTTGATTGATTATTCAATTGGAATTGATTATCCTTTATGTCGATGAACAAGTTTATGAAGATGGTGTAAGTATCCTTTTGACCGAAGTTTTCTCTTATTGGTTTAATCTTTGATATTTGTATTACCTTTCTCTTTATTTCTTGCATTTTAGATAATTAATTAATGTTCTTTTCTACTGCAAACATACCCCCCCCCCCTCCATACATAGAATAGCCAATGAAGTTGTGCTAATAAGATTAATCATAATCTGTTTTAGTACAACAATTGGTTACTTTCTGAGTCTTATTTTATTTTCATTTTTTTTTTCTCTCTTTAGGTTAATTAAACATTTTAATCTTGATCATACAATCCCTGTGGGTTCGATTCTTACTTGCTACTATCTACATTTCAAAGTAAGGTAATTTAATTTGAGCGCTCGACACGCATCATTATCTCATGCATTTGGTGTGTTGCATTGGTCTTGCACTTATTGAGCTAAGTTGTGAGCTCACCCAAAATATATATATATTCTTCTTTTCAGATTTTGATGCAGGGTACATAGTTGATGACTTCATGACTGCCCCAGCGTACGGTACAGTTGCTGCCATTGACACTCAGGCAGTAGAGGACGAGCATGACGCATCATGCGAGTGCTCATTTTGTGTTTTCCTTTAGAGGAGATTTTATTTTAAATAATACATTGCAATATTTTGATTATTTAAGTTTGTGAATGATGGAATAATTTGGATAATTATTTAATTTACAATATAGAGCTCAGTTCATTTATCTATTAATTCCATTGCTATTTATTATTCTCTGATTATGTTAGACTGCTTAGAATGATTGGTTGACACGGTCTATTGAGATCCTAGTGTAAATCGTGGTTTAGAACCGGTTCACTCACACTTCAGGTTCAGCCATAATTGGGGTATGACATCAGCGATGTCTTCAGGTAGTGGCACTAGCCCAGGTCACCTTTCCAATAGACATTCCTCATTGTCAGGAAGATCTCGATTCTCAACAATCAGACGCTTAGACATATCATTTTTATCTCTGTTATATCTCACCGGATACATTTTATTTTTTATATGACTCTTTGCTTGATATTGGTGGGTGAGGATCCGTATTATGGATACCGACCCATCCTAAGTACATTATTCTATCTATTAATACAGTGGATGTTTTATTTCCATTTTATGTATATAGATATTTTATGCTTTCGTTTGTTATTGTCTCTTGCAGCTTATTGATAGTTCTTACCCCCCCCCCCCCGCATATAGTATTAGGTTTATGTTTTCTATTTCAACTTTATTACATTTGTGGTGTATATGTAAAATATGGTTTAGTAGTAGGCATTGCACATTCGTGATCTGATACCAACTTCTGTCACTCACCGTTCCCGACATATCGATATTATGGAATGGATAAATTCTCTACATCCTAATTTAGGGTATTGAAAATCCTCTTCCAGGATCACAGAATATGGAACACCAACTATTAAACCCATCATAACACAAGAACTATTAATAAATCTACACCACCAGATTAAATGAATTTAAATCAAGAGCATAGCGGAAGTTCTAAAATAATTAAATAAAAACAGCTAAAATAATTAGATGATAGTTATAATATATCCCCAAACCATTTTTAAGAGTATGTAAATAAAATAATTAAATCCTTAAAATGTAAATTATTCATATGGTCAACACGCCTCCAAATCCAAATGAAATATTCTAAAATCAAATAAGTTTATCAATTATTCAAAGTATCTATCCATAGACATAGTCGTCACACTCGCATGATTCGTCATGAACGTTGAATATCGTCATCACTGACGTCCACGTCGCTACATCCCACTTCAGTTATACCAACATCTAAAAGAATTTATATACATAAGGGTAAGTTTAACCAACAATCCTAACAAAGAAATCAAACATATGCAAAAAAAAATGCATGAATTAACAACTATGGTCTGGTATTGTAATACCTCAGCTTCGTCAGGTTGTTAGTACCTTACTTTTGCCTTGATTGGGTAGGTGAAGGAAATCCAAGAGACTAGTAAGGGCATTTCGATAATTCTCCATTAAGTGCATAAGGTAAATAAGTTTTCATTACTATTGGTAGTGGCTATTCTTAAGCCAGCAGATTATAGAATTAAGGCTAAAGTGATGGAACAATCATGAGAAGGGTAAGATAAATACATATGAATGTGCTTGTATTATAATTAGCTTACTTGAAAATGAATGTGAAGTACATAGGTATTTTATTTGTATTATGCTTAAGTATTGGGACATGCTAGACTAATGGTTATTTTTAGAACCAAAGTGTAATGTTACCCATAGGTCTATTATTCAAAACTCAAAGGAGAGAAATAAAAAAGTTTAGAGTTGTATAAGCATTTTATGTGTGGGACCCAAAACAAAGTGGTAGTCCACTATTAATGGAATTTATCTAAAAAGAAAATAAGTATGGGTGAAGTGTGTTAGTGGATTGATGTGTCATCCACTAAAGAGAACAATCATTTGAGGATAATAGTTAGTGGATGATGAGTCATCATTGAAGTTAAGGTGGTAGCCCACTATTGGGTGAGCTTATTTGCAAATAATTACTATTGGTTGTGGTATTGTGTAATTATGAGGAAAGTGAAAGGGTATTTTGGGTCCCTAAATTAAAACAATACCTAAAAAAGTAAAAATGAGAGTCCATGCATATTCATGCAATAGAATATTAGAAGGGTTTGATGGTCCTTTTACTTTTTATGGGTTTCCATGAGGTCTGGGCTGCTCAACCATGCATTGGATATATGATAGAGATAAAATAGAGATTTCATAATAGGAAGTATTTGAAAATAAAAAAAAATTGATGGAAATGATAAAAGCAAGAAGAGAAGCAAGTTTTCACTCTTTTTGCTTAGGATGAAAACGTATGAGAGGGAGTGAGTGTTTCTCTTTGTGTTGATGGAAAAAACTCTTAGTTCTTAAGAGTCGATGTCCAAGAATGATTGTTAGATAGTTGAAAAAGTGAAGTTCTGGAGATATTATTATGATAGAGGAAGGATTTCCAGCAAGCTTGAAGTTAAAGGAAAAGAAAGAGAAAAAGCAAGAAAATTATAGAAAATGTAGGTTTGTGATGAAGAAATTCTAATATTGTTGGTGATTCTAAAATTTTTCAGTATTGGCGATCAGAAATTGAGTTGTAAGGTAAGTTCTAGCTCTCCTATGAACTAATTTATTGAATTGCATGATGGAATAAACAATGGTGTAAGGTATTCTTGAGGTTAGGGATGATACAATAAATTTGTTCATCATATTTCCTTGTTGTAATGGAAATTTTGTTTTATGCATGCAATGAAATTGAAGAAAAAGGTGTTGAGATCAAGTTTAAGAATGTTTTATATCTCTAATAATGATGATTACATAGTCTCTGAGTTGTTTAAGAGTTAATGTAAGTGAGAAATTCATGTAAAATTAGTAATTTTGTAGAAATTTTATGTTTCTTAAATAAATTGGTAACCATGGAAATGGTTAAATGTAATTGATGTAAATGAACCTTATAATGGTCTAAATGATGAGAAAATGATTTATTTATATTTAGATTAAGGAGTTGCAGACTTTGTAAAGTCCATTAATAGAGGTTTGAACCATGGTTGAAGGTGACCTTAGATGATCCAACCCATTTTAGGTTAACCCGTCATGGACTGACAGCACGACCATGGTTTAATCCGAAGGCCATAATTTCCTACATATAGGTCAGAATTCGATGATTCTTGATGTGTTAGAAAGGTAACCAAATGGAGCACATATTATGCTAAAACAGTCATCCAAATTCAGACTCCATCCTGCCAAAAGTTCATGTTAAAGCTAGTACAAATACATGAAAAAAAAATCTAGGTATCATTAGTTTTAATACACAGGTTATTTGGCCTTCCAGATCCATTTTTGATGGGATTTTCTTCTCAGGAACCATGAGGGTTATGTGGGGCATGTGCAACCCAGGTTTTGAGGTTTTTTATGGGGTTTTTGATTTGAAACAAGTCGCAATAAAGTCACAGGTTCATTGTACAACAAAGCTGTTTGTCAGGAAGTTCTATGTAGAAGTATTGAGATTCCTTATAACAGGGATATTTTGAGAGATGTTTATGATCTATTGCTCATCTAAGGATTTTTGAATGCAATGATATGTAAGGTGACATTGAAGGGTGACATAAGGGAAACTAATCAAGAAGGAACAAATTGAGCTATTCTTGGAGAACAAAATTTGAAAAGCTAAGGTAAGGAACTCCTTCCCCTATAGCAGATTATTATGGTTATAATGTATGCTTGTTTTGTACTAAGCTATGATGATTGGTGCTATGGTGTACTGCTATGTACTTATAAGTTTAATGTGGCTCAATATTGGTACGTTCTGTAATGAAGTGACAGTATTGTAGAACATGTAATTAATGACTTGTGATATAATATGCTTATGTTCTGATGATAAATCTATGATATCATTTGATGAAACATGAATTATGAGTTGTATGATAAATTTATATCTAAATTAAGGATAGATAAGAGAATTATGAAGAACAAATGTGTAAGACCCGTATCGAACTAACTGGTCTTACCACCTTCTACCAGGACTACCTATCGTGGTCGAGCCAAGTGGACCAAGTGCGTGAAGAAACCACAAGACCAGGTATGAAATTTAACTCAAAAATAGTCAAATATGAGTGTGTGGTCGCATGCCTAAACAGGTGTGACCGACCCCACCTCAAAAGAGTCCAACCCCATGAATTTTGGTCATGGGGTCGGACATTTTAAAAAGGTAGGGTCACGGATTCTGCCACCCCACCTCCGACCCCACGGAACCAGTCAAAACCAAAAATTTGGAAACCTTCCTAATCCGAAGGGGGGGTCTTTCCTAAACTCATTGGGGCATATTATGGAGGGTTTTTCTCTATAAATAGGACGTCCCTTAGCCTCTTTCACTCCTTTAGAACCCTAATTGAATGTGAGAGAAAGAGAAGAGAAGGAAGGGAAGGAGAATTGAAGAGGAAGACTTAGGAGGAGGAAAATTCAGAGAAAACTCTGAATCTTTAGCAAGCATAAGGTATGAAACTATTTCCCATGATTAATTAAGAGCCTAGAATAGTTCATGAAGAAGATAGGATCCAGGACAAACCCAAATCATCCATCTATGGACAAATTCCAAGAGAATCCATGGAGGAAATTATTATGGACAATGGATGGTGTATAAAATTATAGTTTTGAGCCATAGAACAATCATAGGAAGGACCATGATGATAAGCCAAAGGATTCAAACATGAAGGAATAGAATTAAGAGTGAAAGGTCAACCATAACACGTGTGGTCGCACGTGGGGTCGCATGATGTTCGACCCTACAAGACCCACATGTCCGACCACATGCCCTAGGGAAGTTTCTAGGGAGGGTGTGGTCGCACGTAGGGTCGGAGTATGTCCGACCCTACCCTACGACCCTACACCCTGTGGTCGTAGAAACTGAGACCCCAGGTGCTGCCCCACCTATGACCCCTCAGATTCTGTTAGTCTAAACACATGAGAATTAATTCTAATTAAAATCTATCAACTTGTTAGGTTTTCAAGTGACTTAAAAGTGATTCATAAAGCTTGAACGAGGATCTACTATCAATCACAGGTGAGGAAACAAACCTAAACTAATTGGCTAATAATAAACAGTTTTTATTTATTGAGTCCAATGCCATGAATGGTTATATGCTTGTATGCGTGTATTGGGTATTTAACATGTCATCTAATATTTCTGCTATTAATGTTCATGCATATTTAATTTTATTTATTTATAACATGATGATGATGATGATGATGCTAGGAATAGGCATGTGAATGTTTGTGTGTGGTTAGTGTACTTGATGCGAGTAGGGCATCTGGGGAAGTGTGATGCGGTGCGGTCCTAAGCACTTTAGCTCTATCTCTACTCAAGTCTTGTCCACTGACATTGTCGTATCGTCATTATCTTAGCAAAACTATTACGTCGTAGGGCATCAGGGGATGTGGTCTCAGACTCTGTCGGGGGGGGCCTTAGCTCTATCTCTATGGACGTATTGAGGGATCCTGGGGTAAGGCCTTGGATACACTGTTTGACATTAGGATTGGTTAGTTGCGAGCCCAGTTTGTAAGCCCTCGCCAAGAGGGGCTTACGTGTTCGTATGGGTAGGGCATCAGGGGAAATGTGATGCGGTGCAGTCCTAAGCACTTTAGCTCTATCCCTATTCCATGGTGGGGTGGATGTAGACGACAATGGTGTTTGATCCATTGCGTGGGCTTACACACCCGTGTATAGAGGTGCGGCGGCCACCATTCCTTTCTATTGCACATTGTAAACTTATGAACCAGACCGAAAATATGAATTGAATGCATGCATATGTTTGTTGCTTTGTTTTGTTTGCTCACTGAGCCATGATGTGTGCTCACCCTTTCGACGTCGAATATTTTTAGTTGATGATGTAGGTACTACTGTAGAAGACTATATGAATGCTCTGATATACGGACATGCTACGGCGATGGATGCAGAAGCTATGATGGAGTCGCATGATTCGTCGTGCGAGTGCAACTCATGCGTCTTCGATTAGATTTATTAGTTGGATTATTCAGAAAATGTAATTGATTAATTTATTTTATTTTATGTCTTAGTCATTTGAAGATAATTGGATAATTTATTTATGTTATCATCTTTAGATTCTCAGTTCATTAAATATTAAAAACTTACGCTATTGTGTATTTATTCTGATTATGGTTGTGGATGTGTATGGTTTAAGCAAAAAGTACAGCCTATTCGAGACTCTGGTTGAACTGTTGGATCATAAATGGTTCATCACACCATTCTGGTTGGTTCAGAATTGGGGTGTGACAACTTAGTATCAGAGCTCTCAGCCCTGTCTATTAAACCTGTATACTTCCACAAAAGTTCGTGAACTAAGTTAGGATAAAATTTAAAAGCTTTAATAAGAACACACTATAAGCATCTATATTGTATGAGACAAAAATTAAGAAAGAAAATAATGCATATATAATAGGAGAAACAAACTTCATATATACATCGAATAGAAAGCAACATATATACATCTAAATCAGAGTACGGTCCATAATTCAGACAGTTACTCTGTAGTACAAGGAAAAAATAAAATGAAAATATACATCATGGAGCTGGAGGTGCTGGAGGAGGAGGTGACTCACGATCCCGGTCATAGTCCTCAGCATACACTCTAGTTAACCAGGCTACCTAACTCTGGGTCACCTGGAGACTAGCTGTCAGATCGGTCATCCGCTGATCAGACGAGCGTTGGGCATCTAGAAGCTCTCCTACTCTCCAATGAGTCGTGCGTTGGGCCTCCCTAATCTCATGCAGTAGCCCCATCATATCATCAGATGGTGGGTGTGAAGGACCAGCTGTGTGTGAAGGAACCCGAGATGGGCCAGCTCCAGTGGAAGGCAGTGGTGATGGAGGAGGTATGGCGTCTACATCCATATACATATGATCGTCATCCTCAGCATCACCCCCATGGACTCCTGCTCCTGCTGCTGCCACCTCAGCGTCTGCTCTCTCTATTCGAGTGTGGGGATGCACTAGAGCTTTCCTCTTCTCGTCACTGACCTGCACATCTTGCATCCCCATCTTGCAGATGGCCTCCCAGTCAAGGTCAGAAGAGAAAGTATCATCATGAATCCTCTCATCCAATAAGTCGACATGCAGGCGTGTGAGCAGGGTAGTGATCAAATGCCCATAGGGTTGGATGCCTACCAGACCAGGCATCATAGCACGGATCATTATTCTGATGATAATGTATGGTAGGCAGACGGGCTTCCTAGTGCAGATGCAGTACAAGAGGTACTGGGTCAACTAGGAAACCCTATCATAATGCCCACTCTGAGGAATCAGATTGTGCTGAATGATCTTGCAGTACACCCAAGGTTCTGGCTGTAGGTTGATTGCCTTCATCTCCCAGCGAATCCCCTCTAAGAAGCTAGCGATCAATCTCAGCACGCATCATCAAGGATAGGAACTGGGGTTCCTTGGGTGCACAGTATACCAAGGGGCCATCATTTGATATGCCTAGGAGATCAGCCAACTCCTGGCAGTTAAAGAAAACTTCCACCCCTTTCACATAACTGGTGATCCGGAGCTCATACCCCTGTTTGTATCATTGCCATCACCCACTACATGGAGGTTGCAATAGAATTGCTTCCCCAGAGCAGGATAGGTGCAAGCCTCATACGTTATCATGGGGAGCCAACCCATGTCCCTAAAAGCCCCCTCCTCATTAAACAAGGCTAGACTAGCCAAGTTTATACAGCGACCCCCTTCCACCTTTTTACGCTCATAACGAGCATACTGAGCCTCTGCCTCAATAGAGCGGAAATAAATGGGATCATGAGCTCTAGAAACTTTGGTGCGAGCCATGCAATCTGCAAGGACACAGAAAAATAGAAAGGATATTAGTTATAGAGCAAAACTCAAAATTTTGGGCATTATAACGGCATGATTTGGCCAAAAGCCTTACTTTTCACCCAAACAGTTGGGCAGGAGGACTTACATATGTTCCAAACCACCCTGCAAAGCTCATACAGTTGGAAATTTAAACTAGGAAGATCGAATTTGAAGAAATTTCAACAATTGGGAAATTTTTTGAAAATTAGGTCAAAAATGGAAAATTTCAAGTTTCTCAAAAACTAACCGATGAAACTCAAATTTTCTTGAGGGATTTCGTCCATTGGGTGGCCAATAGCAAAAGCCCCCAATAAAAATCAAATTTTTACGGTTAAAAAAAATTTAATTTGAAGAAAATGATATAAATGGAGAAAAACCTAGTTTTGAAAGCTTAAAAATGAAGACCAGTAGAGAACATACCTGAAGGAATGAAGCGGAGGTTGTAAATGGAAGAAAAAAATCACCAAACACGAGGGGTCGATACTGTAGCAACTCTGGGGAAGCAAGTTGAGTTGAAGGAAAAAGAGAAGTGGGAAATGACTGCAAAAATAAGGTTTAAAAACCTGATTTGGGGTCGTGGGGTCGCAGAATTCAACTAAATGTGCGACCCTACGACCGACCCTACAATCGACCCTAGGCTCTCGATGAGTTGACAGACATCGTGTGGTCCGTCCCTATGGTCGGACATATACCGACCCTACGATCGACCCTAGGCTCTCGGTGAGTTGACAGACATCGTGTGGTCAGACCCTGTGGTCGGACATATACCGACCCTACGACCGACCCTAGGCTCTCGGTGAGCGAAGGGTTTGGTGAGGTCCCTAGGGTCGGACATAGTGTGACCCTACCAACGACCCTACGATGGAAAATACAATATTTTGACTGAATGACTTGGAAAGTTGGAATTTTACATTGATTAGTTGGATTTTGACATGGGAATGACTTATATTGTAAGACCCGTGTCAATCTAAACCGGTCTTACCACCTTGAACCAGGTTTACCCATTATGGTCGAGTCAAATGGACCAAGGGCGTAAAGGAGATCGAGATCCCAGGTATCAAATCGACCCAAAAACCACTAATTTTGAGGGGAGGGTCGCATACCCAGCTAAGCAGGGTCGGACCTCCCAAAGCAGAAAGTCAGACCCTCAATTTTGGGAGGGTCGGACAGCTTAAGACCCTAGGGTCAACGGGATCATCGACCCTCCCATCGACCCTCGGTTACCGCAGAAAATAAAAATTAGGAAATTTCCATATTTTCGAATGGGATTCTTTCCAAATCTCAGAGGGACTTATTTAGGATATTCCTAGTCTATTTAAAGGACGTCCCAAAGCCACTTTCACTCCTTTCACAACCCTAATTGAATTGAGAGAAAGAGAGGAGAAGGAAAAGAGGAAGAAGAGAGGCAAGCAGAACTTAGCAAAAAGGAGAAGAATTTCAGAGAAGGAGTAATCTTCTCAGGTATGGATACTAATTCCATGAATTTCTACAGACCTTAGGTTAGTAATTGTTGAGAGGGTGATCTTGAGGAACCCAAACCACCAATCTATGGTTAGATTTCCATGGAAAACCATAAAAGAATGCATGAAAGCTATCTAGGTGAGTTATACATGGTTTCAGACCATGGAATGAATGTAGAATGGAATGTAGGAGCAAGCCATAGGATCCCAAACACGAAGAATGGATTAAAAGAGGGAATTGGACCAAAGTGCACCAAGGGTCGCACCCAGGGTCGATAGACCATCCGACCCTAGGTATTCCTGACCATCGACCCTCAGCATTTGGGAAGTTCAGAAAGAGGGAAGGGTCGATAGACCCATCGACCCTAGCATCGACCCTACCTCCGACCCTCAGTTAACAGAATAGTTTTTAATTCCGAATAAATTCTAATTAAATTCTATCGACTTTGTTAGGTCTTCTAGCAATATAATAACATTGTAAAGGTGATTCTAAAGCTTGGAAAAGTATCTATTAGCAAGCTAAGGTGAGGAACCTTAACTCCAAACTAAATTGGTTAATAATAAACTGTTTTCTATTTTTCTTGAGTCCTATGCTATGCTTGATTCTAAGCGAATATGTTTGTAATGTGCATACAACATGCCATCCAATATTTCTATTACTTGTTCATGCATATTTACTTTATTGTTTATAACATGATGACGATGATGATAGGAATAGGCATGTGCTTGTACGTGTATGGTTGATGTGCTTGATGCGAGCGAGTATCAGGGGAGGTGTGATGAGAACGTCAATAAACGTTAACCTTTGGCGGGTCTCAGCACTTTAGCTCTATCTCTAACTCAAGTCTTGTGCATTAGCATCGTCGTATCGCCATTACTTTAGCAGAACTATTATGTCGTAGAGTATCATAGGGAGGTGGTCTCGGTCCTTGTAGTCTCTGACTCTACCGGGGGGCCTTAGCTCTATCTCTATGGGCATTCTGAGGGATGCTGGGGTGAGGCCTTGGATACACTTTTTGGCATTAGGATTGGTTAGTTGTGAGCCCAGTTTGCAGCCCTTGCCAATAGGGGCTTACGTGTTGGTATGGCAATAAATAGCAATAACCGTTAACCTTTGTTATATACTGTTCATGATTGGGTGCATGTGAGTTGACGATAAACGTGATCTTCGGGTAACGTCACACACTCGTGTATAGAGGCGGAGTCAATAAACGCGACCTTTGGCTACCTAAACCTTTCTATCGCATACTGCAAACTTTAAAACTGGACCAAAGATATAAATTAATTTTTTGCATGCATATGTATTGTTGCATTGTTTTGGCTACTCACTGAGCCGTGTTGTGTGCTCACCCCTCGACGTCGAATATTTTTAGTTGATGATGCAGGTTATACGGTTGAAGTTTTTTTAAATGCTTCTGCGTACGGGACGGTAGCGGCGATGGAAGCTGAAGCTGAAGTGGATACACACGACTCCTCTTGCGAGTGCAACTCGTGTGTATTTAGTTAGACATTTTATAGGTTTCTTTATTGGATTTATTCAGACATGTATTTGATATTTAATATTTATGTCTCAGTTGAATACAGAATAATTTGTTATTAAATTATTAATATCATTTAGTTTCTGAGTTCATCTTATTATAAGATTTCCGCTATTGTGTATTACTCTGATTATGATTACGGATGTGTGCAAGTTGGATAACGCGGGGATAGCCTATTTTAGATCCTGGTTGAACCGTTGATTATTTAGCGGTTCATCACACCATTCTGGTTAGACCAAAATTGGGGTGTGACAACTTGGTATCAGAGTGTACCCGCCAAAGTACTCTTTGATTCCGGAGCTACTCATTCATTTATATCTATGTCATTTGGAAAGAAGACAAAATTACCCATCAAAAAACATTAAACTACAAATTACTTGTACGATCACCGATGGGGTTAGAAGTAGAACTAGAGAAAGGTTATGGACCATGTCCAGTTCTCATTGGAGAGAAGACTTTAGATGCAACCTTGATACAACTTGAGATGGCAGACTTTGATGTCATCTTGGGAATGGACTGGTTAGCTTGGCATTCTGCAAATCTATTATGCGCCGAAAAGAAGCTAACGTTCAAAGACAAAGAAGGAGCAGAATTAAGTTTCTCGGGAACCAAACTTCCCCGGAGATGCAAGCTCATACTTTCAGCATTAAAAGCTAAGAAGTGCCTTGACAAGGGAGCAGTCAGGTATCTAGTGTCAGTGGTCGACCTAACCAAGGAAGCACCACGAATGGAAGACCTTGACGTCGTGCGAAATTACCCTGACGTATTTCCGAAGTAACTACCCGGATTACCACCCGACCGGGCCACGGAGTTTGTAATAGACCTGATACCTGGAGCCGCACCCGTATCAAAAGCACCTTATAGAATGGCTCCTATGGAACTGAAGGAATTAAAAGTGCAACTACAAGAACTGCTGGACAAGGGTTATATTCGACCCAGTATATCTCCATGGGGGGCACCGGTGTTGTTCGTAATGAAGAAGGATGGTAGCGTTCGATTATGCATCGACTATCGGGAGTTGAATAAACTGACAATCAAGAATCGATATCTATTACCTCAGATCGATGACTTGTTCGATCAGTTACAAGGAGCAAGAGTATTTTCTAAGATCGATCTTCGATCAGGCTATCATCAGCTGAAGATTAAAGAAGGTGATATTCCAAAGACAGCATTCAGGACCAGATACGGACATTATGAATTTTTGGTTATGTCTTTCGGATTAACTAATGCACCGGCAACGTTCATGGAACTTATGAACCGAGTTTTCCACGATATGTTGGATACGTCGGTTATAGTATTTATTGATGACATATTGGTATATTCCAAGGACAAGGAAACTCATATCAAGAACCTAAATGCAGCCCTACAGCGTTTAAGGAAAGAGAAGCTATATGCCAAATTTTCAAAGTGCGAGTTTTGGCTAAATGAAGTCGCCTTCCTAGGCCATGTAGTATCCGCTAAAGGAATCAAGGTGGATCCCAGCAAGATCGAGGCTATTGTAAAGTGGGAAGCGCCAAAGAGTATTTCAGAAATCAGAAGTTTTCTGGGTCTAGCTGGTTATTATCGGAGATTCGTAGAAGACTATTCTCGGATTTCCGTACCTCTCACCAGTTTGACTAAGAAAGGTGAAAAGTTTGTGTGGACCGATAAATGTCAGAATAGTTTCCAAACACTGAATACTAGATTGATATCCGCTCCAATTTTGACTATTCCTATTCCAGGACAGACGTTTACCTTATACACCGATGCGTCGGGACTAGGATTGGGATGTGTGCTTATGCAAGGAGAGCAAGTAATTGCTTATGCTTCAAGACAGTTAAAGGTTCATGAGAAAAATTACCCCACTCATGATCTGGAGCTAGCGGCAGTAGTACATGCTGTCAAGATATGGAGACATTACTTATACGGAGAGAAATTCCAGATTAAGTCGGACCATAAATGTCTTACTTATTTATTTAATCAGAAAGAGTTGAATATGAGACAAAGAAGATGGCTGGAATTATTGAAAGACTATGATTGTGATATCCAGTATCATCCGGGAAAGGCGAACGTGGTAGCAGATGCATTGAGCAGAAAAGCAATGATCAAATCTCAAGGAGAAGTCAGTACGACTGCAGCAATGTGTACTATCAGAATGGTATTCAATCACGGCAACGAACAGTATGTGATAGATACAACGGATGAATCAGCCAACCAAGGGTTTATTCATCGGTTTTCAAATATGTTCGCGGCATTGAAGATTATACCGGATATAGTGGATGAAGTGAAGACAGCTATCAAAGCAAATCCTTATCTGAGAACAGTACAAGAAGATATTGAGAAAGGTAGGACTAACCCTGAGTTCACCTTGGATGATGAGAAGGTACTGAGACACAAAGGAAGAATATGTGTACCTGAACCGAAAGTATGGACATTAGACACCGACTGATGAAAGAAGCCCATACCACCTATTCGATACATCTTGGAAGTACAAAAATGTATCATGATCTGAAGATATTATATTGGTAGAGGGGAATGAAAGAAGATGTAGCTAAGTTCGTGTCTCAATGCCTAAATTGTCAGAAAGTAAAGGCTGAACGACAAAGACCCGCAGGATTGTTACAGCCATTATCGGAACCAGCATGGAAATGGGACTGTATCACTATGGACTTCGTCATTGGGTGATTGTGGACCGTCTGACTAAAACAGCTCACTTCATACCTATACGACCTCAGTATACACTGGAAAGGTTAGCGAAGCTGTATGTGGATAATATTGTTCGGTTACACGGTGTACCAGAAAGTATTGTGTCCGATAGAGATCCATGATTTACTTCCAAATTTTGGGAAGGATTGCAAAAAGCTATGGGAACAATGCTAAAGTTTAGTACTGCATTCCACCCACAGACAGATGGACATTCAGAACGTACAATCTAGATTCTAGAAGATATGCTACGAGCGTGTGTGATTGATTTCAAAGGATCATGGGACGAAAAGTTACCATTGATCGAGTTCGCTTATAACAATAGCTATCAGGCCACTATACAGATGTCACCATATGAAGCACTGTATGGCCGAAAGTGTCGAACTCCCTTGTTTTGGAATGAAGTTGGAGAATGTAGTATTGTTGGACCGGAATTTGTTGAAGAGACTTGTCGAGTGATCGATATTATTAAGGAAAGAGTGAGAACGGCTCAGAACCGTCAGAAGCAATATGCAGATACTCGACGAAGATACCTGGAGTTCGCCGTAGGTGACAAAGTATTTTTGAAAGTATCGCCTATGCGAGGATTGAAGAGGTTCGGGCAGAAAGGGAAATTAAGTCCAAGATATGTCGGGCCGTATGAAATTCTGGCTAAGCGTGGAAAAGTAGCTTATCAGTTAGCACTACCACCATCTATGTCAAGTGTACATGACGTATTTCACATTTTCCTATTGAAGAAGTATGTCAAGGACCCAACACATGTCTTGACAGTGGATTTGCCAGAATTGACTGATGATTTGACATTTCAAGTAACACCAACAGAAATCACTAGTCGAAAGGTTCAACGTCTACGCAACAGAGATATCTATTATGTTAAGGTCACATGGAAAAGTAGAGACATGGAATAAATTACATGGGAAGAAGAAAATGCTATGAGAAAGCAATACCCGTACTTATTTGATTCAGGAGGTACGTACAATTTCGAGGATGAAATTTTTAAAAGTTGGGGGGAGTTGTAAGACCCGTGTCAATCTAACCCGGTCTTACCACATTAAACCAGGTTTACCCATTATGATCGAGTCAAATGGACCAAGGGCGTGAAGGAGATCGAGATCCCAGGTATCAAATCGACCCAAAAACACTAATTTTGAGGGGAGGGTCGCATACCCAGCTAAGCAGGGTCGGACCTCCCAAAGCAGAAAGTTAGTCCCTCAATTTTGAAGGGAGGGTCGGACTGCTTAAGACCCTAGGGTTGACGGGATCATCGACCCTCCCATCGACCCTCGGTTACCGCAGAAAATAGAAATTAGGAAATTTCCATATTTTTGAATGGGATTCTTTCCAAATCTCAGAGGGACTTATTTAGGATATTCCTAGTCTATTTAAAGGACGTCCCTAAGCAACTTTCACTCCTTTCACAACCCTAATTGAATTGAGAGAAAGAGAGGAGAAGGAAAAGAGGAAGAAGAGAGGCAAGCAAGAGAACTTAGCAAAAAGGAGAAGAATTTCAGAGAAGGAGTAATCTTCTCAGGTATGGATACTAATTCCATGAATTTCTACAGACCTTAGGTTAGTAATTGTTGAGAGGGTGATCTCGAGGAACCCAAACCACCAATCTATGGTTAGGTTTCCATGGAAAACCATAGAAGAATGCATGAAAGCTATCTAGGTTGGTTATACATGGTTTCAAACCATGTAATGAATGTAGAATGGAATGTAGGAGCAAGCCATGGGATCCCAAACACGAAGAATGGATTAAAAGAGGGAATTGGACCAAAGTGCACCAAGGGTCGCACCCAGGGTCGATAAACCATCCGACCCTAGGTATTCCTGACCATCGACCCTTAGCATTCGGGAAGTTCAGAAAGAGGGAAGGGTCGGTAGACCCATCGACCCTAGCATCGACCCTACCTCCGACCCTCAGTTAACAGAGTAATTTTTAATTCTGAATAAATTCTAATTAAATTCTATCGACTTTGTTAGGTCTTCTAGCAATATAATAACACTGTAAAGGTGATTCTAAAGCTTGGAAAAGTATCTATTAGCAAGCTAAGGTGAGGAACCTTAACTCCAAACTAAATTGGTTAATAATAAACTGTTTTTATTTTTCTTGAGTCCTATGCTATGCTTGATTCTATGCGAATATGTTTGTAATGTGCATACAACATGCCATCCAATATTTCTATTACTTGTTCATGCATATTTACTTTATTGTTTATAACATGATGACGATGATGATAGGGATAGGCATGTGCTTGTATGTGTGTGGTTGATGTGCTTGATGCGAGCGAGTATCAGGGGAGGTGAGATGAGAACGTCAATAAACGTTAACCTTTGGCGGGTCTCAGCACTTTAGCTCTATCTCTAACTCAAGTCTTGTGCATTAGCATCGTCGTATCGCCATTACTTTAGCAGAACTATTATGTCGTAGAGTATTAGGGGAGGTGGTCTCGGTCCTTGTAGTCTCTGACTCTACCCGGGGGGCCTTAGCTCTATCTCTATGGGCATTCCGAGGGGATCTTTGGGGTGAGGCCTTGGATACACTTTTTGGCATTAGGATTGGTTAGTTGCGAGCCCAGTTTGCAGCCCTTGCCAATAGGGGCTTACGTGTTGGTATGGCAATATATAGCAATAACCGTTAACCTTTGTTATATACTGTTCATGATTGGGTGCATGTGAGTTGACGATAAATGTGATCTTCGGGTAACGTCACACACTCGTGTATAGAGGCGGAGTCAATAAACGTGACCTTTGGCTACCTAAACCTTTATATCGCATACTGTAAACTTTAAAACCGGACCAAAGATATAAATTGACTTTTTGCATGCATATGTATTGTTGCATTGTTTTGGCTACTCACTGAGCCGTGTTGTGTGCTCACCCCTCGACGTCGAATATTTTTAGTTGATGATGCAGGTTATAGGGTTGAAAATTTTGTAAATGCTTCTGCGTACGGGACGGTAGCGGCGATGGAAGCTGAAGCTGAAGTGGATACACACGACTCCTCTTGCGAGTGCAACTCGTGTGTATTTGATTAGACATTTTATAGGTTTCTTTATTGGATTTATTCAGACATGTATTTGATATTTAATATTTATGTCTCAGTTGAATACAGAATAATTTGCTATTAAATTATTAATATCATTTAGTTTCTCAGTTCATCTTATTATAAGATTTCCGCTATTGTGTATTACTCTGATTATGATTACGGATGTGTGCAAGTTGGATAACGTGGGGATAGCCTATTTGAGATCCTAGTTGAACCGTTGATTATTTAGCGGTTCATTACACCATTCTGGTTAGACCAAAATTGGGGTGTGACATATATAATGATTGCCTCACATGTTCTATGATTTTTCCAGACACTACCACCACCAGAACAGGAAATGGCTGGGCGAAGAGTAACTAGGCGAGGTCGTAACCCAATTCCACTACCACCACCTATGGAAGAAGACAGCCATGAAAAACCTGAAGGACAAGAAAATCAGAATATGGCAACACGAGACACTAATGGCCAGGCAAATCTTACGAACTTGCCCGCCCCACCTACAGATTTGGCTACAGCAGTTATGAACCTAGCACAACAGCTGCAGAAAATACAACAGGTGCAAGCCAATATGCAAGCTGCTATAGGAATGGTTTTTCCAGCTGTACATACTACACCTATACCCACCAGACAAGCTAGCACAGTGCCTGGGGGTAGCAACACGGTACCCCAACCATCTCAAACGCCAGTTGTACAAGCTCAGTACAAAAACCTGAGGTAGCCCATGGCAGTTTCCAGTATCAACCACCTATGTATGGGGCCTATGCTCAGTATCAGTTGGACCACTCTTGTCACACCCCAATTCCACACTATTCAGGATGGTGTGATGAACCGCTAGCAAACCAATGGTTCAACCAGGATCTCGAATAGGCTATATCCATGTTATCTAAACTCCATACATCCACATTCATAATCAGAGTAAATACACAATAGCGAAAGTCTTATAATAAAATGAACTGAGAATCTATGTGATATTAAAATTTAAATAATAAATTATTCTGTATCAACTGAGACATAATTAATTAAATACCAAATACATGTCTTTAATAAATCCAAATAAATAAACCAAAAATCTAATTGAATACACATGAGTTGCACTCGCAAGAGATGTCATGTGTATCCACTTCATCTTCAACTTCCATCGCCGCAACGTTTCCGTACACTGGAGCATTTAAATAGTCTTCAATGGTAAAACCTGCATCATCAACTAAAAATATTCGACATCGAGGGGTGAGCACACATCATGGCTCAGTGAGCAAACAAAACAATGCAACAATACATATGCATGCAGTCAATTTATATCTTTGGTCTGGTTTATAGTTTGCACTGTGCTATAGAAAGGATAGGTGGCCGCCGCACCTCTATACATAAGTGTGTGGATACGTCCAATGACTCCTGCACTGTCGCCCACAACACCCAAAATGGCACAATATACACCCCATGAAAACGGCATGGCTGTACCGGTTGATACCATACCAACAAATAAACCCCTGCTGGCTAGGGTTGCAAACTGGGCTCGCAACTAACCAATCCTAATGCCAAACAGTGTATCCAAGGCCTCACCCCAGCATCCCTCAGAGCACCCGTAGAGATAGAGCTAAGGCCCCTCGGTAGAGTATAGGACTCAAGGACCGAGACCCTCCTTGATGCCCTACGTCGCAATAGTTCTGCTAAGGTAATGGCGATACGATGACATCAATGGACATGACTTGAGTAGACCATAGCACAATATACACCCCATGAAGAACGGTCATGGTTGTACCGATTGATACCATTCCTACCCTCACCATATACACTGGCCAAACACAAACATTCACATGCCTATTCCTATCATCATCATCATCATGTTATAAACAATAAAGTAAATATGCATGAACAAATAATAGAAATATTGGATGACATGTTAAATGTACATACAAGCATACACGCACAGAATCAATATGGTATCGGATTCAAGAAGTAAACAGTTTATTATTAACCAATTAGTTTAGGTCTTGTTCCCTCACCTTAGCTTGCTAATAGATACTTTTCCAAGCTTTGGAATCACCTTTATAATGTTATTATATTGCTAGAAGACCTAACAAAGTCGATAAAATTTAATTAGAATTTATTCAGAATTTAAAAACCATTCTGTTAACTGAGGGTCGGAGGTAGGGTCGGAGTCCTGATCGACCCTGGGTGCGACCCTCCCCAAAATCTGAACTTCCCGAACACTGAGGGTCGATACTCAGGATCACCTAGGGTCGGATGGTCATCGACCCTCTGTGCGACCCTCGTTGTATTTTGGTCCAATTCCCTCTTTTTAGTCCATTCTTCGTGTTTGGGGTCCTATGACTTGCTCATACACTCCATTCAACATTCATTCCATGGTCTAAAACCATGAATCATCAACCTAGATAGCTTTTATGTAATCTCCCATAGTTTTCTATGAAAACCTAACCATGGGTTAATGGTTTGGGTTTCTCTGAGGTCATACTTTCATCATTATCTAACCTAAGGTCTGTAGAAACTCATGGAATTAGTATCCATACCTGAGAAGATTACTCCCTCTCTGCAACTCTTCTCCTTTTTGCTATCTTCTTTTCCTTGCTTTTCTTCTTCTCATTTTCCTTCTCTTCTCTTTCTCTCAATTTAATTAGGGTTGTAAAAGGAGTGAAAGAGGCTTAGGAACGTCCTTTAAATAGAGTAGGAACATCCTAAATTAAGTCCCTTTGAGATTATGAAAGAATCCAAATCAAAAATTAGGAAATTTCCTAATTTTAGTTTCGGCGGCAACCGAGGGTCGATGGGAGGGTCGATGATCCCGTCGACCCTAGGTTTCTAAGTTATCCGACCCTCCCTTCAAAACTGAGGGTCTGACTTTCTATTTTGGGGGGTCCGACCCTCCTTGGCTGGTTATGCGACCCTCCCCTTAAATTAAGTGTTTTAGGGTCGATTTGATACCTGGGATCTCGATCTCCTTCACGCCCTTGGTCCATTTGACTCGACCATGATGGGTAATCCTGGTTCAAGGTGATAAGACCGGGTTAGATTGACACGGGTCTTACAACTCTCGACTGATCAAGCGTTTTCTGAAAATGAAACCTAAAGAATATAATGGCAAGCCAGCTGATCCTTTGTGGCCAGCTCATTGGATCGACGAGATGGAAAGGAATTTCATGATGATGACGGTTAATGAGGAGGAGAAAGTACTGCGTGCAACATTTATGCTGAAGGGCGATGCACACCACTGGTGAAAGTCTACTCGGACCTATCTCTTAACCAAGCATGCCCAAATGACCTGGGCTATCTATAAAGAGGCATTCTTCGAGAAGTACTTTCCCAGAAGTTTCTGAGATGCTATGGAAAGAGAGTTTCTGAGTCTATATCGGGGATAGATGACGGTGGATGCATACCAACAGCGTTATGAAGAGCTATTTTTCTTTGCTCCCTCTATCATGCAGGAGGAAAATACTAAAACCCGAAGGTTCGTCATGGGACTTAGGGAAAGCATTCAAAAGCATGTTTTGGGGCTTGAAAAGAAAGTTTATAATGAAGCCATGTAGATTGCTCGAGTGCTAAAATTGAGCCAGAGAGAGAGCTACTTTGCTCAGAATAGGGGTATCAAAAGGCCAAATGGAAATTCATATAACGGAGGGAACACAAAGACATTCAAACCCTTTTATACTCAAGGCTTTAATGCTGCAGCCAAGACTACTCCAATAGTCCAACCTCAACAAAAGAAAAATAATGAAGGAGTAAAATGTTATAACTGTAATCAAGTGGGACATTATTCCAGGGAGTGTCCTAAGCCCAGGAAGTAGCTACAGCAAGGAAAGGTTTATGCAGTTACATCTGAGGATGCTGCCGCATCGCCTGATGTGGTCACAGGTATGACCCGAACCTTTCTTTTTGTACTACCTTGTGTCAGCATGTAGACTAAATTAAAATAAAGGTATCGTACCTATTAATGGCATACCCGCCAGAGTGCTCTTTGATTTTGGAGCTACTCATTCTTTTATATCTATGTCATTTGGGAAGAAGCTAAATCTACCCCTCAGATTTTTATACTACAAATTACTTGTATGATCACCTATGGGGTTAGAAGTGGAATTAGAAAAAAGTTATGGACCATGTCCAATTCTTATCGGCAAGAAGATTTTGGATGCAACCCTGATTCAACTAGAGATGGTAGACTTTGAAGTTATCTTAGGAAAGGAATGGTTAGCTTGGCATTCTGCAAACCTATTATATGCAGAAAAGAAATTGACATTTAAAGACAAGGAAGGAGCAGAGTTTAGTTTTGCTGGAACCAAACTTCCCCGTAAACGAAAACTCATGCTCTCTGCATTAAAGGCTAGAAAATGCCTCGAGAATGGAGGAGTTGGGTATCTAGTATATGTGGTCGACCTCACCAAAGAAGTACCATGAAGGGAGGATATTGATGTTGTGTGGGACTTTCCAGATGTATTTCCTGAGGAACTACCTGGACTACCACCCGACCGAGCGACAGAGTTCGTTATAGACCTTATACCCGGAGCCGCACTAGTATTTAAAGCACCCTATCGAATGGCTCCTACTGAACTGAAGGAACTAAAGATACATTTAAGGAATTACTGGACAAGGGTTATATCAGACCCAGCATATCACCATGGAAAGCGCCAATATTGTTTGTGAAGAAGAAGGACGGTAGCGTTCGACTGTGTATAGACTACCGGGAATTGAATAAGCTTAGAATCAAGAATCGATAACCGTTGCCTCGGATCGACGACTTGTTCAATCAGTTGCAAGGTGCCAAGGTGTTCTCCAAGATTGATCTTCGGTCAGGATACCATCAGTTGAAGATTAAGGAAGGTGATATTCCAAAGACAGCATTCAGAACAAGATATGGACATTATGAATTTTTAGTCATGTCTTTTGGATTAACTAACGCACCCACAACTTTTATAGAACTCATGAATTGGGTATTCCATGATATGTTGGATACGTAAGTCATTGTGTTTATTGACGATATATTGGTCTACTCCAAGGACAAGGAAACTCATGTCATGAATCTAAGAGCCGCTCTGCAGCGACTAAGAAAAGAGAAGCTTTACGCCAAATTTACAAAGTGTGAGTTTTGGCTGGATGAGGTCGCTGTCTTAGGCCATGTTGTATCCGCTGAAGGAATTAAAGTGGATCCTAGCAAGATTGAAGCCATTGTGAAATGGGAAGCACCTAAGAGTGTTACAGAAATTAGAAGTTTCCTAAGTCTAGCTGGGTATTATCGACGATTCATGGAAGACTATTCTAGAATTGCCGTACCTCTCACCAGCTTGACTAAGAAAGGAGAAAAGTTTGTTTGGACCGACAAATGTGAGAAAAGTTTCCAAACATTGAAGGCTAGATTGATATCTGCTCCCATTTTGACTATTCCTATTCCAAGACAACCATTTACCTTGTACACTGATGCATCTGGATTGGGTTTAGGATGTGTACTTATGCAAGGAGAACAAGTAGTTGCGTATGTCTCAACACAACTGAAAATACATGAGAAGAACTATCCCACTCATGACTTAGAATTAGCAGTAGTAGTACATGCTGTCAAGATATAGAGACATTATTTGTATGGAAAGAAATTTCAGATTAAATCAGATCATAAGAGTCTCACTTATCTTTTTAATTAGAAGGAGTTGAACATGAGACAAAGAAAATGGGTGGAATTATTGAAGGATTATGATTGCGATATCAAATATCATCCAGGAAAGGCAAATGTAGTTGCTGATGCGCTAAGCAGAAAAGCAATGATAAAATCTCAAGAAGAGGTTAACACGACTGCGGCAATGTGTGTTACAGGAAAATTATTCCATCATGGTAATGAGCAGTTCGTGATAGATGCACCGGGTGGATCAACCAACCAAGGGTTTATTCATCGGTTTTCAAATATGTTCGTAACATTGAAGATTGTACCTGATATAATTGATGAAGTGAAAGCCGCTATTAAATCAGACCCTTATCTGAGAACGGTACAAGAAGACATCGAAAAAGGTAGGACTATTCCTGAGTTCACCTTAGACGATGAGAAGGTACTGAAGTACAAAGGAAGATTATGTGTCCCTGAAACGAAAAACTTAGACATTTGACACAGACTAATGAAGGAAGCTCATACTACCACTTATTCGGTACATCCTGAAAGTATAAAGATGTATCATGATCAGAAGAAATTATATTGGTGGAGAGGAATGAAAGCAGATGTAGCTAAATTTGTGTCTCAATGCCTAAATTGTCAAAGGATAAAGGCTGAACAGCAAAGACCTGCAGGATTTTTACAGCCACTGCCAGAACCAGCATGAAAATGTGACTGCATCACTATGGACTTCATCACCAGGTTACCATTGACTCCTCGAGTATTTGACGCTGTCACACCCCAACCGCACTGTTCAGTATGGTGTGATGAATCGCTAGCAAACCAACGGTTCAACCAGGATCTCAAGTAGGCTATCCCCGCGTTATCTAAACTTACACACATTCGTAATCATAATCAGAGTAAATACACCATAGTGGAAATCTTATAATAAAATGAACTGAGGATCTACTGTGATACTAATATTAAATAGCAAAATTATTCTATATCAACAGAGACATAAATAAATATCAAATACATGTCTTTATTAATTCAAATAAAGAAACCTAAGAAAAATCTAATCGAATACACATGAGTTGCACTCGCAAGAGGAGTCATGTGTATCTACTTCAGCTTCAGCTTCCATGGTCGCCACGTTCCCATACGCAGGAGCATTCATGTATTCTTCAACTGTAAAACCTGCATCATCAACTAAAAATATTCGACGTCGAGGGGGTGAGCACATCACGCTCAGTGAGTAGACAAAACAACGCAACATTACATATGCATGCAATCAATTCATATCTTTGGTCTGGTTTATATTTTCAATGCGCAATAGAAAGGTTGGGTGGTCAAAGGTTAACGTTTATTGACCCCGCCTCTATACACAGGGTGTGGAAGTTTGCCCGAAGGTTAACGTTTATCGTCGTCCCTATCTACCCTAATCATGACATTATACAACAAAGGTTAATGATTATTGCTATATAATACCATACCAACATGTAAGCCCCTGTTAGCGAGGGCTTGCAAACCGGGCTCGCAACTAACCAATCCTAATGCCAAACAGTGTATCCAAGGCCTCACCCCAGCATCTCTCAGAATGTCCATAGAGATAGAGCTAAGGTCCCCCGATAGAGTCAGAGACTACAAGGACCGAGACCACCTCCCCTGATACTCTACGACATAATAGTTCTACTAAAGTAATGGCGATACGACGATGCTAATGCACAAGACTTGAGTTAGAGATAGAGCTAAAGTGCTGAGACCCGCCAAAGGTTAACGTTTATTGACGTTCTCATCACTCCTCCCCTGATACTCGCTCGCATCAAGTACACCAACCACACACATACAATCACATGCCTATTCCAATCATCATCATCTTCATGTTATAAACAATAAAGTAAATATACATGAACAAATAATAGAAATATTAGATGACATGTTGTATGCACATTACAAACATATTCGCATAGAATCAATCATGGCATTGGACTCAAGAAATAGAAAACTGTTTGTTATTAACCAATTAGTTTAAAGTTCTGTTTCCTCACCTTAGCTTACTAATAGATACTTTTCCAAGCTGTAGAATCACATTTATATTGTTATTATCTTGCTAGAAGACCTAACAAAGTCGATAGAAATTAATTAGAATTAATTCTGAATTTAAAAACCATTCTGTCAACTGAGGGTCGGAGGTAGGGTCGGAGTCATGATCGACCCTGGGTGTGACCCTCCCCAAACTCTGAACTTCCCGAACACTGAGGGTCGATGGTCAGGATCACCTAGGGTCGGATGGTCATCGACCCTCGGTGCGACCCTCGATGCACTTTGGTCTAATTCCCTCTTTTAATCCATTCTTCGTGCTTGGGATCCTATGTCTTGCTCCTACTTTTCATTCTACATTCATTCCATGGTCTGAAACCATGTATAACCCACCTAGATAGCTTTCATGCATTCTCCTATGGTTTTCCATAAAAACCTAACCATGGGTTGATGATTTGGGTTTCTCCGAGATTACACTCTCATCAATGGTAACCTAAGGTCTGTAGAAACTCATGGAATTAGTATCCATACCTGAGAAGAATACTCCTTCTCTGCAAATCTTCTCTTTTGGCTAAATTCTCTTCCTTGTTTCTCTTCTTCCTCTTCTCCTTCTCTTCTCTTTCTCTCAATTCAATTAGGGTTGTAAAAGGAGTGAAAGAGGCTTAGGGACGTCCTTTAAATAGAGTAGGAACATCCTAAAATAAGTCCCTTTGAGATTAGGAAAGAATCCCAATCGAAAATTAGGAAATTTCCTAATTCTATTTCCTACGGTAACCGAGGGTCGATGGGAGGGTCGATGATCCCGTCGACCCTAGGGTTCAAGATGTCCGACCCTCCCTTCAAAATTGAGGGTCTGACTTTCTACTTTGGGAGGTCCGACCCTAGTTAGCTGGGTATGCGACCCACCCCTTAAATTAAGTATTTTTGGGTCGATTTGATACCTGGGATCTCGAGCTTCCTCACACCCTTGGTCCATTTGACTCGACCATGATAGGTAAACCTGGTTCAAGGTGGTAAGACCGGGTTAGATTGACACGGGTCTTACAACTCCCACCTACTTATAAAAATTTCGTCCTCGAAATTGTACGTACCTTCTGAATCAAATAAGTGAGGGTATTGCTTTCGCATAGCATTTTCTTCTTCCCATGTAACTTCTTCCATGTCTCTACTTTTCCATGTGACCTTAACATAATAGATATCTCGGTTGCGTAGTCATTGAACCTTTTGACTGGTGATTTCAGTTGGCGTCACTTCAAAGGTCAAATCTTCAGTCAAATCAGGTAAGTCTTCGGTCAAAACGTGCGTTGGATCCTTGACATACTTCTTCAATAGGGAAATGTGAAATACGTCATGCACACTTGACATAGATGGTGGTAGTGCTAACTGATAAGCCACTTTTCCACGCTTAGATAGAATTTCGTACGGCCCGACATATCTTGGACTCAGTTTCCTTTTCTGCCCGAACCTTTTCAATCCTCGCATAGGTGATACTTTCAAGAATACTTTATCACCTACGGTGAACTCAAGATCTCTGCGTCGAGTATCTGCATATTGCTTCTGACGGTTCTGAGCTGTTCTTACTCTTTCCTTGATAATATCGACCACCCGGCAAGTCTCTTCAACAAATTCCGGCCCAACAATACTACGTTCTCCAATTTCATTCCAAAACAAAGGAGTTCGACACTTTCTGCCATACAGTGCTTCATAAGGAGACATCTGTATAGTAGCCTGATAGCTATTGTTATAAGCGAACTCGATCAATGATAACTTTTCGTCCCATGATCCTTTGAAATCAATTACACATGCTCGTAGCATATCTTCTAGAATCTGGATTGTACGCTCTGACTGTCCGTCTGTCTGTGGGTGGAATGCAGTACTGAACTTCAACGTTGTACCCATAGCCTTTTGTAATCCTTACCAAAACTTGGAAGTAAATCATGGATCTCTATCAGACACAATACTTTCTGGAACACCATGTAATCGAACAATATTATCCACATACAGCTTTGCTAACCTTTCCAGTGTATACTGAGGTCGTATCGGTATGAAGCGAGCTGTTTTAGTCAGACGGTCCACAATCACCCAAACTATGTCAACTACTCGAGGAGTCAGTGGTAGTCCCGTGACGAAGTCCATAGTGATGCAGTCCCATTTCCATGCTGGTTCCGGTAACGGCTATAACAATCCTGCGGGTCTTTGTCATTCAGCCTTTACTTTCTGACAATTCAGGCATTGAGACACGAACTTGGCTACATCTGCTTTCATTCCCCTCCACCAATATAGTTTCTTTAGATCATGATACATTTTTGTACTTCTATGATGTATCGAATAGATGGTGGTATGGGCTTCCTTCATCAGTCGGTGTCTAATGTCCATACTTTCTGTTTCAGGTACACATATTCTTCCTTTGTATTTCAGTACCTTCTCTTCGTTCAAGGTGAACTCAGGGTTAGTCCTACCTTTCTCAATATCTTCTTGTACTGTTCTCAAATAAGGATCCTATTTGATAGCTGTCTTCACTTCCTCCATTATGTCCGGTCAAATCTTCAATGCAGCGAACATATTTGAAAACCGATGAATGAACCCTTTGTTGTCTGATTCATCCGTTGCGTCTATCACATACTTCTCGTTTCCGTGATTGAATACCATTCCGGTAGTACACATTGCTGCAGTTGTGCTAATCTCTCCTTGCGATTTTATCATTGCTTTTCTGCTTAACGCATCCGCTACTACGTTCGTTTTTCCCGGATGATACTGGATATCACAATGATAGTCTTTCAATAGTTCCAACCATCTTCCTTGTCTCATATTCAACTCCTTCTGATTAAATAAATAAGTAAGGCTTTTATGGTCCGACTTAATCTGGAATTTCTCCTCGTATAGGTAATGTCTCCATATCTTGACCGCATGTACTACTGTCGCTAGCTCCAGATCGTGAGTGGGATAATTTTTCTCATGTACCTTTAACTGTCTTAAGCATAAGCAATCACTTGCTCTCCTTGCATAAGCACACATCCCAATCCCAGTCCTGACGCATCAGTGTATAAAGTAAATGTCTGTCCTGGAACGGGAATAGTCAAAATCGAAGCGGATATAAATCTGGTCTTCAGCGTTTGGAAACTCTTCTCACATTTATCGGTCCACATGAACTTTTCACCTTTCTTAGTCAAACTGGTGAGAGGTACGGCAATCCGGGAATAGTCTTCTACGAATCTCTGATAATAACCAGCTAGACCCAGAAAACTTCTGATTTCCGAAACACTCTTTGGTGCTTCCCACTTTACAATAGCCTCGATCTTGTTGGGGTCCACTTTGATTCCTTTAGCGGATACTACATGGCCTAAGAAGGCGACTTCACTTAGCCAAAACTCACACTTTGAAAATTTGGCATATAGCTTCTCTTTCCTTAAACGCTGTAGGGCAGCATTTAGGTTCTTGATATGAGTCTCTTTGTCCTTGGAGTATACCAATATATCATCAATAAATACTATAACCGACGTATCCAACATGTCGTGGAAAACCCGGTTCATTAGTTCCATAAAAGTTGCTGGTGCGTTTGTTAATCCAAAAGACATGACCAAAAACTCATAATGTCCGTATCTGGTCCTGAAAGCTGTCTTAGGAATATCACCCTCTTTAATCTTTAATTGATGATAGCCCGATCGAAGATCGATCTTAGAAAATACCTTTGCTCCTTGCAACTGATCGAACAAGTCATCGATCCATGGTAGTGGATATCGATTCTCGATTGTCAGTTTGTTCAACTCCCGATAGTCGATGCATAATCGAACACTACCGTCCTTCTTCTTCACGAATAACACCGGTGCTCCCCATGGTGATATACTGGGTCGAATATAACCCATGTCCAGTAGTTCTTGTAGTTGCACCTTCAGTTCCTTCAGTTCCGTAGGAGCCATTCTATAAGGTGCTTTTGATACTGGTGCGGCTCCAGGTATCAGATCTATCACAAACTCTGTGGCTCGGTCGGGTGGTAATCCTGGTAGTTCCTCTGGAAATACGTCGGGATAGTCCCTCACGACTTCAATATCTTCCATTTGTGGTGCTTCCTTGGTTAGGTCGACCACTGATACTAGATATCCGACTGCCCCTTTCTCAAGGCATCTCTTAGCCTTTAGTGCTGAGAGTATGAGCTTGCGTCTATGGGGAAGTTTGATTCCCATAAAATTGAATTCTGCTCCTGCTTGGTCTTTAAATGTTAGCTTCTTTTCGGCGCATAGTATGTTCGCAGAATGCCGAGCTAACCAGTCCATTCCCAAGATGACGTCAAAGTCTGCCATCTTAAGTTGTATCAAGGTTGCATCTAAGGTTTTCTCACCAATGTGGACTGGACATGGTCCATATCCTTTCTCTAATTCCACTTCTAACCCCATCGGTGACCGTACAAGTAATTTGTAGTCTAATGTTTTGATGGGTAAGTTTATCTTATTTCCGAATGACACAGATATAAATGAATGAATAGCACCTGAATCAAAGAGTACTCTGGCGGGTGCGCCATTTATAGGTACGATACCTGTGATTTATTTTAACTTAGTCTACATGCTCACACAATATAATTACAACTTCAAAAAGTTTCAGTCATACCTGTGACCACATCGGGTGATGCGGCCGCATCCTTGGATGTAACAGCATATACCCGTCCCGGATGGAATTGCTTTTTGGGGTAAGGGCACTCTCTTGCCATATCTCCTGGTTGGTTGCAGTTGTAATACTTCGGACTTTTGGAATTTGGCTTTAGCTGAGGTTGTGTCCCTGGAGTAGTCTTTGTGAGACCCGCACTCCATAAACCCAGTCTAAACCTTGGTTTTGTGTCATAGCAGGTCTTTCGATCATCACCGGGCCAGACGGGACAAGCGGATGACAAACAAGTACGAAATCAGATCAAAGACTGTCAAATAATCATCATTTTATGTTGACCGGTCGATGGTACCGGTCTTGGTACCGGTCGACCGGTCAGCTCTGCGTAGCTGAGTGTGGAGATCCGGAAATTGACTTCTGAGGGTCCCACTTACCTGATTTCGAATCCCAGACTTTTCTAATCCTAATAGGGTTACTAAACCCTAATTCTAGCCTATAAATACACCCTTAAACCTCCTCAAATCCTTTCCATTGTCTCTCACAAACTCTAGAGAAGAGAAGGAGGTTGGAAAGGAGAGGGAGCTAAGAAGAAGAAAGAGGTGCCGCCATTACCGTTCGACGACGCTCACGTTACGCCAGTCAACGGTAAGTGTTTTAACCACTCTTCTTACCCTATGACTCTAGAATAACTGTATGGCTGGATCAATACCTTGCGAAGTAGGTATTGATCTAAAACCCTAACTGGACCTTAAAATCCTAAGTTGTCGTCAAACCCTAGATTCCAGTTCCGAGATGATATTCATCGAAACTAGACTCGAATGAGTTGGGGATAACTCTAACTCAAAGATTAGACTTAGAATGGATAGGAGAAACTTTGGAAATCCATGGAGGATGATCAACGACAGTCGAAAAACCCATGTATGGTCTTCCAGAGACATACCGGTCGACTATACCGGTTGCACAGAGTGCGACAGGTATGTTGCCACCGGTATCCCTCGGGAGGCTGGTATGTGGGGACTGGCTGACCATACCGGTCGCCAGTCTTTCCCACAGAGCTGCGACCGGTATATGCCACCGGTCAGCTCTGTGAGGGTATTTTGTAACAATGTTGGTTTCCGACCAACATGAAACCCTAAGCAATATATTCTAATGAAACCCTAATAATATTGTAGGACTTTGTGACTTCCCGTTTGGATCTTGCGACGTGGAGCAAGCTAACAAACGAGCATCAAGTAAGCGAATCCGACCTAAACCTAATAATTAATGGACAGTAAATCTTTGTAAATCACCTGAATATCTATGATGTGATGTTTGTGCATATTCACATGCCATCTTTTAATTTCAGTTATTATTACTGTTCATCCATTGTTAGGATGTGATTGTTAAGCATGTGATTGTTTTTGTTAGTGTGTGGAGTGGGGCATGGGCCTAGGATCGCTCCTCACACTAGCACCTTTTGTAGTATCCTACCTTAACATGCTTAGTACGGGTGGGGCATCAGGGGAAGGTCGTGGTACGGTGGTCTCCAATATTGATGTTGGCCTGGCCATGGTTATGTGGCACTGTGGTCTCCGAGTCGATGCTGGCTTGTCCACAATGCTTTAGCTCTATCTCTATGCCGTAGGGAGTGATGTTGGGATAGGGTCTACCTGCGTATTGTTTCTATCCTAGTGGGTTAGTTGCGGATAGGGCATCAGGGGAGGTGTGGGAATGCCTTAGCTCTATCTCTATGCCGTAGATGGCTGTGCTGGGATAGAGCGTACATTGATGACATAAAGGATTGGTTAGTTGCGAGCCCAGTTTGCGAGCCCTGGCCAGTAGGGGCTTAGGTACTGGTATGGGTAGAGCATCAGGAGAGGTACGGGGGTATCTTAGCTCTATCTCTATCCCATTATGGGTGCATGTGGGCCAATGGGGGTGTGATCCATGAGGTGCCACACACTCGTGTATAGAGGTGCGGGGGCCACCAAACCTTTCTATAGCACATTGCAAACTTAAAACCAGACCACAGCATAAAAATTGATTGTTACTCATGCATAATATTGTGAAACTGTCTGATTGACTTACTGAGCTAAGTTGTGAGCTCACCCTTTGTATATATACATGTTTTTAGATGTTGATACAGGTTACACTGTGGATGACTAGATGAACGCTCTGGCTTATAGTGGTGTTGCTGCATTGGATGTACAGGCAGGAGAGGACGAGTATGACGCTTCGTGCGAGTGCCCTTTCTGCGTGTACCTTTGTTTGGTTTTATTTATTTATTTTCATTATTTTTGATTGGATTAAAGAAGTGTAATGATATTATATTATTTGTTTAGATTTGAATAATTTGATATTTTATTCAAAGTTATCAATAGATTCTTAGTTCATTATATTTAAAGACTTCTGCTGTACTATTTATATTCTGATTGTGGTTATGTGTAATGGTTTGTATGAGTGGACAGGGCCTATTCGAGATCCTGATATGAACCGTTGGTTCAATGAAGGTTCACTCACACCATTCTGGTTGGATCAGAATTGGGGTGTGACAACTTGGTATCATTGCTCTCGGGCTCTGCCCACAGATCATATTGCACTTAACTAAGTCGATGAACTGAGTTAGGAAGATTTAAAAATCTTAATACAAACACATCCTAAGCATTGTTTGATATCTGAGACGGACGTAGAAAGGGCATAATACACTATATTAAATATGGAATTTATTATTACACATGCACTAGTTAGGGTGAACCATGAAAACTTTCATTTAAACAGGAAAAAGGAAGTATCAGATAAAATAGTGCTACAGGGTACAGTCCACAAATCGGACAGTTACCCTGTTATATAAACAGTCTTAGGAGAGAAAAATAAAAGGGACAATCATGGGGTAGGGGGCCTAGGAGGAATAGGGTCCGCTATGTCATAATCTCGCTCGTAAGCGACCCTAAGCCAGTGTACCTGGTCCTGTGTCACCCGTAGGCTACGAGCCAGATGTCCCAAAGCTACCACCACCGCACCAGTTTCTGTCATCTTCTGCTTATCAGGGAGCATATCCGTATCCACCACCATGGTACGGGATGAACACACAGGAACAGCACGATCTGAGTCGGGCGGTCGACAGATTCCTAAAGTTGAAGCCTTCTTCATTCACAGGTAAGATAGGGAAACCATTGTGGCCAGTACAGTGGATTACAGAAATGGAGAAGAATTTTTGACTGATGACTTGTACAGAGGATGAAAAGGTCCTGTTTGCCACTCATATGCTGAAGGAAGATGCGAATGCTTGGTGGAATTCTACACGGGCATATCTGGAGACGAAGCATACACAGGTGGATAGGGAAGCATTCAAAGTTGCCTTCTTCGATAAATACTTCCCGAAGAGTTTTAGGGATCAGATGGAGAGGGAGTTCCCCAATCTACAACAGTCTCAGTCGACTGTGGATGCTTACCAGTAGAGGTACGAGGAGTTATTTTTCTTCGCACCGGCAAGTATGCAAGAAGAAGAGACCAAGACACGCAGGTTCACCATGGGACTACGTTGAGGCATCAGAGAGCACATATTGGGGCTGGACAAGAAAATTTATAATGAGGTTGTACATGTTGCGAGAGTGATAGAATCCAGTCAGAGGGACAGCTTCTTTGCACAGAACAGGGGAGTGAAGAGACCCGCTATTGAGAGTTCGGGTGGCGGTAACTGTAGACCTTTTCGCCCATACAGGGCTCAAACTGCTACAGTTCCTGCAAGGAACAATACTGCACCACCTGTGTCCCAGTTCGCTGGACACAACCCGAACATTAAATGTTTCAACTGTCAGCAAGTGGGACATATAGCAAGGACCTGAACTCTACCTAGGAAGCAACCTCCCCAGCAAGGAAAAGTATTTGCGGTCACTACTGAAGAGGCAGCCGCATCACCTGATGTGGTCACTGGTACTACTCTATCCCTTACTATTTGGCTTACTAATTTTCATTGTGTGTATGCACATATAGAGCTAAGGGATGATAAAAAAAATTTCAGGAATTGTAAATGTAGCTGGTATACCTGCCAGAGTACTATTTGACTTTGGGGCCACACACTCCTTTGATTCTATTTTTTTTGGGAAGCGAATGGAGTTACCAAATAAGCACTTGAACCCAAGCTTGATAGTTTGCTCTCCACTAGGAGTCGAAGTGGCTTTAACCGAATATTATGGACCATGTACTGTATGTATTGAGGGCCGAGACTTAGAAGCAAGCCTAGTACTACTCGAGATGGTAGACTTTGATGTCATCTTGGGAATGGATTGGCTAGGCCATCATTCAGCCGTCCTATTATGTGGTGAAAGGAAGCTTGTGCTTACTGACAAAAAGGGAAAGGAGTATAGCTTCACTGGGATCAGGCTATCTAGGAAGCGGAAGCTGATTCTCTCCGCCCTAATAGCTAAGAGATGCTTAGAGAAGGGGGGAGTAGGTTATCTAGTATCTGTAGTCGATTTCACTGTGGAGGTGCCAAAGATGGAAGATATAGATGTGGTTCGAGAGTTCCCAGAAGTATTTCCAGAGGAGCTTCCAGGTCTACCGTCGGACAGAGCTACGGAGTTTGTAATAGACCTTATGCCAGGTTCGGCGCCGGTGTGCAAAGCACCATACAGGATGGCCCCTACCGAGTTAAAGGAATTGAAGACCCAGTTACAAGAGTTGTTGGATAAGGGCTTCATACGACCTAGCATATCACCTTGGGGGGCACCGGTATTATTTGTCAAGAAGAAGGATGGAAGTGTAAGGCTATGCATTGACTATTGTGAACTAAACAAGTTGACGATCAAGAATCAATATCCCTTGCCTAGAATCGCTAATCTGTTCGATCAATTGCAGGGTGCAAAGGTTTTCTCGAAGATTGATCTCCGATCGGGGTATCACCAACTGAAGATCAAGGCCGGAGATATTCCGAAGACTGCTTTCAGGACGAGGTATGGACATTATGAGTTTCTAGTTTTGTCTTTCGGGTTGACCAATGCTCCAGCGTCGTTCATGGAACTGATGAACCGAGTGTTTCATGATATGTTGGACACTTCGGTCATCGTATTCATCGATGACATATTGATCTACTCTAAGGACATGGATACTCATACAGCACACTTGAGAGCAGCCCTACAACGGCTGAGACAGGAGAAGCTTTATGCTAAGTTCAAGAAGTGCGAGTTTTGGCTGAAAGAAGTGGCTTTCTTGGGCCATGTTGTATCTGAAGACGGTATCAAGGTTGATCCAAGTAAGATAGCTGCTATAGTAGGATGGGAAGCACCAAAATCTGTTGCGGAGATTCGTAGTTTCCTTGGGTTGGCTGGTTATTATAGAAGATTCGTGGAAGATTACTCCAGGATCGCTGTTCCACTCACCAGATTGACCAAGAAGGGGGAGAAATTCATATGGACAGATGAGTGTGAGAAGTGCTTTCAAACTTTGAAGTCAAGACTAGTCTCTACACCTATTTTGACCATACCAGAACCAAGCGTACCGTTTACTTTATATACGGATGCTTCAGGGTTGGGTATTGGGTGTGTATTGATGTAAGGAGAACAGGTGATAGCTTACGCATCAAGACAGTTAAAGGAGCATGAGAAAAACTATCCTACGCATGATTTGGAGCTAGCAGCGGTTATACATGCAATCAAGACTTGGAGACACTACTTGTATGGTGAGAAGTTTCAGATCAAGTCAGATCACAAGAGTTTAACTTATCTTTTCACTCAGAAGGATCTGAATATGAGACAGAGGAGATGGTTGGAAATAGTTGAAAGATTATGATTGTGACATCCAGTACCATCCGGGTAAAGCAAATGTTGTGGCTGACGCCTTAAGCAGGAAGTGGGCATCGAAACCTGAGGCAGGACCAAGTACAAATGCTGCATTATGTGTCGTGGCTTCAAGTTCAATCGAAGGTGATGAAGAGTATATAATTGAAACTGTAGAAGATCCAGTCGAGCAAGGCTTAATTCATAAGTTCACCATGATGTTCGCAGCTTTGAAGATCTCACCGGATCTAGTTGATGAAGTCAAGGTAGCAATCCTACAGGATCCTCATCTCAAGACAGTGCAAGAAGACTTAGAGAAGGGTACGAGCAATCCTGACTTTACCTTAGATTCAGACAAGGTACTCAGGTATCGCGGATGGTTATGTATACCTGAGAGTGAAGACTGCGATATCAGAGATCGAGTTATGACTGAAGCTCATTACACTCCATATTCGGTACATCCAGGAAGTACCAAAATATACCATGATTTAAGAAGACTATATTGGTGGAGGGGTATGAAAGCAGATATAACTCGTTTCGTGTTCCAATGTCTGAATTGTCAACAAGTTAAAGCAGAAAGGCAGAGACCCGCAGGTTTACTACAGCCATTATCGGAACCTGCATGGAAGTGGGATTGCATTACTATGGATTTCGTCACTGGCTTACCTTTGACACCAAGGTCAGTGGATGCAGTTTGGGTTATAGTAGATCGACTCACCAAAACGGCTCGATTTATTGCGGTCAGACCTCAGTATACCATGGAGAAACTGGCCAAGTTATATGTGGATAATATAGTCAGACTTCATGGCATTTCAGAGAGTATAGTATCTGACAGAGATCCCCGTTTTACATCAAAGTTATGGAAAGGATTACAGAAAGCTATGGGAACGAAGTTGAAGTTCAGTACAGCTTTTCACCCTCAAACGGACGGACAGTCAGAGCGAACTATTCAAATTCTAGAAGATATGATCCGAGCTTGTGCATTAGATTTTAAGGGAGCTTGGGATGAGAAGCTATCACTTATCGAGTTTGCTTATAACAACAGTTATCAGGCTACAATTCAAATGGCCCCATATGAAGTACTCTATGGGAAGAAGTGTCGTACACCTCTGTTATGGAACGAGGTGCGAGAAAGAAGAATTGTAGGACCGGAGTTTGTTGAAGAAACTTGCCGAGTGATTGACCAGATCAAAGAGAGAGTAAAGACAGCTCAAGTTCGACAGAAGCACTATGTAGATAATCGACGTCGAGATCTGGAGTTTGCAGTGGGTGACAAGGTATTCTTGAAGGTATCACCGGTGCGAGGCCTGAAATGATTTGGTAAAAAGGGGAAGCTTTGCCCCAGGTATGTGGGACCATATGAGATATTGACCCGACGTGGTAATGTAGCATATCAATTGGCTCTACCACCATCTATGTCCAGTGTTCATAACGTGTTCCACGTATCATTACTGAAGAAGTATGTCAGAGATCCATCGCACATCTTGACCGCTGATCCCCCAGACTTGACTGAAGACTTAACTTTCGAAGTGGTGCCTATGATGCTCTCAAGTCGAAAAGTCCAGCAACTTCGAACCAAGGACATCCATTATGTGACGGTGCATTGGACAAGCCAAAATGTGGAGGAAATTACTTGGGAAGAGGAGAGCGCGATGAGGAAGGAATACCCTAACCTTTTCGACGACCAAGGTACGTTCAAATTTCGAGGCCAAAATTTCTTTTAAGGGTGGGGGAGTTATGAGACTTACATGCAAATTTCGGGATGAAATTTCTTTTAAGGGAGGGGGAGTTGTAAGACCCGCACTCCGTAGACCCGGTATAAACCTTGGTTTTGTGTCATAGCAGGTCTTTCGATCATCACCGGGCCAGACGGGACGAGTGGATGATAAACAAGTACGAAATCGGATCAAAGACGGTCAAATAATCATCATTTTATGTTGACCGGTCGATGGTACCGGTCTTGGAACCGGTTGACCGGTCAACTCTGCGCAGCTGAGTGTGGAGATCAGGAAATTGACTTCTGAGGGTCCCACTTACCTGATTTCGAATCCCAGACTTTCCTAATCCTAATAAGGTTACTAAACCCTAATTCTAGCCTATAAATACACCCTTAAACCTCCTCAAATCCTTTCCATTGTCTCTCACAAACTCTAGAGAAGAGAAGGAGGTTGGAAAGGAGAGGGAGCTAGGAAGAAGAAAGAGGTGCCACCATTACCGTTCGACGACGCTCACGTTACGCCAATCAACGGTAAGTGTTTTAACCACTCTTCTTACCCTATGACTCTAGAATAGCTGTATGGGTGGATCAATACCTTGCGAAGTAGGTATTGATCTAAAACCCTAAGTTGCCGTCAAACCCTAGATTCGAGTTCCGAGATGATATTCATCGAAACTAGACTCGAATGAGTTGGGGATAACTCTAACTCAAAGATTAGACTTAGAATGGATAGGAGAAACTTTGGAAATCCATGGAGGATGATCAACGACAGTCGAAAAACCAATGTATGGTCTTCCATAGACATACCGGTCGACTATACCGGTTGCATACAGTGCGACCGGTATGTTGCCACCGGTATCCCTCGGGAGGCTGGTCTGTGGGGACCGGCTGACCATACCGGTCGCCAGTCTTTCCCACAGAGCTGCGACCGGTATATGCCACCGGTCAGCTCTATGAGGGTATTTTATAACTATGTTGGTTTTCGACCAACATAAAACCCTAAGCAATATATTCTAATAAAACCTTAATAATATTGTAGGACTTTGTGACTTCCTGTTTGGATCTTGCGACGTGGAGCAAGCTAACAAACGAGCATCAAGTAAGCGAATCCGACCTAAACCTAATAATTAATGGACAGTAAATCTTTGTTAATCACCTGAATATTCAATGATGTGATGTTTGTGCATATTCACATGCCATCTTTTAATTTCAATTATTATTATTGTTCATGCATTGTTAGGATGTGATTGTTAAGCATGTGATTATTTTCGTTAGTGTGTGGAGTGGGGCATGGGCCTAGGATCGCTCCTCACACTAGCACCTTTTGTAGTATTCTACCTTAACATGCTTGGTACGGGTGGGGCATCAGGGAAAGGTCGTGGTACGGTGGTCTCCGATATTGATGTTGGCGTGGCCATGGTTATGTGACACTGTGGTCTCCGAGTCGACGCTGGCTTGTCCACGATGCTTTAGCTCTATCTCTATGTCGTAGGGAGTGATGTTGGGATAGGGTCTACCTGCGTATTCTTTCTATCCTAGTGGGTTAGTTGCGGATAGGGCATCAGGGGAGGTGTGGGAATGCCTTAGCTCTATCTCTATGCCGTAGACGGCTGTGCTGGGATAGAGTGTACATTGATGACATATAGAATTGGTAAGTTGCGAGCCCAGTTTGCGAGCCCTGGCCAGTAGGGGCTTAGGTACGGGTATGGGTAGAGCATCAGGGGAGGTACGGGGGTATCTTAGCTCTATCTCTATCCCATTATGGGTGCATGTGGGCCAATGGGGGTGTGATCCATGAGGTGTCACACACTCGAGTATAGAGGTGCGGGGGCCACCAAACCTTTCTATAGCACATTACAAACTTAAAACCAGACCACAGCATAAAAATTGATTGTTACTCATGCATAATTTTGTGAAACTGTCTGATTGTCTTACTAAGCTAAGTTGTGAGCTCACCCTTTGTATATATACATGTTTTTAGATGTTGATCCAGGTTACACTGTGGATGACTACATGAATGCTCCGGCTTATAGTGGTATTGCTGCGTTGGATGTACAGGCAGGAGAGGACGAGCATGACGCTTCATGCGAGTGCCCTTTCTGCGTGTACCTTTGTTTGGTTTTATTTATTTATTTTCATTATTTTTTATTGGATTAAAGAGGTGTAATGATATTATATTATTTGTTTGGATTTGAATAATTTGATATTTTATTCAAAGTTATCAATAGATTCTCAGTTCATTATATTTAAAGACTTCCGCTGTACTATTTATATTCTGATTGTGGTTATGTGTAATGGTTTGTATGAGTGGACATGGCCTATTCGAGATCCTGGTGTGAACCGTTGGTTCAATGACGGTTCACTCACACCATTCTGGTTGGATCAGAATTGGGGTGTGACAGTCTTGGTTGCAGCATTAAAATTCTGAGGGCAAAAAGGATTATATGTCTTGTTATTGCTTCCGTTAAAAGAATTTCCGGCTGGCCTTTTGATACCCCGGTTCTGTGTGAAATAACTCTCCTTTTGGCTCGATTCAATAACTCGAGCTATTTGGACAGCTTCATTATAAATCTTCTTTTCTAAGCCCAGAACATGCTCTCTGATGCTTCCTCTCAGTCCCGTGACGAACCTATGGGTTTTGGTTTCTTCTTCCTGCATACTCAGTGGTGCGAAGAAAACTAGCTCCTCATAACACTGTTGGTATACATCCACTGACATCTGTCCTTGATTTAAACTCAGGAACTCCTTCTCCATAGAATCTCTGAAGCTTCGTGGAAAATACTTCTCAAAGAAAGCTTCTTTATATATAGCCCAAGTCAATAGGGCGTGCTTGGTCAATAGATAGGCCCGGGTAGATTTCCACCAGTGATGTGCATCGCCTTTGAGCATGAAGGTGGCACATAATACTTTCTCTTCTTCTGTAATAGTCATCATAAGAAAATTTCTCTCCATCTCGTCTATCCAGTGTGCTGGCCATAATGGATCAGACGGCTTGCCATTAAATTCCCTAGGCTTCATCTTCAAAAACCTCTCAACCAGTTGAGAGTGATCCATCTGATTTTGGTATGCCCCAAACATATGGGGTGGATACTGGTAATTAACCTGAGCTGCTTCCGGAGCCTGTACTGGAATCTGTGCAGCAGGTTGTTGAGGTGTCTGAGGTGCTGGGTGGTTACCCACTGGTGCTGCACCGGCTTGTCCTGTCTCGCATAGGTGCAGCTTGAGTGGCTTGGAACATAATACCCATCGCAACTTGCATCCGAGCCCGTGCGTGTTGCATCCGTTTGCCGCCGCCGAGCCGATTCATCACCACGGTTGTTAGCTCTGGTGGTGGAGGTGGAAAATTTGTAGGGTTTGCCTGTTCTGGATTTCCCGGTGCATAATTATTTTCTTGACTAGTCTCCTCCACGGGTGGTGGTGGTGGAACTGCATTTCGGTTCTGTCGGGTTACCCTACGTCCAGACATAATTCCTTCTGTGATTGGTGGTGCCTGAAATCATCAAATAGGTGAGACAATCATTTATACTTCAAGTAGGCACGCTAACTGATATAAAATTTCAATTTCCAGCTCATTTTTAAAGAAAAATACCGTCTTTTCTATGCAGGGTCGATGGTGAGGGTCGATGGTTTGTCCGACCCTTAGTATCCGACCCTGGGAATAACCTGTTCTTCCCGAGAGCTGAGGGTCGATGTGAGGGTCAATGGGTGTCCAACCCTCAGTTCCGACCCTTAGTTTTCTGTCAGGTTCCCGAGAGCCGAGGGTCGATGGGAGGGTCGATTCGAGGGTCGATGGTTCTAGTCGAATTGTCCGACCCTCAGGCTAAAAATCAGATTTTTAAGATCCGATTTTGAGTCATTTCCTATTATTTCTCCTCCGTTTCGACTCGTCTCTCCTCTTTGAGTTGCTACAGTGCTACTCCACTGTTTTTGATCGGTTTGACTCCGGGTTTTGACGTCCACGTCATCCATACAGGTATGTTCTCTCATTTTTACCTGTTTTTAGGTTTTCTTTTCTAGGTTTTTGTCCATTTAACTTGTATTTTTCAAATTAAACTTTTTCCAACCGTAAAAATTTGATTTTTATTGGGGGATTTTGTTATTGGTATCTCGAGGAACAGAAGCCCTCAAAAATTTTTGACTTTCATCGGTTGGTTATCGAGAAACTCAAAAATTTGTCATTTTTTCCCTAATTTGTCAAAATTTTTGATTTCTTGAAATTTCTTCAAATTGGTCTTCATGGGTTTCCATTTCCTACTGTGTGAGTGTCGTAAGGTGTGTTGGAACCTAAGTAAGTCCTCCCGCCCACGTGTATGGTGAAAAGTGAGCCTTTTGGGCAACTTACCTCGTAAATTTCGGATTTTCGCCCTATTAACCCCTTGTCTCCCTTTCTCTTTCTTATCTGCAGATACCATGGCTCGTACCAAGATACCCAGAGTGCGTGATCCACTTCGCTTCCGTTCTAATGAAGTCGAGGCACAGTATGCCGACTATGCCCGTAAGAAAGTGGAAGGTGGTCGTATGGTGAACTTGGCTGAGCTAGCCTTGTTCAACGTAGAGAGGGCATTTGGTGATATGGGGAGGCTCCCTGTCATCACCTACGACGCGTGCACATGTCCGGATTTGGTGCGCCAGTTCTATTGTAATCTCCAAGTGGTGGGGAATTACAATGACGTTGAGCATGGTCAGGAGTTGCACATCACCAGTTACGTTAAAGGGGTGCACATTTCCTTTGATTATCGGCAACTGGCCGATCTGTTGGGCATACCTTATGACGGCCCCATGGTGTACTGTGCGCCTGGAGAGCCACAGTTTGTTTCTATGGAGATGAGGTCAGAGATCGACAACCAGCTGTTACGACCTGATCGCTGGCAGATGAGAGCCTGTTACCTGCGTCCAGCTCCATGGGTCTTCTGCAAGATTATCCAGCATAATCTGATCCCACAGAGTGGGCACTATGAGAGGGTTTCTCAGCTGACCCAGTTTTTGATATACAGTATCTGCACCAGACAGTCGGTCGGCCTTCCCTACATCATCATGCGGACCACGATTAGTGCTACATTGTCCGATCATAGGGGTAATCTACCCTATGGACGCATGATTACAGTTCTACTGATCCATCTGGGGGTTAACCTGGTAGATGAGAAGATCCAGGAGAAGACCTTCTCATCGCCTCTAGATTGGGAGGCTATCTGCAACATGGGTATGCGGGATGCCCAAGTCAGTGATGAGGAGAGGAACGAGATGGTGCGCCCTCACACTCGCATCGAGATGGCTGACGCCGAGGCCGCTGCGGCCGCTGCTGGAGCTCGTGTGGATCCTGTCGACGATGATGACCGTATGTATATGGATGCTGACTCGATACCACAACCTTCCCCTACACATGCGGCTGGAGTTGGCACTTCTTCTGAGGCGGCTCCTGCACCTGAGGCTGGTCCTTCACTCCCACCTTCTGACATGATGGAGATGTTGCAGGAGATCAGGGAGGCTCAGCGCAGATCTGACCTGAGGATGGAGGAGTTGCTAGACGCTCAGCGTGTATCAGACACACGGATGGGAGAGCTTATAGAAGTACAACGTGCGACTGATCGGAGGGTAGCCAATCTCACAGCTAGTCTACAGACGACCCAGACTCAGATAGCCTGGTTGACTAGAGTCTATGCGGAGGACTATGACAGAGATCGTGAGGCCCCACCTCCTTCCTCACCTCCAGCTTCTTGATTGTACTTTATTTTCTTGTACTACAGAGTAACTGTCCGGGTTGTGGACTGTACTCTGCTTTAGTTGTGTATATACATTTTGTTTCTCTCACTCATTGTATGTAATTTGTTTCCCCTTTAATAGATGCATTATTCTCTTTTTAAATTTGGTCTCAACCATCACTTGTGCTTACGGTGTGTTTATATTACTATTTGTTTTTACTTTTATCCTATCTCAGTTCACAATTGTCTCAAATGTATGTTAGTTTAGCGGACAAGGCCTGAGATGCTCTGATACCAAGTTATCACACCCCAATTCCGCACTGTTCAGTATGGTGTGATGAACCGCTAGCAAACCAACGGTTCAACCAGGATCTCAAGTAGCTATCCCCGCGTTATCTAAACTTACACACATCCGTAATCATAATCAGAGTAAATACACCATAGCAGAAATCTTATAATAAAATGAACTGAGGATCTATTGTGATAGTAATATTAAATAGCAAAATTATTCTGTATCAACTGAGACATAAATAATTATCAAATACATGTCTTTATTAAATTCAAATAAAGAAACCTAAGAAAAATCTAGTCGAATACACATGAGTTGCACTCGCAAGAGGAGTCATGTGTATCTACTTCAGCTTCAGCTTCCATTGCCGCCACGTTCCCGTACGCTGGAGCATTCATGTATTCTTTAACTGTATAACCTGCATCATCAACTAAAAATATTCGACGTCGAGGGGGTGAGCACACATCACTGCTCAGTGAGTAGACAAAACAATGCAACATTACATATGCATGCAATCAATTCATATCTTTGGTCTGGTTTATAGTTTGCAATGCACAATAGAAAGGTTGGGTGGTCAAAGGTTAACGTTTATTGACCCCGCATCTTTACACAGGGTGTGGAAGTCCGCCCGAAGGTTAACGTTTATCGTCGTCCCCATCCACCCTAATCATGACATTATACAACAAAGGTTAATGTTTATTGCTATATAATACCATACCAACACGTAAGCCCCTGTTAGTGAAGGCTTGCAAACCGGGTTCGCAACTAACCAATCCTAATGCCAAACAGTGTATCCAAGGCCTCACCCCAGCATCCCTCAGAATGTCCATAAAGAAAGAGCTAAGGCCCCCCGGTAGAGTCAGAGACTACAAGGACCGAGACCACCTCCCCTGATACTCTATGACATAATAGTTCTGCTAAAGTAATGGCGATACGACGATGCTAATGCACAAGACTTAAGTTAGAGATAGAGCTAAAGTGCTGAAACCCGCCAAAGGTTAACGTTTATTGACTTTCTCATCACACCTCCCCTGATACTCGCTCGCATCAAGTACACCAACCACACACATACAATCACATGCCTATTCCTATCATCATCATCTTTATGTTAAAAACAATAAAGTAAATATACATGAACAAATAATAGAAATATTGGATGACATGTTGTATGTACATTACAAACATATTCGCATAGAATCAATCATGGCATTGGACTCAAGAAATAGAAAACAGTTTGTTATTAACCAATTAGTTTAAAGTTCTGTTTCTTCACCTTAGCTTGCTAATAGATACTTTTCCAAGCTTTAGAATCACCTTTATATTGTTATTATCTTGCTAGAAGACCTAACAAAGTCGATAGAATTTAATTAGAATTAATTTTGAATTTAAAAATCATTCTGTCAACTGAGGTTCGGAGGTAGGGTCGGAGTCATGATCGACCCTGGGTGCGACCCTCCCCAAACTCTGAACTTCCCGAACACTGAGGGTCGATGGTCAGGATCACCTAGGGTTGGATGGTCATCGACCCTCGGTGCGACCCTCGGTGCACTTTGGTCCAATTCCCTCTTTTAGTCCATTCTTTGTGCTTGGGATCCTATGTCTTGCTCCTACTTTCCATTCTACATTCATTCCATGGTCTGAAACCATGTATAACCCACCTAGATAGCTTTCATGCATTCTCCTATGGTTTTCCATGAAAATTTAACCATGGGCTGATGGTTTGGGTTTCTCCGAGATCACACTCTCATCAATAGCTAACCTAAGGTCTGTAGAAACTCAGGGAATTAGTATCCATACCTGAGAAGAATACTCCTTCTCTGCAAATCTTCTCTTTTGGCTAAATTTTCTTCCTTGTTTCTCTTCTTCCTCTTCTCCTTCTCTTCTCTTTCGCTCAATTCAATTAGGGTTGTAAAAGGAGTGAAAGAGGCTTAGGGACGTCCTTTTAATAGAGTAGGAACATCCTAAAATAAGTCCCTTTGAGATTAGGAAAGAATCCCAATCGAAAATTAGGAAATTTCTTAATTCTATTTCCTACGGTAACCGAGGGTCGATGGGAGGGTCGATGATCCCGTCGACCCTAGGGTTCAAGATGTCCGACCCTCCCTTCAAAATTGAGGGTCTGACTTTCTGCTTTGGGAGGTCTGACCCTGCTTAGCTGGGTATGCGACCCTCCCCTTAAATTAAGTATTTTTGGGTCAATTTGATACCTAGGATCTCGAGCTTCCTCACGCCCTTGGTCCATTTGACTCGACCATGATAGGTAAACCTGGTTCAAGGTGGTAAGACCGGGTTAGATTGACACGGGTCTTACAGACGCGGTCTGGGTGATTGTAGATCGTCTGACTAAAATAGCTCACTTCATAGCTATACGACCACATTACACCCTAAAGAGGTTAGCCAAGCTATATGTGGATAATATTGTCAGATTACATGGAGTACATGAAAGCATTGTGTCCGTCAGAGACCCATGCTTGACCTCAAAGTATTGGGAAGGATTACAGAAGGCTATGGGTACAACGCTGAAATTCAGTACTGCATTCCATCCTTAGACAGACGGATAGTCGGAGCGTACCATTCAGATTTTAGACGACATGCTTTGAGCCTATGTTATTGATTTCAAAGGATCATGGGATGAGAAACTATCATTGATCAAGTTTGCCTATCACAACAGCTATCATGCTACTATACAGATGTCACCCTATAAAGCACTATATGGTAGGAAATGTCAAACTCCTTTGTTTTGGAATGAAGTTGGTGAACGGAGTGTTGTTGGACTAGATTTTGTTGAAGAGATTTGTCGAGTAGTCGACATTATCAAGGAAAGAGTTAGAATGGCTCAGAATCGTCAGAAATAGTATGCAGATACTCGACGCCGAGACCTTGAATTTGTCGTAGGTGATAAGGTATTCTTGAAAGTATCACCTATGCGAGGTTTAAAATGATTTGGATAGAAAGGGAAGCTAAGTCCGAGATATGTCGGGCCATATGAGATTCTAGCTAAACGTGGAAAAGTGGCTTATCAGTTAGCACTACCACCATCTATGTCAAGTGTGCATGATGTATTTCATATCTCATTATTGAAGAAGTACTTCAGAGATCCAACACATGTTTTAACAGCGGATCCACCAGATCTAACTGATAATTTAGCATTTGAAGTAGCACCAACTGAAATCACCAGCCTAAAGGTTCAACGTTTATACAACCATGACATTTATTATGTTAAGGTTACTTGGAGAAGCTGAGATATAGAAGAAATCACATGGGAAGAAGAGAATGCTATGCGAAAGCAATATCCTTATCTTTTTTACTCGGAAGGTTGTGCAAATTTTGAGGATGAAATTTTTAATAAGAGGGGGGAGTTGTAAGACCTGTATCAAACTAACCGGTCTTAGCACCTTGTACCAGGACTACCTATCATGGTCGAGCCAAGTGGACCAAGTACGTGAAGAAACCACAAGACCAGGTATGAAATTTAACTCAAAAATAGTCAAATATGAGTGTGTGGTCGCATGCCTAAACAGGTGTGACCGACCCCACCTCAAAAGAGTCCAACCCCATGAATTTTGGTCATGGGGTCAGACATTTTAAAAAGGTAGGGTCACAGATTCTGCGACCCCACCTCTGACCCCACGGAACCAGTCAAAACCAAAAATTTGGAAACCTTCCTAATCCAAATGGGGGTCTTTTCCTAAACTCATTAGGGCATATTATGGAGGGTTTTTCTCTATAAATAGGATGTCCCTTAGCCTCTTTTACTCCTTTAGAACCCTAATTAAAAGTGAGAGAAAGAGAAGAGAAGGAAGAGAAGCAGAATTGAAGACGAAGACTAAGGAGGAGGAAAATTCAGAGAAAACTCTGAATCTTCAGCAATCATAAGGTATGAACCTATTTTCCATGATTAATTTAGAGCCTAGAATAGTTCATGAAGAAGATAGAATCAAGGAGAAACCCAAATCATCCATCCATGGACAAATTCCAAGGGAATCCATGGAGGAAATTATTGTGGACAATGGATGGTGTATAAAATTATAGTTTTGAGCCATAGAACAATCATAGGAAGGACCATGATCATAAGACAAAGGATTCAAACATGAAGGAATGGAATTAAGAGTAAAAGGTTGACCATAATACGTGTGGTCGCACGTGGGGTCGCATGATGTCCGACCCCACAAGACCCACATGTCCGACCACATGCCCTCAAAAAGTTTTCAGCGAGGGTGTGGTCGTACGTGGGGTCAGAGTATGTCTGACCCTACCCTGCAACGCTACACCCTGTGGTCGCAAAAATTGAGACCCCAGGTGCTGCCCCACCTGCGACCCCTCAGTTTCTATTAGTCTAAACACATGGGAATTAATTTTAATTAAAATTTATCAACTTGTTAGGTTTTCAAGTGACTTAAAAGTGATTCATAAAGCTTAAACGAGGATCTACTATCAATCAAAGGTGAGGGAACAAGACCTAAACTAATTGGCTAATAATAAACTATTTTTTACTTATTGAGTTCAATGCCATGAATGACTCTATGCTTGTATGCATGTATTGTGCATTTAACATATCATCCAATATTTCTACTATTAATGTTCATGCATATTTAATTATGTTTATTTATAACATAATGATGATGATGATGCTAGGAATAGGCATATGAATGTTTATGTGTGGTTAGTGTACTTGATGCAAGTAGGGCATCAGGGGAAGTGTGATGCGGTGCGGTCCTAAGCACTTTAGCTCTATCTATACTCAAGCCTTGTCCACTGACATCGTCGTATCGTCATTACCTTAGCAGAACTATTACGTCGTAGGGCATCAGAGGAGGTTGTCTCGGACCGTGTAGTCTCTGACTCTGTCGGGAGGCCTTAGCTCTATCTCTATGGATGTATTGAGGGATGCTGGGGTGAGGCCTTGGATACACTGTTTGACATTAGGATTGGTTAGTTGCGAGCCCAGTTTGCAAGCCCTCGCCAATAGGGGCTTACGTGTTGGTATGGGTAGGGCATCAGGGGAAGTGTGATGCGGTGCGGTCCTAAACACTTTAACTCTATCCCTATTCCATGGTGGGGTGGATGTGGACAAAAATGGTGTTTGATCCATTGGGTGGGCTTACACACCCGTGTCTAGTGGTGCGGCAGCCACCAATCCTTTCTATTGCACATTACAAACTTATGAACCAGACTAAATATATGAATTGAATACATGCATATATTTGTTGTATTGTTTTGTTTGCTCACTAAGCCATGATGTGTGCTCACCTTTTCGATGTTGAATATTTTTAGTTCATGATGCAGGTACTACTGTAGAAGACTATATGAATGCTCCGATGTACAGACATACTGCAGCGATGGATGCAGAAGCTATGATGGAGTCGCATGATTCGTCGTGCGAGTGCAACTCATGCGTCTCCGATTAGAATTATTAGTTGGATTATTTAGAAAATATAATTGATTAATTTATTTTATTTTATGTCTTAGTCATTTGAAGATAATTGGATAATTTATTTATGTTATCATCTTTAGATTCTCAGTTCATTAAATATTAAAAACTTCCGCTATTGTGTATTTATTATGATTATGGTTGTGGATGTGTATGGTTTAAGCAAAAAAGACACAGCCTATTCGAGATCCTGGTTGAATCGTTGGATCATAGACAGTTCATCACACCATTCTGGTTGGTTCAGAGTTGGGGTGTGACAAAATGCTTATGTCAATAAGAATGTTAAATATAATAACTGAATGACTCATGAGATGAATGAAAGGCGTAGAAGACACCATTGGTAAAGCAACAGTCTTGTGTGTAACATCACCAGGTGAGCTAACCAATGGAATGTGCAAGGGCAAGATATGTATTTAAACTTGGTGAGCCCAAAGCATTATTTTGACTTGTTCAAATAAGCAAGAAAGATAATGACTAAGAAGATTATATTTGATATGGTACCAATGGTATAGCAACAGTCTTGTATGTAATACCACCAAGTGAGTTTGCCATTGGCATATATTTGAGCAAGATACGTACCTATACTCGGTGAGCTCAATACATAGAATGGAATAGCAGATAAGAGATAAGGCCTAAATGGTGATGAAAGATAAACCATTGGTGTAGCAATAGTCTTGTGTGTGACGCCACCAAATGAGCTAGCCAATGGAGTGTTTTGAGCAAGATACATATTTAAACTCAGTAAGCTCATACACCGCCTAAGAATGGAAAATAGAAAACAAGAATGGGTAAGATACGTTGTAAACCCGGTGAGCCCAAGAGCCTATGTAGACATGAGAAAGGAAAAGCCATTGACGTAGCAACAGTCTTGTGTGTGACGCCACCAAGTGAGCTAGCCAATGGGGTATTTTGAGTAAGACACGTATTTATACTCGGTAAGCTCATGCACTGCCTAAAAATGGAAAATAGAAAACAAGATTGGGCAAAATCCATAGTAAACCCGGTGAGCCCAAGAGCCTATGTAAACATAAGAAAGGAAAAGCCATTGGCGTAGCAACAGTTTTGTGTGTGACGCCACCAAGTAAGCTAGCTAATGGGGTATTTTGAGCAAGTCACATATTTATACTCGGTGAGCTCATACACCGTTTAAGAATAGGAAATAGAAAATAGTAATGGACAATACGTAGTAAACCTGGTGAGCCCAAACAACCTATATTGAGATGGAAAAAGTGAAATGCATAAGAGAATAAGAAAAAGTGTATTGATGTAAAATAATGACTCTAATGTGATGATTACGTGACATATGTGAATGTATCAGCTTTAAGTAGACATATTTTATAATTTTCATATGTTGTAATGTACAAGAAATTGCTTAATAATCTACTTGCAGCCTATGTAATGTAAATGAAGTGTTTGTATGTAAATCTGTCAGGATAGGTTTTCTTCACTGAGCTTTGATTCACCCTTTCACATATTGATATTTTTACAGATGAGGATAGTGATGGAAAAGATGAGGCTGCTGCTATGTGAGAGACCAAGTGGAATTTCATCACCCCTTGGCAGTTATGGACTTACATGATGATTTTGTATTTAATCTTTTTGTATGTGGTTGTAAATTTTGTAACTAAATAACTTGTAAGTTTTTTGTACAACCACCAGAAGTTGTTATATATTAAGCCTTCCGCTGTGATACTTATTGGATCTATATTTTTGTGATGTATTGGAATGCTTTGCAATTAACGAAAGCAAAAAAATTATATCGGATTTTCTTTGCATGATTATTTTATGAGAAATTTTAATAGCTTATTGGATCACCAATCCGTCAATCAATGCATGTAGTTGAGGGTGTTATAGGTATATAATTGTAGTGCCAGCTCAAGACAATCCACACATGGAGTCTCGGACTGCTTGGGTCTCTTCCCATCAGAATGAATATCGCCTCACTTGGTGTACAGTAACATCCCCAAAATATAGGTCCGCTGTTATGGAACAAGCCCGTATTATGCTGGCCACTTACCCATAATTCATCCCAAGTCTATATTATGCCAGTCACTTGAGGATGTGATAATCCCTGTAGTTGACTCTCCTACCCATCCATACTACATCGGGTATGGGGAGCATCATAGCTATGTATATACCACCCTTTATTGAACCCACTACATAACCCCCTAATGGTTAGGGGTACAATTATTAGGGTGATTTCAGTTCAACTAATCAAGTTTTTCTATTAATCAAATTACTGAACCATAATGTCGCCAAGCTTCTAACCCTTTCTGTCCTCCCACCTAGAGCATTGTGGTTTGACTAGGTTACATTTGGTCATTGCAAAGCAGTGTTAGTAAGAAGTGGTGCAAGTGTACCATTACACCCACCTTCCTCCTTACCAACATAACCAAACACCATGAATCAAAACATAGGTCAATCGCTTTTGTGGAAAGGTAGCGAGTATCCTATTCCACTAGCCCTTTAATCCTTACGGGCACTGTTGACCCCAAGTTCAAGGATGCATATGCATGGCAAACAAATAATTTATTGGATGGTATATTCTCAATCAAAATATGTTATCAATCGCATAGCATCACACATCATTAGTAAATGAATCTAACTCTACCAAACAAAGTTCAATTCCCTTACCTAATATAGTAGCAGCAAAAATAATAAAGAGTACGATCCCAAATAGTCTCGCCTAGTGTTTTACTGTACCTTAAGTAACAATAGCAATAATAATATTTATCTATCAATTCACTGTTTGTCTCTATTATTTGCCCAAGCATATTCTATTAATTTATTTACATTTTTAAATGTCTGATTATCATTAACATACACTTTACACTTGCTGTCTAGGGGTTCCAAATACATAGAACCCTCAACAGCAAGCATTGAAGGTAAAAATGCATTGGTTGTAATCAAAAGAATGGGGAAAACATATGTAAACACATGATTCCTGGGATATGAACACATGAACGGGTTCATAAAAATCCCAGAAAGATGGTATTCAAGGATGGCCTTCATCAGAGGTCATAACACCATGCGGCACATGACTGACCGCACGGTCCCGACCACAAGCGTGCGGCACATGCCATCAGTCGCATGTCGAAACATGGCAAAAACACGTCGATTCTATTAGGCTTTACCAATGAGTTTGGGCTCAAAAATCTCATTTCCACTCATGTTATTGGCATTGATTCAATTTCTCAATCCACCGATATTGCTGGATTTTGTTTTAATACATTGAATCCGATTCTAGCAATACCAAGAGAAGTTTTTTTTAGGTTTTTAATTCGACAATAAATCATTCGAATATATTCCCAAGGTCTAGGGTCCTTAAATCCAACTTACAATTATTTTGATCCATTTTCCATTATTGAAGGATCTTGGTTCTTAACCAATTCCGATCCATGCTTTGGTTAAATCCTTGAATGAGTCTCAGTACTAGTTATAGGAGACAATGGCCTGAGAAACATGA
>CM053266.1:99971185-100165798 GCA_028583415.1 Protea cynaroides
GATTGGACAGGGTGTCAACATGTTCTATGGCTTAAAACTCTAGGTTTATTCCTTACTTTGCCTTCCATGATTTTCCTCCATGGATTTCATTGAAATCCTCTCATGGATGGATGATTTGGATATCTCCTAAGTCATACCCTCTTCATGAAGCATTCTAAGGTCTTAAATAAATCATGGAGAATGTATTCATACCTTAGGTTTCAGAGTTTCCTCTGAATTTCCTCCTCCTTGGTCTTCTTCTTCAATTCTCCTTCTCTTCTCCTTCTCTTCCTTCTCTTCTCTTTCTCTCAATCCAATTAGGATTGTAAAAAGAGTGAAAGAGGCTTAGGAACGTCCTATTTATAGAGTAAAACCTCCCAAAATAAGTCACATTGAGTTTAGGAAAGGTTCCAATTGAAATTAGGAAGTTTCCTAATTTTTGGTTCTGTCGGCAACAGGGGGTCGATGGGGGGGTCGGACAATTCGAGACCCCTGCGACCCCCAGACCAAAAAGTCATGGGTCAGATAGGGGGTCGATCCTGCCTATTTAGGCATGCGACCCTACCCTCATTTTGACTATTTTTGAGTAAAATTTCATATTGGGTCTTGGGTTTCTTCACATACTTATTCCACTTGGCTCGACAATGATATGTAGACCGGTCATGACACGAAATGTAAGATTAGACCGGGTTCGTGGCGTGAAGGGCTTACAGTTCGTTAAGCGAGGGTTTCAGCGGTGGATACGTTTAGTGTTTAGTTTTCATATTTGGATATTGTAATATGTATTAAATTATGTTTTGATTACTTGGAAATAAATGGAATATTAATTATTTATCATGATTAGACCTCAGTTCATTATTTGTAAGACTTCCGCTATTTACTTTATTACCTCTGATTAATGTGGAATGTGTTTTGGTTTATCGTATGTGGTATAGCCTATTTGAGATCCTGGTTGAACCGTTGGTTTATTGACGGTTCATCACACCATTCTGAATAGTACGGAATTAGGGTATGACAACTTGTATCAGAGCTCTCATAGGCCTTACCCATTAAACCTGAATACTTCCACTGGAGTCCATGAACTGAGTTAGGATAAATTAAAAGCTTTAATACAAACAAACCATAAGCACTTGTGTTGGTTGAGACAGAAATTAAACAAGACGATAATGTACATATTAAAGGTGGAAACATATATATACACTCAAACAGAAAGAGAAAACCAAAAAGAATTATCCTAATAAATAAATAATATAGGGTATTATCTATAAGTTGGGTAGTTATCCAAGTATACAAGGATATAGTACAGTAGCAAGAAAGGAGCTTCAATAATGCAGAAAAGTGAATACCGAGTTGGTACTCACAAGATGTGAAACTCGATGTATGACAAAGGAAGGAGAAAATGACTAGTAATGCCTAATTCCCTGCAAAGGTAAAGGGAAAGATCTCGGGCCGAATCCAACAGAGATAGGAGAATAACGGCCCTACATTAAGAATAAGAGTAACTATAAGAAGATAAAATTATACCCTTGGGTGACATGGAGACTCAGAGTGAAATCCACTACACGCTGATCCATTACCCGCTGAGCATTAAGATGAGGTTACAACTTGACCCCACAATTATCTGGGTCAAGAACGAGTAATGAAATCTCATCTGAGCAGATGCTAGATAATGATAATCAGATTAGAGCAAATAAGAGGAAGTGAACAACCAGGCCACTCCATCCAACCACCTGGACTACCAATTACCTTGGTCACATTTGTAATAAACTTGGCCCAATAAAATACAAGGGCAACCACAAATGAGACCGACTATGCAAGTTGGTATCCAAATTGCCAATGCTACATCAACACATCTGGGTCAAAACCAGTATGGTACCAATTGGTAGCATCATTGTACCCCAACACATGTTAGCTATAACACAGTGCCTACCATACAACAAGTCCCAATAATGCATACCCCAGTGCAGAAATTTGGAGCACAGCAAGCAGTGTATCAAGGTGGTTACCCTTATCAGCCACCGATATATGGAAAAATTGCATCATGGCAGAATGTAACCTTGAGGTTAAGAGTTATAAAACCTCTATTTCCATGTATTTGGACCACCGTGCCACTTAACGCTCTTTTGATGCCGGTTGGATTACCTAGATTTACTCCTGATCCTTTAAACCTAAGTTCACTAGATAAAACAAGTGTCCTTCATCATACTAAATTGAAAGGAGAAAAGGAATTGTTTTTGGATAAACATTCTGACATCCATTGAAAAGATGTTAGTGATAATGGAATTATTAGAAGAAAGATGATTGGATTCAAATTAAATACTATAGCCAATGAACCTCAGATGAAGTAATGGAGAATCTATTTTGAGATTGCTAAATGGATTAATATGAATCATGTCTATAAAAGAGTGCATGAGCAAAAGTGAGAACTATCAAGAGTATCCAGTAAAGTAAACGAGGGCACTCAAGTAGAGTTAAGGATGGCTATATCGGTATGAATTTTGACAAGGTAGAAGATTCCTAAAGGCAAATCTAAGAGTGGATACAAGGATAAAGTAAAAAATCATGGCATTAATACTACTCGGTTTAATACAATGATAATTGAGTTATGCCCAATGTTGAGTGATTTGATTAAGAAAAGACCAAAAGAGTTTGGATGAATTAATGAATTTATAAGCATATACCCTAATGCATATAGATAGACTTAGGATATGAAGTAATAATCATAAGATATTTTTGAGGTATATGAAAGAGAGATCGGGGTAGAACAGCAAGGATAAAAGAAATATAAGCTAATGAGTGCAATATGAGATTTTGACGATAGTCCTTGAAAAAAAAAATCATAAGAGATGAAGGAACTAGATAAGCTCTTAAGACCTTTACACCAGATTTTGCTAGTTCAAGCCCTTTTGGACTAGATGTTGTATTGGATGAGTATTATGAACAATGTCCAAATCATATGGATGGATGAAATTTGGACGCAACCTAATTAGACTTGAGATGGCAGACTTTGACGTCATCTTGCGAATAGACTGGTTGTTTCAACACTCTACAAGTGATTACGTGCATAGAAAAGGTTATCATTCAAGAATAAAAATGGCATGTAATTTAGTTTTATTGGAAGCATGTTGCCTAAGAAGCGAAGGCTGATCCTCTCCATGCTAAAGGTGAAGTGATGCTTTAAAGATAAAGAAGTTGGATATATGGTATCTGTGGTATACGTTACCAAAGAAGCACCACAGATGGAAGGTATAGATGTGATGCGTAAATTTTCTGATGTATTTTCAGGAAACTTATCGAGTTACCATCTGATTAAGTGACCGAGTTCGTCATCGACTTGTTACCAAGGACGATACTTGTGTCAAAGGTACCTGTAGATTAGCTCCTACGGAGTTGAAGGGACGGAGACTCAACTACAAGAGTTATTAGACAAGGGTTCTAATCGGCTAAGTATTGCATCACGGGGAGCACCATTGCAATTCGTGAAGAAGAAGGATGATAGTGTTGTTTGCGTATAGACTACCGAGAATCAAACAAGCTCAAGGTCAAGAATCGATATCTACTAACTCAGATCGATGACTTGTTTAAATAGTTGCAAGGAGAAAAGGTATTTTCTAAGATTGATCTTCGATCAAGATGTCATCAGCTGAAGAATTTGGACAGCGATATCTCTAAGATAGCTTTTAGAATCGGGATTGGCCAATTATGAGTTCTCGATTATGACGTTGGATTAACCAATGCCCCTACATCTTTTATGGAGTTGATGAACTGGGTGTTTCATGACATGTTGGACACGTTGGTCATAGTTTTCATAGATGAAATTTTGATTTATTCCAAAAATGAAGCAACTCATACAACGGATCTCGGAGTAGCTCCACAATAGTTGAAAAGGGAAAAGCTTTATGCCAAGTCCAAAAAATATGAGACATGATTAAATTAAATGATCTTCTTAGATCACGTAGCATCATAAAAAGGGATTAATGTGGACCCTATTAAGATAGAGGTAGTCATATGGTGAGAAACACCTAGAGAGTATTGCGAAGATCAGAAGTTTCTTGGGTTTAGCTGGTTATTACAGATGATTTTTGGAGGACCTCTCTAAGATCGCAAAACCTCTTACCAAGCTAACCAGGAAGGGAGATGAGTTTAATTGGATTGACAAGTGTGAAGAAGGGTTGATATCAACTCTCACCTTGATCATTTAGACACCAGGGAAACCTTTTACCCTATCCATCGGAGCTTTCGGATTAGATCTAGGATGCGGCTTGATGTAAGATAAATAAGCGATTTTATATGCTTTAAGAAAACTGAAAGAGCATGAGAAGAGTTACCCAATTCATGATTGGAGTAAATAATTGTGATTCATGCATTCAACACTTGGAGACATTATTTAAACAGAGAAGAATTTTAGATTAGATCGGATTACAAGTGTTTTATTTATCTCTTCATTTGAAAGAGTTGAACATGAGGATAAGGAGATGGTTAGAAATACTTGAAGGATTAAAACTGTGATATTCAATGTCACCCGAGCAAGGCTAATGTAGTAGCTAAGGCCTTAAGCAAAAAGGGAATTATAAAGTCCGAAGAAGGATCCAATATAAATGCTACCTTATGCTCCGCAGCAACAAATTTAGATTTGGAAGAAGAGTAACATATAATAGAAGCTAGTGATGATCCAAGTGAGCGAGAACCTATGGATGAAGTTATGGATCAATAATTCCTCGCTTGCGTTCATTACAGATCTTCTCTGAATTGATTGATGAAATAAAAGTAGCAATTTTGTTAGATCTGTAAATATGAACGGTTCAAGAAGATTTAGAGAAAGAAAAACCTAACCCTGACTTATTTTGGATGCGGAGACGGTACTCAAATACAGAGGTAGACTCTGAATACATGAAGGTAAAGACTCGGATATCATGAAGAGAATAAGGATAAGAGCCCATTGTACTCCATATTCAAGACATCCTGAAGTACCAATATGTATCATGACCTAAAGAGATAACAAATGTGGCTTAGTCCGTGTTCCAGTGTCTGAATTATCAGCAAGTAAAAGCTGAAAGACAAAGACCACCATGGCTTACAATAAAAACTATCTGAGCCAGTCTGAAAGTGGTATTGCATTACAATGAATTATGTCACTGATTTGCCACTGATTATCAGATCGATTGATGAAGCTAGGGTGATTGTTGATCGCCTTATGAAAATAGCTCATTCCATTGCTATACGACCTCGGTATACTTTGGAGCGGCTAAATAAGCTATATGTAGATAATATTACCAGATTGAATGGTTTGCATGAGAGCTTAGTGTCGATCAGAGGCTTATGCCTTATCTCGAAGTTTTGGGAGGATCTACAGAAAATAATAGGGACAAAGTTGAAGTTTAGTACCGCATTTTACCTTAAACCGACGGACAGTCAAAGCGGACTATATAGATCCTAAGAGATATGCTCCGAGCTTGTAAAATTGATTTCAAAGAACTTGAGTTGAGAAGTTACCGTGAATTGAAGTTGCTACTAAGCTACCATGTAAATGTTACCTATGAAGCATGGTACGGTAGAAATGTCAAATTCCTTTATTTTGGAATAAAGTCAGTAAATGAAGAATTTTGTGACCTAAGTCTAATAATGAAAACTATCGAGTGGCAGACAAGATCAAAGAAAAGGGGCAGGATAGCTCAAGATGTCAGAAGAGACACCAAGACCTTGAGTTCTCCATAAAGGACAAAGTGTTCTTGAAAAAATCACTTATGCATAGTTTGAAATGATTAGACAATAAGGGAAAGTTGTATTCTATATATGTGTTGGATCTTATAAACTTTGGAGAGACGTAGAAAAGTTACATATCAATTAGCATTACCGCTATCCATGTCTAGTGTGCATGATGTATTTCGTGTGTCTCTATTGAAGAAGTACATTGGAGATCCATATCAAAGGTATTGACCACGGAATCACTGGATTAGATAGAATGTTTAACTATTGAAGTGGTACCAGCCTAGTTCATTAGTTGGAAGGTACACTGTTTCCAAAGCTGGGATAATTATTATATGAAGGTAACCTGGCAATGACAAAACGTGGAGAAGATTGCATAGGAGGAAGAAGATGCAATGTGGAAATAGAATTCCCACCAATTGACTTTGAAGTAAATCCAAATTTTGAGGACAAAATTTATTTTAAGGATGGGGGAGTTATAACGTATACGTTCAAATTTCGAGGATGAAATTTCTTTTAATGGTGGTGGAGTTAAAAGACCCGCACGCCACGAACTCGATCTAACCTTACATTTCGTGTCGTGACCCGTCTACATATCATGGTGGAGCCAAGTGGACCAAGTGTTTGAAGAAAACCAAGACCCAATATGAAAATTTACTCAAAAATAGTCAAAATGAGGGTAGGGTCGCATGCCTAAATAGGCAGGTCCGACCCCCCCCATCGACCCCCACCATCGACCCATGACCAGGGGTCACAGGGGTCTCGAAATGTCCGACCCCCCATCGACCCCCCATCGACCCCCGGTAATCAATAAAAACAGCACAAACCAAAAATTTAAAAACTTTCCTAATTTCAATTGGAACCTTTCCTAAACTCAATTGGACTTATTTTGGGAGGTTTTACTCTATAAATTGGACGTCCCTAAGCCTCTTTCACTCCTTTTACAATCCTAATTGGATTGAGAGAAAGAGAAGAGAAGGAAGAAAAGGAGAAGAGAAGGAAAGTGGAGAAGAAGACCAAAGAGAAGGGATTCAGAGAAAGAAGCATACTTCTCAGGTATGGATACTATTTTCATGAATTTCTAAAGAGCTTAGTGTAGATAATGAAGAGGGTATGATCTAAGAGAAACCCAAATCATCCATCCATGGTTAGGTTTCAATGAAAACCATGGAGGAGATCATTCAAACCATGTAGGTGAATAAAGAATAGTTCCACACCATAGAATATGTATGGAATGGACTATAGAAGGAAGCCATAGGACCCAAACATGAAAGAATGAACAAAATTTGATATTCTCGACTCAAACCATGGGGGGTCGCACCTAGGGTCGATGGAACATCCGACCCTAGCATCGACCCCCAGCATTCGGGAAACCCAGGGAAGGGGTGGTCGCAACTAGGGTCGATGGAACATTCGACCCTAGCATCGACCCCCAGTATTCGGGAAGTCTAGAATAGGGGTGGTCGCACCCAGGGTCGATGGAACCTTCGACCCTGGCATCGACCCTACTACAGGGGGTCAGAGTATACTGCTACCCTAGCATCGACCCGTCCTTCTACCCCCAGTTAACAGCAAGTTGGAAAAATTAGAATAAAATCTAACTAAATTCTATCGACTTTGTTAGGTCTTCTAGCAATATAATATCAATATAAAGGTGATTCTTAAAGCTTGAAAGAGGATCTACCAGCAAGCTAAGTTGAGGAAACAAGACCTAAACTAATTGCTTAATAACAAACTGTTTTTATTTCTTGAGTCCAATGCTATGCTTGATTCTATGCGAACATGCTTGTAATGTGCATTCAACATGTCATCCAATATTTTTATTTATTGTTCATGCATATTTACTTTATTGTTTATAACATGATAATGACCATGATGATAGGAATAGGCATGTGAATGTATGTGTGTGGTTGGTGTGCTTGATGCGAGCGAGTATCAGGGGGAGTGTCATTGGTCGGGCCTCAGCACTCTAGCTCAATCTCTAACTCAAGTCTTGCGCATTAGCATCGTTGTATCGCCATTACGTTAGTAGAACTATTACGTCGTAGAGTATCAGGGGAGGTGGTCTCGGTCCTTGTAGTCTCTAACTCTACTAGGGGGCCTTAGCTCTATCTCTATTGGCGTTCTGAGGGATTCTGGGGTGAGGCCTTGGATACACTGTTTGGCATTAGGATTGGTTAGTTGCAAGCCCAGTTTGCAAGCCCTCGCCAGCAGGGGCTTACGCGTTGGTATGGCACTGTACAACAATAAACGTTAACCTTTGTTGTACAATGTTCATGGTAGGGTGGATGGAGACGACAATAAACGTTAACCTTTGGGCGGGCTTCCACACCCTGTGTATAGAGGTGGGGTTAATAAACGTTAACCTTTGACCTCCAACCCTTTCTATTGCACATTGCAAACTATAAACCAGACCACAGATATGAATTGATCGCATGCATATGATTGTTGCATTGTTTTGTTTTCTCACTGAGCTCAAGTTGGAGAGCTGACCCTCGTGCGCACAATTTTTTTAGTTTCTGATGTTGCAGGTATTATGATTGAAAATTATGTCAACACGCCAACATATGAACATGTGGCAGCCATGGTGAGCAAGCTATGGAGGATGAAGATGGTTCGTTAAGCGAGCGTTTCAGCGGTGGATACGTTTAGTGTTTAGTTTTCGTATTTGGATATTGTAATATGTATTAAATTATGTTTTGGTTACTTGGAAATAGATGGAATATTAATTATTTATCATGATTAGACCTCAGTTCATTATTTGTAAGACTTCCGCTATTTACTTTATTACCTCTGATTAACGTGGAATGTGTTTTGGTTTATCGTATGTGGGATAGCCTATTTGAGATCCTAGTTGAACCGTTGGTTTATTGACGGTTCATCACACCATTCTGAATAGTACGAAATTAGGGTGTGACACAGTATACTAAGGGGTCATCGTTTGATATACCCAGGAGATCAGTCAAGTCCTGGTAGTTAAAGGAGATCTCCACCCCTTTAACATAACTAGTAATCCGGAGCTCTCTACCCTTGTCTGTAACATTTGGGTCACCCTCTACCTAAAGATTGTAATAAAACTGCTTCACCAGTGCAGGACAGGTGCAACCCTCATACAAGATCACAGGGAGCCAACCCATATCACCAAAGGCACTCCCCACATTAAATAAGGCTAAATTAGCCAGGTTTACACAATGACCCCCTTCCACCTTTTTATGCTCATAACGAGCATACTGAGTTTCTGCTTCATTAGATCAAAAGTGAAGAGGATCATGAACTCTGGGGACCTTGGTGTGAGCCATGTTATTTGCAAAGACACAGACCAACAAGAAAGATATTAGATATAGAGAAAAACTCAAAATTTTGGCATTATAACGGCATGATTTGGCCAAAAGCCTCACTTTTCACCCAAACCATTGGGCAGGAGGACTTACGTATGTTCCAAACCATCCTGCAAGGCTCATACAGTTGGAAATTTAAACTAGGAAGATCGAATTTTGAAGAAATTTTGACAATTTGGAAAAACCCCGAAAATTGGGTCAAAAATGGAAAATTTCAAGTTTCTCAAAAACTAAACGATGAAACTAAAATTTTCTTGAGGGCTTTCATCCATTGGGTGGCCAATAGAAAAAGCCCCCAATAAAAATCAAATTTTTAAGATTAGAAAAATTTTAATTTGAAAAAAACGCTATAAATGGAGAAAAACCTAGTTTTGAAAGCTTAAAAATGAGGACCAGTAGAGAACATACCTGAAAGAACAGAGCGGAGGTCGTGAATGGAAGAAAGAATCACCAAACACGAGTGGTCGACACTGTAGCAACTCAGTGGAATCGAGTTGAGTTGAAAACATAAGAGAAAGTGGGAAATGACTCTAAAAATCAGGTTTAAAAACCTGATTTGGGGTCGTGTGGTCGCAAAATTCGACCAAATATGCAACCACACGATCGACCCCACGATTGACCACAGGCTCTCGGTGAGCTGACAGACTTCCTGTGGTAGGACCCTATGGTCGCACATATTGCGACCACACAATCGACCACAGGCTCTCGGTGAGCTAATAGGGTTTTGTGAGGTCGCATACGCTGTGGTAGCATATATTGTGACCCCACCATTGACCACACGATGGAAAAAGCTGTATTTTAACTGAATGACTTGGATATTTGAAATTTTACAATGATTAATTGGATTTTGACATTGGAATGATGTATATTTTGATTGCCTCACATGTTCTATGATTTTTCAGACACTACCACCACCGAAAACAGGAAATGGCTGGTTGAAGAGTAACCGGGCGAGGATGTAACTCAATTCCACCACCACCACCTGTGGAGGAAGATAGCCATGAAAATCTTGAAGGACAAAAGAATCAGAATGTGGCACCACCAAGAGCCAATGACCAAGCTAATCCTACAAACTTGCCAGCCCCACCTACAGATTTGGCTACAGCGATAATGAACCTAGCACAACAACTGTAGCAAATATAGCAAGTGCAAGCCAATATGCAAGCTGCTATGGGAATGGTTTTCCCAACTGCACATACTACACCTATACCAGCGAGATAAGCTAGCATCGTACCAGGGGGTAGCAACACGGTACGTCAAGCACCTCAAACGCCAATTGTACAAGCTCTAGTACAAAACCCTAAAGTAGCCCAAGGCAGTTACCAGTATCAACCACCTATATATGGAGCCTATGCTCAGTATCAGTTAGATCATTCTCGACTGATCGAGCGTTTTCTAAAAATGAAGCCTGAAGAATATAATGGTAAGCCATTGGATCCTTTGTGGCTAGCTCACTGGATCGATGAAATGGAAAGGAACTTCATGATGATGACTATTAATGAGGAAGAAAAAGTGTTGTGTGCCACATTTATGCTGAAAGGTGATGCACACCACTGGTAGAAGTCTACAAGAAGTTATCTGTTAACCAAGCATGCCCAATTGACCTAGGCTATTTATAAAGAGGCATTCTTCGAGAAATATTTTCCCAGAAGTTTCAGAGATGCTATGGAAAGAGAGTTCCTGAGTTTGTATCAGGGACAGATGACTGTGGATGCATATCAACATCGTTATGAAGAGCTGTTTTTCTTTACTCCCACTAGCATGCAGGAGGAAAATACTAAAACCTGAAGGTTCATAATGGGACTTAGTGGAAGCATTCGGGAACATGTTTTGGGGCTAGAAAAGAAAGTTTATAATGAAGCGGTACAGATTGCTCGAGTACTAGAATCGAGCCAGAGGGAGAGCTACTTTGCTCGGAATAGAGGTATTAAAAGACCAAATGGAAATTAATATAATGGAAGGAACACAAAGACATTTAAACCCTTTCGTACTGAAGGCTTTAATGCTGCAGCCAAGACTACTCCAACAGTCCAACCTCAACAAAAGCAAAATAGTGAAGGAGTAAAATGCTATAACTGTAATCAAATGGAACATTATTCAAGGGATTGTCCTAAGCCCAGGAAGTAGCTACAGCAAGGAAAGGTTTATGCAGTTACATCTGAGGATGCTACCGCATTACCCGATGTGGTCAAAAGTATGACCTCAACCTTTCATTTTGTATTACCTTGTGTGAGCATGTAGAATAAATTAAAACAAATCACAGATATCGTACCTATTAATGGTATACCCGCCAGAGTACTCTTTGATTCTAGAGCTACTCATTCTTTTATATCCGTGTCATTTGGAAAGAAGCTAAATCTACCACTCAGATCTTTAGACTACAAATTTCTTGTACGATCGCCTATGGGATTAAAAGTGGAACTAGAAAAAGGTTATGGACCATGTCTAATTCTTATCGGCGATAAGATTTTTGATGCAACCTTAATTCAACTTGAGATGGAAAACTTTGACGTTATCTTGGAAATGGATTGGTTAGCTCAGCATTCTACAAACCTATTATGTGCAGGAAAGAAATTGACATTTAAAGACAAGGAAAGAGCAGAGTTTAGTTTTGTGGGAACCAAACTTCTCCGTAGACGAAAACTCATTCTCTCTGCATTAAAGGCTAGAAAATGCCTCGAGAAAGGAGGAGTTGAGTATCTAGTATCCGTGGTTGATCTCACCAAGGAAGTACCACAAATGGAAGATATTGATGTTGTGCGTGACTTTCCAGAAGTATTTCTTGAGGAACTACCAAGACTACCACCCGACCGAGCAACAAAATTCATTATAGATCTTATATCCGAAGCCACACCAGTATCTAAAGCACCCTATCGAATGGCTCCTACTGAACTGAAGGAACTGAAGGTACAGTTACAGGAATTACTGGACAAGGGTTATATCAAACCCAACATATCACCATGGGGAGCGCCATTATTGTTTGTAAAGAAGATGGACGGTAGTGTTCTACTATGTATAGACTATAGAGAATTGAATAAGCTTACAATCAATAATCAGTACCCGTTGTCTCGGATCGATGACTTGCTCGATCAGTTGCAAGGTGCCAAGGTGTTCTCCAAGATTGATCTTTGGTCAGGATACCATCAGTTGAAGATTAAGGAAGGTGATATTCAAAAGATAGCATTCAAAACAAGATATGGACATTATGAATTTTTAGTCATGTCTTTTGGATTAACTAACGCATACGCAACTTTTATGGAACTCATGAATCGGGTATTCCATGATATGTTGGATACGTCAGTCATTATGTTTATTGACGATATATTGGTCTACCCCAAGGACAAAGAAACTCATGTCATGAATCTAAGGGCCGCTCTGCAGTGACTAAGAGAAGAGAGGCTTTACGCCAAATTTACAATGTGTGAGTTTTGGCTAAATGAGGTCGCTTTCTTAGACCATGTTGTATCCGCTGAAGGAATTAAAGTGGATCCTAGCATGATTGAAGCCTTTGTGAAATGGGAGGCACCTAAGAGTGTTGTAGAAATCAGAAGCTTCTTAGGTCTAGCTGGGTCTTACCGATGATTCGTGGAAGATTACTCTAGAATCGCCGTATCTCTCACCAGTTTGACTATGAAAGGAGAAAAGTTTATTTGGACTGACAAATGTTGTAAGACCCATATCGAACTAACCCGGTCTTACCACCTTGAACCAGGTCTACCCATCATGGTCGAGCCAAATGGATCAAGTGCGTGAGGGAGATCACGATCCCAGGTATTAAACTGACCCAAAAATACTAAAAAATAGGGGAAGGGTCGCATACCCAGCTAGGCAGGGTCGGACCCCCCAAGATAGAAAGTCAGACCCTGAGTTTTTAACTGGGGGTCAGACATTTTAGAACCAGGGGTCGACTGGATCTCCGAACCCCTCATCGACCCCTAGTCTGCCGACAGAAACCGTGAATTAGGAACTTTCCAAATTTCAAAGGGATTCTTTCCTAATCTCATTGGGACTTATTTTGAGAGTTTCTACTCTATAAATAGGATGTCCCTAAGCCTTTTTCACTCCTTTTAGAACCCTAATTGGATTGAGAGAAAGGGAAGAGAAGGAGAAGAGAAAGAGAAGAGAAGGAAAGTGGAGAAGAAGATCAAAGAGAAGGCTTCAGAGAAACAAGCCTAATTCTTAGGTATGGATACTATCTCCATGTAATTATACAGACCTTAGAATAGATAGTGAAGAGGATATGATCTAGGAGAAATCTAAATCATCCATCCATGGTTAGGTTTCAATGGAAAACCATGGAGGAGATCATTAAAACCATATAGGTTAATGAACTAAGGTTCTAAGCCATAGAACAGGTAAGTAATGGATTATAGAAGCAAGCCATAGGACCCAAACACAAAGGAATGGACTGTAGGATGAAAAATTGACAAAACCCACAGGGGGTCGCACTGGGGGTCGATGGCCAATTGACCCTACCAGACCCTGACAATCAACCCCTAGTGTTCGGGAAATCCAGAATCTAGGTGGTAGCACCCAGTGTAAGATCAGTACTTTCAAATTTCGAGGACAAAATTTCTTTTAAGGGTGGTGGAGTTGTAAGACCCGCACGCCACAAACCCGGTCTAACCTTACATTTCGTGTCGGGATCCGTCTACATATCATGGTCGAGCCAAGTGGACCAAGTGTGTGAAGAAACCCAAGACCCAATATGAAAATTTACCCAAAAATAGTCAAAATGAGGGTAGGGTCGCAGGTTTTAACAGGCAGGTTCGACCCTCCCATCGACCCTCACCATCGACCCTCAACCATGGGTCGCAGGGTCTATGAGTTGTCCGACCCTCCCATCGACCCTCGGTACTCGGGAAAAACAGCACGACCGAAAATTAGGAAACCTTCCTAATTTCGATTGGAACCTTTCCTAAACTCAATGGGACTTATTTTTTGAGGTTTTTCCCTATAAATAGGACGTCCCTAAGCCCCTTTCAATCCTTTTACAACCCTAATTGGATTGAGAGAAAGAGAAGAGAAGGAAGAGAAGAAGAGAAGGAAAACTTGAAGACAAGGTTAAGGAAGAAGAGGAAATTCAATGGAACTCTGAATCTCAGCAAACCTAAGGTATGAATACATTCCCCATGATTTATTTAAGACTTTAGAATGGTTTATGAAGAGGGTATGACTTAAGGGGAACCCAAATCATCCATCCATGGTTTCGTTTCAATGGAAACCATGGAGGAGATCACTAAAACCATGTAGGTGAATAAAGTATAGTTCTAAACCATAGAACATGTATAGAATGGATTGTGGAAGTAAGCCATAGGACCCAACCATGAATGAGAAAACGAAATCTGATATTTTCAACTCAAACCATGGAGGGTCGCACCTAGGGTCGATGGCAGATCCAACCCTAGCATCGACCCTCAGTGTTCGGGAAGTTCAGATTTTGGGGAGGGTCGCACCCAGGGTCGATCATGACTCCGACCCTACCTCCGACCCTCAGTTAACAGAATGATTTTTAAATTCTGAATAAATTCTAATTAAATTCTATCGACTTTGTTAGGTTTTCTAACAATATAATAACATTATAAAGGTGATTCTAAAGCTTGGAAAAGTATCTATTAGCAAGATAAGGTGAGGAAACAGAACTCTAAACTAATTGGTTAATAACAAACTGTTTTCTATTTCTTGAGTCCAATGCCATGCTTGATTCTATGCGAATATATTTGTAATGTGCATACAGCATGCCATCCAATATTTATATTACTTGTTCATGCATATTTACTTTATTGTTTATAACATCATGATGATGATGATGATGATGATAGGAATAGGCATGTGCTTGTATGTGTGTGGTTGATGTACTTGATGCGAGCGAGTATCAGGGGAGGTGTGATGAGAACGTCAATAAACGTTAACCTTTGATGGGTCTCAACACTTTAGCTCTATCTCTAACTCAAGTCTTGTGTATTAGCATCGTCGTATCTCCATTACTTTAGCAGAACTATTATGTCGTAGAATATCAGGGGAGGTGGTCTCGGTCCTTGTAGTCTCTGACTCTACCGGGGGGCCGTAGCTCTATCTCTATGGACATTCTGAGGGATGCTGGGGTGAGGCCTTGGATACACTGTTTGGCATTAGGATTGGTTAGTTACGAGCCCAGTTTGTAGCCCTCGCCAACAGGGGCTTACGTGTTGGTATGACACTATATAGCAATAAACATAACCTTTGTTATATAATGTTCATGGTTTGGTGCATATGAGTTGATGATAAACGTGATCTTCGGGTAACGTCACACACTCGTGTATAGAGGCGGGGTCAATAAACGCGACATTTGGCTTCCTAAACCTTTCTATTGCATACTTTAAACTTTAAACCGGACCAAAAATATAATTTGATTGCATGCATATCTACTGTTGCATTGTTTCGTTTACTCACTGAGCTCAAGTTGGAGCGCTGACCCTTACGCGTGCAATTCTTTTTAGTTTTCTGATGTTGCAGGTACTATGATTGAAGATTATGTTGGCACGCCAACATATGAACATGTGGAGGCTATGAATGAGCAAGCTGTGGAGAACGAACACGGTTCGTTAAGCGAGCGTTTCAGCGGTGGAAACGTTTAGTGTTTAGTTTTCATATTTGGATATTGTAATATGTATTAAGTTATGTTTTGGTTACTTGGAAATAAATAGAATATTAATTATTTATCATGTTTAGACCTCAGTTCATTATCTGTAAGACTTCCGCTATTTATTTTATTACCTCTGATTAATGTGGAATGTGTTTTGGTTTATCATATGTGGGATAGCCTATTTTGAGATCCTGGTTGAACCGTTGGTTATTGACGGTTCATCACACCGTTCCGAATGGTGCGGAATTGGGGTGTGACAACTTGGTATCAGAGCATCTCATAGGCCTTACCCATTAAACCTGAATACTTCCACTGGAGTCCATGAACTGAGTTAGGATAAATTAAATGCTTGAATACAAACAAACCATAAACACCTGTGTTGGTTGAGATAGAACTTAAACAAGACAATAATGTACATATTAAAAAGGTGGAACCATATATATACACTCAAACAGAAAGAGAAGACCAAAAATTATCATAATAAACAAATGATATAGGGTATTATCTATAAGTTGGGTAGTTATCCAAGTATACCAGGTTATAGTACAGTAGCAAGAAGGGAGCTTCTGTAAAGCAGAAAACTGGAATGCCAAGTTGGTACTCACAAGATGTGAAACTCGACGTGTGACAAAGGAAAGAGAAAATGGCTAGTAATGCCTAATTCCCTGTAGAGATAAAGGAAAAGATCTCGGGCTAAATCCAACAGAGATAAGAGAATAATGGCCAAACATTAAGAATAAGAGCAACTATAAAGAAGCTTAAGCTATACTCTTGGGTGACGTGGAGACTCAGGGTGAGATCCACCACAAGCTGATCCATTACCCGCTGAGCATTAAGAAGAGGTTGAAACTTGACCCCACCACTATCTGGGTCGAGAATGGGTAATGAAAACTCATATGAGTAAATACTAAATAATGGTAATCAGATTAGAGCAAATAAGAGGAAGTGAACAACCAGGCCACTCCAGCCAACCACCTGGACTACCAATTACCTTGGTCACGGTTGTAATAAACTTGACCCAATAAAATACAAGAGCAACCACAAATGAGACCGACTATACAAGTTGCTATCCAAATTGCCAATGCTACATCAACACCTCTAGGTCAAACCAAGTATGGTACCAATTGGTAGCAACACTGTACCCCAACACCTGTTAACTATAACACAGTGCTTACCATACAGTAAGTCCTAGTAATGCATACTCCAGTGCAGAAGTTTGGTGCACAACAAGCAGTATATCAAGGTGGTTAACCTTACCAGCCACCGATGTATGGGATAGTTGCAACGATCCGACCAAGGATTGAAGAATATTTTCTGAAGATGAAGCCTTAAACGTTTTCAGTAGATGATCAAATCTAATTGTGGCCATATAACTGGATATGATTATATAGGATGCGGTCCATTATTGATTTACTCTTATGATTATAGAGGATGCACATACCAGATTTTAAATTCGCGTGTCTTGACAGGATACCTTCTTGATTTAACCTATCAATTGGAGTTACAGATATTGTTTCTTTAGTATTAGCCCTGATTATACCAATCTGCACCATTCTCATGATCGACAACATGAACAGAGATACGAACTGAATGAATAGTTAAATGCTTAATCATGTTGAGCGTACATCTACTGATTTATACCTGATTTATTGATGTATGAAAATTTTCTCCAGATTATACCTAATTTACTGATGTATGAAATCTCTCTCCAGATTTACTCCTGTAGTGCCTTGACCAATGGCATTATATATTCGATAGAACCTGTAACCATGAGGTCAAGAACTATAGAATCTCTATTTTCATAATATTTGGACCACCATACAATTTAATGATCTTTTGATGCTGGTTGGATTACCACAGATTTACTCCTGATCCTTGAAACCTAGATTCTCTAGATAAAGCAAGTGGTTGTCATTATGATAATTGAAAGAAGGAAAAGAATTATTTTGGATGCACATTCTGATTCATAAACTCCCTGACCTTTGTTGATGAAGATGATTAGTGGTAATAGAATTATTGAAAGAAAGATGATTTGATTCAGATTAAATGCTATGACCAATGAACCTCAGATGAAGTAATGGAGAATCTATTTTGAGATTTTTAAATGGGTGGATATGAGCCATGTCTATAAAAGAGTGCATGAGCAAAAAGTGGGAACTATTAAGAGTAGCCAGTAAAGAAATAGATAGCACTCAAGTAGAGTTAAGGATGGTTATATCGGTATGAATTTTGACAAGGTAGAAGATTCCTAAAGGCAAATTTAAGAGTGGATACAAGGACAAAGTCATGGCATAAGTAGTACTCAATTTAATACAATGATAATTGAATTATGCCCAATGTGGAGGGATATGATTAAGTAAAGACCAAAATAGTTTGGCTGAATTAATGAAATTATAAGCATATACCCTAATGCTTATAAATAGAATTGGGATGTGACAACTTGGCATCAGAGCAACAATCATATGATCTCAAAATAGGCGGGGTCAATAAACGCGACCTTTGGCTACCTAAACCTTTCTATTACATACTGCAAACTTTAAACCAGACCAAAGATATAATTTGATTGCATGCATATGTACTGTTGCATTGTTTCGTTTACTTACTGAGCTCAAGTTGGAGAGCTGACCCTCGCACGTGCAATTCTTTTTAGTTTCTGATGTTGCAGGTATTATGATTGAAGATTATGTCGGCACGCCAACATATGAACATGTGGAGGCTATGAATGAGCAAGCTGTGGAGAACAAACACGGTTCGTTAAGCGAGCGTTTCAGCAATGGATACGTTTAATGTTTAGTTTTCGTATTTGGATATTGTAATATGTATTAAGTTATGTTTTGGTTACTTGGAAATAAATGGAATATTAATTATTTATCATGTTTAGACCTCAGTTCATTATCTGTAAGACTTTCGCTATTTATTTTATTACCTCTGATTAATGTAGAATGTGTTTTGGTTTATCATATGTGGGATAGCCTATTTTGTGATCCTGGTTGAACCGTTGGTTATTGACGGTTCATCACACCGTTGGTTATAAATAGACTTAGGATATGAAGTAACAATCATAAGATATTTTTCGAGGTATATGGAAGAGAGAGTAAGGTAGAACGGCAAGGATAAAAGAAATACAAGCTAATAAGTGCAATATGAGATTTTGACGATAGTCTTCGAGAAATCATAAGAGATAAAGGAACTAGACAAGCTCCTTAGACCGTTTCACTAGATTTTGCTAGTTCAAGCCCTTTTTGGACTAGATGTTCAATTGGATGAGTGTTATGAACGAAGTCCAAATCATATGGATGGATAAAATATGGACACAACCTAATTAGACTTGAGATGGCAGACCTTGACGTCATCTTGGGAATAGACTGGTTGTTTCAACACGCTACAAGTAATTACGTGCATAGAAGAGGTTGTCATTCAAGAATAAAGACGACACATAATTTGGTATTATTGGAAGCATGTTACCTGAGAAGCGAAAGCTGATCTTCTCTATGCTAAAGGCGAAGAGATGCTTTGAAGAGAAAGAAGTTGGATATATGGCATCTTGTGGTATACGTTACCAAAGAAGCACCACAGATGGAAGATATTGATGTGATGCGTGAATTTCCTGATGTATTTCCAGGAAACTTATCGGGTTACCATCTGATTAAGTGACCGAGTTCATCATCGACTTGTTACCCAAGGACGATACTTGTGTCAAAGGCACCTACGAATAGGTCTTATAGAATTGAAGGAACTGAAACTCAACTACAAGAGTATTAGACAAGGGTTCTAATTAGCTAAGTATTGCATCACGGGGAGTGCCAATTCATGAAGAAGAAGGATGATAGTGTTGTCTGCGTATAGACTACCGAGAATCGAACAAGCTCACGATCAAGAATCGAGATCTATCACCTCGGATCGATGACTTGTTTAAACAGTTGCAAAGAGCAAAGGGAATTTCTAAGATTGATCCTCGGACAAGGTATCAACAGCTGGAGAATTTGGACAGCGATATCTCGAAGATACCTTTAGAATCGGGATTGCACATTATGAGTTCTCGATTATAACGTTTGGATTAACCAATGCCCTTACATCTTTTATGGAGCTGATGAACTGGGTGTTTCATGACATGTTGGACACGTCGGTCATCATTTTCATAGATGATATTCTAGTTTATTCCAAGAATGAAGCAACTCATACAATGGATTTTAAAACAGCTTCACAACAGCTGAGAAGGGAAAAGCTTTATGCCAATTCCAAGAAATATGAGACCTGATCAAACAAAGTGATCTTATTATATCACATAGCATCATATAAAGGGATTAAAGTGGACCCTATTCAGATAGAAGCAATTGAATGGAATATTATGAAGATCAGAAGTTTCTTGGGTTAGCTGGTTATTACAGACGATTTTTGGAGAACCACTCTAAGATCGCAATACCTCTTACCATGCTAACCAGGAAAGGAGATGAGTTTAATTTGACTGACAAGGGTGAAGAATATTTCTAGATTCTAAAGTAAGATTGATATCAGCTCCCATCTTGATCGTTCCGGCACCAGGAAAACCTTTTACCCTATCCATCGGAGCTTTTGGATTAGATCTAGGATGCGGGTTGATGTAAGGTAAATATGCGATTTCATACGCTTCAAGAAAACTGAAAGAGCATGAGAAGAGTTACCCAATTCATGATTGGAGTAAACAATTGTGATTCATGCAATCAAGACTTGGAGACATTATTTATACAGAGAATAATTTTAGATTAGATCGGATTACAAGTGTTTTATTTATCTCTTCATTAGAAAGAGTTGAACATGAGGATAAGGAGATGGTTAGGAATACTTGAAGGATTAAGACTGTGATATTCAGTGTCAAGCAAGGCTAATGTAGTAGCTAAGGCCTTAAGCAAAAAGGGAATTATGAAGTCCGAAGAAGGACCCAGTATAAATGCTGCCTTATGTTCCGCAGCAACAAATTCAGATTTGAAAGAAGAGTAACTTATAATAGAAGCTAGTGACGATCCAATTGAGCGAGAATTTATGGATGAATTATAAAACAATAGTTCGGTTGCGTTTATGGCATTAAAGATCATCTTTGAATTGGTGCATGAAATAAAAGTAGCAATTTTGTTAAATCTATACATAAGAACAATGCAAGGAGATTTAGAGAATGGAAAACCCAACCCTGAGTTAATTTGGATGCGAAGACGGTACTCAGATACAGAGGTAGATTCTGAATACCTGAAGATAAAGACTCGGATATTATGAAGAGGATAATGATAAGAGTCCATTTTACTCAATTTTTAGTACATACTAGAGTACCAATATGTATCATGACATGAAGAGATTATTTTGGTAGAAAGGGAATGGAAGTGGTTGTAGATAGATGCATGTTTTAGTAATTAAATTATCAGCGAGTAAAGGCTGAAAGACAAAGACCGACATGGCTTACTATAATAACTATCGGAGCCAGTCTGAAAGTGGAACTGCATTACAATGAACTATGTCACCGGTATACCTCTGATCGGTTGACGCAGTTTGGGTGATTGTTGATCTCCTTATGAAGATAGCTCATTCCATTGCTATACGACCTCGGTATGCATTGGAGCGGCTAACTGAGCTATATATGGATAATATTGTCATATTGAATGGTATGTATAAGAGCCTAGTAACGGTTAGAAACTCATGCTTTATTTTGAAGTTTTGGAAGGATCTACAGAAAACAATGGTGACAAAGTTGAAGTTTAGTACCGCATTTTACCTCAAACCGACGGACAGTCGGAGCGGACTATACAAATCCTAAGAGCTATGCTCCGAGCTTGTAAAATGGATTTCAAGAAACATGAGTTGAGAAGTTACCGTGAATTAAAGTTGCTACTAAGCTACCATGTAAATGTCACCTATAAAGCATGGTACGGTAGAAATGTCAAACCCCTCAGTTTTGGAATGAAGTCGGTGAATGAAGAATTTTAAGACCTAAGTCAATGGTGGAAAACAATCGAGTGGTAGACAAGATCAAAGAAAAAGGGCTAAGACAGCTCAGGATTGTCAGAAGAGACACCAAGACCATGAGTTCGCCATAAGTGACAAAGTGTTTTTGAGGATATCACTTATGCATAGTTTGAAATGATTAGACAAGAAGGAAAATAGTATTCTATATATGCGTCGAATCTTATAAACTCTGGAGAGACGTAGAAAAGTTGCATATCAATTAGCGTTACCGCTATCCATGTCTAGTGTGCTTGATGTATTTCGTGTGTCTCTATTAAAGAAGTACATTGGAGATCCATATCAAAAGTATTGACCATGAAATCACTGGATTAAATAGGAGATTTAATTATTGAAGTGGTACCAGCCTAGTTCACTAGTTGAAAGGTACAACACCTTAAAAACTTGGTATCAATTATACGAAGATAATCTGACGAAGACAAGACGTGGAGAAGACGGCATGGAAAGAAGAAGATGCAATGCGGAAATAGAATTCTCACCTAGTGACTCCGAAGTAAATTCAAATTTTGAGGATAAAATTTATTTTAAGGATGGGGGAGTTATAAGATCCGTACATTCAAATTTCGAGGACGAATTTTCTTTTAAGGGTGGTGGAGTTGTAAGACCCGCACTCCATGAACCCGGTCTAACCTTACATTTCGTGTCGGGACCCGTCTACATATCATGGTCGAGCCAAGTGGACCAAGTGTGTGAAGAAACCCAAGACCCAATATGAAAATTTACCCAAAAATAGTCAAAATGAGGGTAGGGTCGCAGGTTTTAACAGGCAGGTCCGACCCTCCCATCGACCCTCACCATCGACCCTCAACCATGGGTCGCAGGGTCTATGAGTTGTCCGACCCTCCCATCGACCCTCCCATCGACCCTCGGTACTCGAGAAAAACAGCACGAACCAAAAATTAGGAAACCTTCCTAATTTCGATTGGAACCTTTCCTAAACTCAATGGGACTTATTTTGGGAGGTTTTGCCCTATAAATAGGATGTCCCTAAGCCTCTTTCAATCCTTTTACAACCCTAATTGGATTGAGAGAAAGAGAAGAGAAGGAAGAGAAGAAGAGAAGGAAAACTTGAAGACAAGGTTAAGGAAGAAGAGGAAATTCAGAGGAACTCTGAATCTCAGCAAACCTAAGGTATGAATACATTCCCCATGATTTATTTAAGACTTTAGAATGGTTTATGAAGAGGGTATGACTTAAGAGGAACCCAAATCATCCATCCATGGTTTCGTTTCAATGGAAACCATGGAGGGGAGATCACTAAAACCATGTAGGTGAATAAAGTATAGTTCTAAACCATAGAACATGTATAGAATGGATTGTGGAAGTAAGCCATAGGACCCAACCATGAAAGAGAAAATAAAATCTGATATTTTCGACTCAAACCATGGAGGGTCGCACCTAGGGTCGATGGCAGATCCGACCTTAGCATCGACCCTCAGTGTTCGGGAAGTTTAGATTTTGGGGAGGGTCGCACCCAGGGTCGATCATGACTCCGACCCTACCTCCGACCCTCAGTTAACAGAATGATTTTTAAATTTTGAATAATTTCTAATTAAATTCTATCGACTTTGTTAGGTTTTCTAACAATATAATAACATTATAAAGGTGATTCTAAAGCTTGGAAAAGTATCTATTAGCAAGCTAAGGTGAGGAAACAGAACTCAAAACTAATTGGTTAATAACAAACTGTTTTCTATTTCTTGAGTCCAAAGCCATGCTTGATTCTTTGCGAATATGTTTGTAATGTGCATACAGCATGCCATCCAATATTTCTATTACTTGTTCATGCATATTTACTTTATTGTTTATAACATGATGATGATGATGATGATGATGATGGGAATAGGCATGTGCTTGTATGTGTGTGGTTGATGTACTTGATGCGAGCGAGTATCAGGGGAGGTGTGATGAGAACGTCAATAAACGTTAACCTTTGGCGGGTCTCAGTACTTTAGCTCTATCTCTAACTCAAGTCTTGTGCATTAGCATCGTCGTATCGCCATTACTTTAGCAGAACTATTATGTCGTAGAGTATCAGGGGAGGTGGTCTCGGTCCTTGTAGTCTCTGACTCTACCGGGGGGCCTTAGCTCTATCTCTATGGACATTCTGAGGGATGCTGGGGTGAGGCTTTGGATACACTGTTTGGCATTAGGATTGGTTAATTGCAAGCCCAGTTTGCAGCCCTCGCCAACAGGGGCTTACGTGTTGGTATGGCACTATATAGCAATAAACGTAACCTTTGTTATATAATGTTCATGGTTGGGTGCATGTGAGTTGACGATAAACGTGATCTTCGGATAACGTCACACACTCGTGTGTAGAGGCGGGGTCAATAAACGCGACCTTTGGCTACCTAAACCTTTCTATTGCATACTGCATACTTTAAACTGGACCAAAGATATAATTTGATTGCATGCATATGTACTGTTGCATTGTTTCGTTTACTCACTGAGCTCAAGTTGGAGAGTTGACCCTCGCGCGCACAATTCTTTTTTGTTTCTGATGTTGCAGGTACTATGATTGAAGATTATGTCGGTACGCCAACATATGAACATGTGGAGGCTATGAATGAGCAAGCTGTGGAGAACGAACACGGTTCGTTAAGCAAGCGTTTCAGCGATGGATACGTTTAGTGTTTAGTTTTCATATTTGGATATTGTAATATGTATTAAGTTATGTTTTGGTTACTTGGAAATAAATGGAATATTAATTATTTATCATGTTTAGACCTCAGTTCATTATCTGTAAGACTTTCGCTATTTATTTTATTACCTCTGATTAATGTGGAATGTGTTTTGGTTTATCATATGTGGGATAGCCTATTTTGAGATCCTGGTTGAACCGTTGGTTATTGACGGTTCATCACACCGTTCCGAATGGTGCAGAATTGGGGTGTGACACCCAGGGTCGATGGAACATCCGACCCTGGCATCGACACCCAGTTAACAGCATACTTTTTAAAATCAAAATCAATTCTAATTAAATTCTATCAACTTGATTAGGTCTTTTAGTGATATAATATTGATATTTAGTTGATTCTTAAAGCTTGAAAGAGGATCTACGATCAAGTAAAGGTGAGGGAACAAGACCTAAACTAATTGGTTAATAATAAACTGTTTTATTCTTGAGTCCAATGCCATGATTTATTCTATGCGTGTATGCTTGTTATGTGCATTCAACATATCATCCAATATTTCTATTATTACTGTTCATGCATATTTAATTATTGTTTATAACATGATGATGATGATGATGATAGGAATAGACATGTGGATGTATGTGTGTGGTAGTGTGCTTGATGCGAGCGAGTATCAGGGGGAGGTGTCATAGGCCAGGCCTCAGCACTCTACCCTATCTCTAACTCAAGTCTTGTTCATTGACATCGTCGTATCGCCATTACCTTAGCAGAACTATTACGTCGTAGGGTATGAGGGGAGGTGGTCTCGGACCGTGTAGTCTCTAACTCTGTCGGGGGGCCTTAGCCCTATCTCTATGGACGTATTGAGGGATGGTGGGGTGAGGCCTTGGATACATTGATTGGCATTAGGATTAGTTAGTTGCGAGCCCAGTTAGCGAGCCCTCGCCAGCAGGGGCTTACGTGTTGGTGTGGGCAATGGGTACAACAATAAACCTGACCTTTGCGTGTACATTGTCCATGGTGGGTGCATGTGGGTCGACAATAAACGTTACCTTTGGGCGGCTTCACACACTCGTGTATAGAGGTGTGGTGTCAATAAACGTGATCTTTGGCCCCCTATCCTTTCTATAGCACATTACAAACTTATTTACCATACCAAAGATATGAATTGAATGCATGCATATGTTTGTTGCATTGTTTTGTTTTCTCACTGAGCCATGATGTGTGCTCACCCTCTCGACGTCGAATATTTTAAGTTGATGATGCAGGTACCACTGTTGAAGATTATATGAATGCTCCAGTGTACGGGCGTGTTGCTGCGATGGAAGCTGATGACTTAGAGGTTACGCATGACCCCTCATGCGAGTGCAACTCATGCGTATTCTATTAGAATTTTATTTGAATTGATAAAAAGATGTAATTGATATTTTATTTATTTATGTCTTAGTTGATACAACCATAACTTGATATTTTAATTATGATTATTACAGTTAGAGTTCTCAGTTCATTTACTATAAGACTTCCGCTATTGTGTATTTATTCTTATTATGGTTGTGGATGTGCATGCTTTTATTTTTAATGGATACCGCCTATTAGAGATCCTGGTTGAACCGTTGGTTTATAGCGGTTCATCACACTGTTCTGAATGGTGTGGAATTGGGGAGTGACAAATGTGAAGAATGTTTTCAAACATTGAAATCTAGATTGATATCTACTCCCATCTTGACTATTCTTATTCCAAGACAACCATTTACCTTGTACACTGATGTGTCTGGGTTGGGTTTAGGATGTGTACTTATGCAAGGAGAAAAAGTAGTTGCGTATGCCTCAAGACAACTGAAGACACATGAAAAGAATTATCCCACTCATGACTTGGAATTAGTAGCAGTAGTACATGTTGTTAAGATATGAAGACATTATTTGTATGGAGAGAAATTTTAGATTAAATCAGATCATAAGAGTCTCACTTATCTTTTTAATCAAAAGGAGTTGAACATGAGACAAAGAAGATGGCTGGAATTATTGAAGGATTATGATTGCGGTATCTAGTATCATCCAGGGAAGGCTAATGTAGTTGCTGATGAGCTAAGCAGAAAATCAAAGATAAAATCCCAAGGAGAGGTTAACACGACTACGGCAATGTATGTTACAGGAAAAGTATTCAATTATGGAAATGAGCAGTTCGTGATAGATGCACCAAGTAGATCAACCAACCAAGGGTTCATTCATCGATTTTCAAATATGTTTGCCACATTGAAGATTATACATGATATATTAGATGAAGTGAAAGCCGCTATTAAATCAGACTCTTATCTGAGAACGGTGCAAGAAGACATCGAAAAAGGTAGGACTATTCCTGAGTTCACCTTGGACATTGAAAAAGTACTGAAGTACAAAGGAAGAGTATGTGTTCCTGAAACCGAAGACGTGGATATTAGACACAGACTAATGAAGGAAGCTCACACCACCGCTTATTCGGTACATCATGGAAGTATGAAGATGTATCATGATCTGAACAAATTATATTGGTGGAGAGGAATGAAAACAAATGTAACTAAATTTGTGTCTCAATGCTTAAATTGTCAAGGGGTAAAGACTGAAGGGCAAAGACCTACAGGATTATTGTAGCCACTGCCAGAACCAGCATGGAAATGGGACTGTATCACTATGGACTTCGTCACCGGGTTGCCATTGTCTCACCGAGTTGTTGACCCGGTCTGGATGATTATAGATCGTCTGACTATGACAGCTCACTTCATAGCTATACGACTTCAGTATACCCTAGAGAGGTTACCCAAGCTATATGTGGATAATATTGTCAGATTACATGGTGTACCTGAAAGCATTGTATCCAATAGAGACCCACGCTTTACCTCAAAGTTTTGGAAAGGATTACAGAAGGCTATGGGTACAACATTGAAATTCAGTACTGCATTCCATCCTCAGACAGACGAACAGTCAGGGCATACCATTCAGATTTTAGAAGACATGCTTCGAGCCTGTGTTATTGATTTCAAAGGATCGTGGGATGAGAAACTACCATTGATCGAGTTCGCCTATAACAACAGCTATCAGGCTACTATACAGATGTCACCCTATGAAGCATTGTATGATAGGAAGTGTCGAACTCCTTTGTTTTGGAATGAAGTTGGTGAATGGAGTATCGTTGGATCATAATTTTTTGAAAAGACTTGTCTAGTAGTCGACATTATAAAGGAAAGAGTTAGAAGAGCTCAGAATCGTCAGAAAAAATATGCAGATACTCGACGTTGAGACCTTGAATTTTTCGTAGGTGATAAGGTATTCTTGAAAGTATCACCTATGTGAGGCTTAAAATGATTCGGACAGAAAGGGAAGCTAAGTCCAAGATATGTTGGACCATATGAGATTCTAGCTAAATGTGGGAGAGTGGCATATCAGTTAGCACTACCCCCATTTATGTCTAGTGTGCATGATGTATTTCATATCTCATTTGATGAAGTATGTTAGAGATCCAACACACGTTATAACAGCAGATCCACCGGGTCAAACTGATGATTTGACATTCGAGGTAGCACCAAGTGAAATTACAAGCCGAAAGGTTCTACGTCTACGTAACTGTGACATTTATTATGTTAAGGTTACTTGGAGGAGCTAAGATATAGAAGAGATCACATGGGAAGAAGAGAATGCTATGCGAAAGCAATATCCTCACCTTTTGTACTCGAAAGGTATGTGCAAATTTCGAGGATGAAATTTATTATAAGAGGGGGGAGTTGTAATGTAAGACCCACATGCCACGAACCCAGTCTAACCTTACATTTTGTCTCGTGACCCGTCTACATATCATGGTCGAGCCAAGTGGACCAAGTATGTGAAGAAAACCCAAGTCCCAATATGAAATTTTACTCAAAAATAGTCAAAATGAGGGTAGGGTCGCATGCCTAAACAGGCAGGTCCGACCCCCCCAATCGACCCCCACCATCGACCCGTGACCAGGGGCGCAGGGGTCTCGAAATGTCCTACCCCCCCATCGACCCCCCCATCGACCCCCGATAATCAGCAAAAACAGCACGAACCAAAAATTAGGAAACTTTCCTAATTTCGATTGGAACCTTTCCTAAACTCAATGGGACTTATTTTGGGAGGTTTTACTCTATAAATAGGGCATCCCCAAGCCTCTTTCACTCCTTTTACAACCTTAATTGGATTGAGAGAAAGAGAAGAGAAGGAAGAGAAGGAGAAGATAAGGAGAATTGAAGAAGAAGACCAAGGAGGAGGAAATTCAGAGGAAACTCTAAATCTCAGCAAACCAAAGGTATGAATATATTCTCCATGATTTATTTAAGACCTTTGAATGGTTTACGAAGAGGGCATGACTTAGGAGAAACCCAAATCATCCATCCATGGGAGGATTTCAATGAAATCCATGGAGAAAAATCATGATAAGCAAAGTAAGGAAGAAACCTAGAGTTTTAAGCCATAGAACAAGCATAGAAGGGATTGTGGAAGTAAGTCATAGGACCCAAACATGAAAGAATGGACTGCAGGATGAAATTCTTGACTCAAACATGGGGGGTCGCACCTAGGGTCGATGGAACATCCGACCCTAGCATCGACCCCCAGCATTCTGGAAGCCCAGGAAAGGGGTGGCCGCACCCAGGGTCGATGGAACATCCGACCCTAGGCATTTACCCTACCCCTGGGGGTCGCCGAAAACTATTACCCATCCTGCTACCCGTCCTGCTACCCCTAGTTAACAACAAGCCAAAAATTATCGGAATGACTTCTAACTAAAATCTATCGACTTGTTAGGTTTTTCTATTGATATAAAAGTGATTCTTAAAGCTTGAAAGAGGATCTACACTCAGGAAAAGGTGAGGGAACAAGACCTAAACTAATTGGTTAATAATAAATTGTTTTATTCTTGAGTCCAATGTCGTGATTGATTCTATGCGTGTATGCTTGTTATGTGCATTCCACATGTCATCTAATATTTCTATTATTACTGTTCATGTATATTTAAAAATTGTTTATAACGTGTTGATGATGATGATAGGAATAGGCATGTGGATGTATGTGTGTGGTTGGTGCGCTTGATGGGAGCGAGTATCAGGGGGAGGTGTCATAGGTGGGGCCTCAGCACTCTAGCTCTATCTCTAACTCAAGTCTTGTCCACTGACATCGTCGTATCGCCATTACCTTAGCAGAACTATTACGTCGTAGGCTATGAGGGGACGTGGTCTCAGACCGTGTAGTCTCTGACTCTGCCGGAGGGCCTTAGACCTATCTCAATGGACCTATTGAGGGATGCTGGGGTGAGGCCTTGGATACACTGATTGGGATTAGGATTGGTTAGTTGCGAGCCCAGTTTGCGAGCCCTCGCCAGCAAGGGCTTACGTGTTGGTATGGGCAACGGGTACAGCAATAAATGTGACCTTTGTGTGTACATTGTCCATGATTGGGTGCATGTGAGTCGACAATAAATGTTACCTTTGGGCGGCTTCACACACTCATGTATTGAGGTGCGGCGTCAATAAACGTGATCATTGGCCACCTATCCTTTCTATAGCACATTGCAAACTTATTTACCAGACCAAAGATATGAATTGAATGCATGCATATGTTTGTTGCATTGTTTTGTTTTCTCACTGAGCTCAAGTTGGAGAGCTGACCCTCGGGCGCGTAATTATTTTTAGTTTCTGATGTTGCAGGTACTATGATTGAAGATTATGTCGACACGTCAACTTATGAACATGTAAGACCTGTATCAAACTAACCTGGTCTTACCACCTTGAACTAGGTCTACCCATCATGGTCGAACCAAATGGATCACGTGCGTGAAGGAGATCTCGATCCCAGGTATTAAACTGACCTAAAAATACTCAAAATAAGGGGAGGGTCGCATACCCAGCAAGGGAGGGTTGCACCCCCCAATATAAAAGTCAGACCCCCAGTTTTACATGGGAGGTCGGACATTTTAAGGACCAGGGGTTGACGGGATCTCCGACCCCCCTATTGACCCCCAGTAGTCGGTAAAAATAGTTCGAACCAAAAATTAGGAAACCTTCCTAATTTCAATGGGATTCCTTCCTAATCTCAATGGGACTGATTTTAGGAGTTTCTACTCTATAAATAGGACGTCCCTAAGCCTCTTTCACTCATTTTACAACCCTAATTGGATTGAGAGAAAGATAAGAGAAGGAAGAGAAGGAGAAGAGAAGGAAAGTGGAGAAGAAGACCAAGGAGAAGGGATTCAGAGGAAGAAGCATACTTCTCAGTTATGGATACTATTTCCATGAATTTCTTAAGACCTTAGAGTAGATAATGAAGAGGGGATTATCTAGGAAGAACCCAAATCATCCACCCATGGTTAGGTTTTCATGAAAAACCATGGGGGATATCATGAAAGCCATATAGGTGAATAAACCATGGTTCTAGGCCATAGAACATGTGTGGAATGGATTGTAGGAGCAAGCCATAGGACCCCAAACATGAAGAATAGACTAAAGGAAGAAAAATTGACAAAACCCATAGGGGGTCGCAAGCGGGGTCGAAGGCCAATCGACCCTACCAGACCCTGAGCATCGACCCCAGTGTTTGGGAAGTCCTGAATAGGGGTGGTCGCACCCTGGGTCGATCAAGACTCTGACCCTAGCATCGATCCCCAGTTAGCAGCATGCTTTTTAAAATCTAAAATAATTCTAATTAAATTCTATCGACTTGGTTAGGTTTTCTAGAGATATAATATCGACATATAGTTGATTCTTAAAGCTTGAAAGAGGACTTACGATCAAGTAAAGGTGAGAAAACAAGATCTAAACTAATTGGTTAATAACAAACTATTTTTATTTCTTGAGTCCAATGCTATGCTTGATTCTATGCGAATATGCTTGTAATGTGCATTCAACATGTCATCCAATATTTCTATTTATTGTTCATGCATATTTACTTTATTGTTTATAACATGATGATGATGATGATGATAGGAATAGGCATGTGAATGTATGTGTGTGGTTGGTGTACTTGATGCGAGCGAGTATCAGGGGGGGTCATAGGCCGGGCCTCAACACTCTAGCTCTATCTCTAACTCAAGTCTTGTGCATTAGCATCATCGTATCGCCATTACTTTAGCAGAACTATTACGTCGTAGAGTATCAGGGGAGGTGGTCTCGGTCCTTGTAGTCTCTGACTCTATCGGCGGGCCTTAGCTCTATCTCTATGGGCGTTGTGAGGGATGCTGGGGTGAGGCCTTGGATACACTATTTGGCATTAGGATTGGTTAGTTGCGAGCCCAGTTTGTAAGCCCTCGCCAGCAGGGGCTTACGTGTTGGTATGGCACTGTACAGCAATAAACGTTAACCTTCGTTGTACAATGTTCATGGTAGGGTGGATGGGGACGATAATAAACGTTAACCTTTGGGTGGACTTCCACACCCTGTGTATAGGGGAGGGGTTAATAAACGTTAACCTTTGATCACCGAACCTTTCTATTGCACATTGCAAACTTTAAACCAGACCAAAGATATGAATTGAATGCATGCATATGTATTGTTGCATTGTTTTGTTTGCTCACTGAGACATGATGTGTGCTCACACACTCGACATCGAATATTTTTAGTTGATAATGCAGGTACTTCCGTCGAAGATTATGTCAACGCTCCAGTGTACGAGCACATGGCGGCGATGGATGTTGAAGACGAAGTGGATACGCATGACTTATCTTGCGAGTGTAACTCATGCGTATTCGATTAGATTTTATTTTAATTATTTGGATTTAGTAAAGACATGTAATTGATATTTATTTATGTCTTAGTTGATACAGAATAATTTGCTACTTAAATATGATTATCACATCTAGATTTCTCAGTTCGTTTTACTATAAGACTTCCGCTATTGTGTATTTTACTCTGATTATGAATGTAGATGTATGAGGTTTAGATAAAACGGATATAGCCTACTCAAGATCCTGGTTGAACCATTGGTTTGCTAGCGGTTCATCACACCATTCTGAATAGGGCAATATTGGGGTGTGACAACTTGGTATCAGAGCATCTCAGGCCTTGTCCGCTAAACTAGCATATCTTCACGATGAATTGTGAACTGAGATAGGATAAAAGTAAAAACTGTAATATTAACACACTATAAGCACAAGTGATGTTTGAGACCAAATTTAAAAAGAGAATAATGCATCTATTAAAGGGAGAATAATTTTAAATACAATGAGAGAGAAACAAACGTATATAAATTGCTAAAGCAGAGTACAGTCTACAACCCGGACAGTTACTCTGCAGTACAAAGAAAGAAAATAAATACAATCATGAAGCTGTAGGTGAAGGAGGAGGCCGTGCCTCACGGTCTTTGTCATAATCCTCAGCGTAGACTCTAGTCAACCAGGCTACCTGAGTCTGGGTTGTCTGAAGACTAGCTATGAGACCAACCAACCGCTGATCAGTCACGCGTTGAGCACCCAAAAGCTCCTCCATACGCATATCTGACCGACACTGTGCATCTATGAGCTCTCCCATCCTCATGTTCGATATGCGCTGGGCATCTAGTAGCTCATCCACTCTCATACGCTGAGCGTCTAGTAACTCCCCCATCCTCAGATCGGATTTGCACTGAGCCTCTCTAATCTCATGCAATATCCCCATCATATCAGAAGGTGGGTGTGAAGGACCAGCCGCATGAGAAGGACCAGTCGTGTAAGAAGTACTAGCTCCAGCAGCATGTGTAGGTGAAGGAGGTGGTATGGAGTCCACATCCATGTACATATGGTCATCATCACCTGCAGGCTCCCTATGAACTCCAACGGCTACTGCTGCTGCCTCAGCGTCAGCCATCTCTACGCTAGTGCGAGGGCGCACCATCGCGTTCCTCTCCTCATCACTGACCTGGGCATCCCGCATGCCCATCTTGCAAATAGCCTCCCAATCCAGAGGTGATGAGAAGGATTTCTCCTGAATCTTTTCATCCAATAAGTCAACCCCCAGGCGGGTAAGCAGCGTAGTGATCATACGTCCGTATGGAAGGTTGCCATTGTGACTGGGCAACGTGGCACTGATCATGGTATGCATGATGATGTATGGAAGGAAAACGGGCTGCCTAGTGCATATACAATATAGGAGATACTGGGTCAGCTGGGAGATCCTCTCGTAATGACCACTCTGCGGTATCAGGTTATACTGAATGATCTTGCAATATACATGTGGATCTGAGCACAGACAACTCGCTTTCATCTGACAGCGATCAGGTCGGATGAGCTGACTATCAATCTCAGCCCTCATCTGTAGAGAGAAGAACTGGGGCTCTCCAGGAGCATAGAAAACCATGGGGCCAGCATAGGAAATTCCCAGTAGGTCGGCCAGCTGCCGATAATCAAATGAGATGTCAACTCCCTTGACGTAGCTCGTGATGCGCAGCTCATCACCCCTCTCCACATCATTGTAATCCCCCACCACCTGGAGGTTACAATAGAACTGGTGTACCAAGTCAGGGCAGGTACAGGCATCATAGGTGATGACAGGGAGCCATCCCATATCACCAAATGCTCTCTCCACATTGAACAATGTTAACTCAGCCAAGTTCACCTTGCGACCTCCCTCTACCTTCTTGTGAGCGTAGTGGGCATACTGTGCCTCGGCTTTGTTGGAACGGAAACGAAGACGGTCGTGAACTTTGGGTACCTTGTTACGGGCCATAATATCTGCAAACCACAAGGAAAAACAGATAATGTATTAGTAAGGTAGGAAAATCCAAAATTTCAACATAATAACGATGTTAATTGGACAAAAACCTCACTTTTCACCCATACACGTGGGCAGGAGGACTTACAAAGATCCTAAACAAACTTGGGAGACTTAAACAGGAGGAAATTGCAACTAGTTAGATTGAATTGCAAGAAATTTCAAGAAATTCAAAATTTTGCCAAAATTAGGGCAAAAAGTGAAAATTTCGAGTTTTTCGATAACCAACCGATGAAACTCGAATATTTTTGAGGGCTTTTGTCCATTGACTCACCAACAACAAAAGCCCCCAATAAAAATCGAATTTTTACGACTGGAAAAGTTTAATTTGAAGAAAATGAGATATACGGGTAAAAACCTAGAAAAGAAAACCTAGAAACATGTAAAGGTAAGATACATACCTGTAGGGGAGGTTTAGGCGTCGAAACAAGGAACCCAAATGACCAATGTAGCAGAGTTGGCACTGTAGCAACTCAGAGGAAGGAAATGAGTCGAAACGAAGAAGGAAGAATGGAAAATGAACTCAGAATCGGACCTTAAAAATCTGATTTTTGGTCCGGGGGTCGGAGAATTCGATTAGAACAATCGACCCCCATATCGACCCCCCCATCGACCCTCGGCTCTCGGGAACCTGACAGAGAACCAAAGGTTGCACCCTAGGTCGGACATACTCCGACCCCACAATCGACCCCCAGCTCTCACGAAAAATGGGTGATCTCCCAGGGTCAGATACTCATCGACCCTGCATAGAAAAGACAACATTTTTTCACAGAATGATCTGAAAAATTTGAAAATAACATCGGTTAGCGTATCTACATGAAGTATAAATGATTGCCTCACGTATTTTAATGATTTTCAGGCATCACCATTATCAGAGGAAATATATGGCTGGGTGTAAAGTAACCAGGCAGAGCCGAAACGCAGTTCCACCACCACCACCCATGGAGGAAGCCAGTCAAGAAAATATATATGCACAGGGTAATCCGCAGGTTGCACCACCAGTAAACCAGGGTCAGGAAAATCCTACAAACTTGCCACCTCCACCACCGGAGCTAGCAAATGTGGTTATGAACCTAGCGCAACAGCTGCAACAAATGCAACAAGCACAGGCTCAAATGCAAGCAGCAATGGGAATGATGTTTCAGACAGCACATGCTACACCAATGCTGACTAGACAAACAAGTGCAGCACCGGTGGGTAACCACCCAGCACCTCAAACACCTCAACCACCAGCTGCACAGATTCTAGTACCAGGTCCTGAAGCAGTTCAGGTTAATTACTAGTACCCACAACCTATGTTTGGGGCATACCCTCAAAATCAAATGGACCACTCCCGACTAGTCGAGCGATTCTTAAAGATGAAGCCCAAGGAGTTTAACGGTAAACCGTCCGATCCGTTATGGTCAGCACATTGGATCGACGAGATGGAGAGGAATTTTCTGATGATGACTATTACAGAAGAAGAGAAGGTATTATGTGCCACCTTCATGCTAAAAGGTGATGCACATCATTGGTGGAAATCTACTAGGGCCTACCTATTAACCAAGCACGCCCTATTGACCTGTGCTATGTATAAAAAAGCTTTCTTTGAGAAGTACTTTCCCCGAAGCTTCAAAAATTCTATGGAGAAGGAGTTCCTGAGTTTATATCAGGGACAGATGTCCGTGGATGCATATCAACAGCGTTATGAGGAGCTGTTTTTCTTTGCACCACTCAGCATGCAAGAAGAATACACTAAGACCCGTAGGTTTGTCATGGGACTTAGAGGAAGCATCAGAGAACATATTTTAGGTTTGGAGAAGAAATTATATAATGAAGCTGTGCAAATTGCTCGAGTTATAGAATCGAGCCAGAAGGAGAGTTATTTCATGCAAAACAGAGGTATAAAAAGGCTAGCTGGAAATGCTTATAACGGAGGGAATAACAAGACATTCAAACCCTTCTGTGGTCAAGGCTTTACTGCTGCACCCAAGACTACCCCAGTAGCTCAACAACAGCCAAAGCCAAATACTGAAGGTCCAAAATGTTATAACTACAATCAAGCGGGGCATATGGCAAGGGAGTGTCCTAAGCCCAGGAATCAGCTACATCAAGGACGAATTTATGCTGTTACATCTGAGGATGCTGCCACATCACCTGGTGTGGTCACAGGTATGACTAAAACCTTTTAAGTTGTATTACATTGTGTGAGCATGTAGACTAAGTTAAAGTAAATCACAGGTATCGTACCTATAAATGACAAACCCGCCAGAGTACTCTTTGACTCAGGAGCTACTCATTCTTTTATATCTGTGTCATTTGGAAAGAAACTGAATTTACCCATCAAAATATTAGACTATAAATTACTTGTACGGTCACCGATAGGGTTAGAAGTAGGGTTAGAAAAAGGTTATGGGCCATGTCCAGTTCTCATTGGCGAGAAAACCTTAGATGCAACCTTAATCCAACTTGGGATGGCAGACTTTGACGTCATCTTGGGAATGGACTGGTTAGCTCGGCATTCTGCGAACCTATTATGCGCCGAAAAGAAGCTAACATTTAAAGACAAAGAAGGAGCAGAATTTAGTTTTTCGAGAACCAAACTTCCCCGCAAACGCAAGCTCATACTCTCAGCACTAAAGGCTAAGAAGTGCCTTGAGAAAGGAGCAGTCGGGTATCTAGTGTCAGTGGTTGACCTCACCAAAGAAGCACCACGGATGGAAGATATTGATGTCGTGTGGGACTACCCCGACGTATTTCCTGAGCAACTACCAGGATTACCACCCGATCGAGCCACAGAGTTTGTGATAGATCTTATACCTGGAGCCACACCAGTATCAAAAGCACCTTATCGAATGGCTCCTACTGAACTAAAGGAATTGAAAGTACAACTACAAGAACTACTGGACAAGGGTTATATTCGACCCAGTATATCACCATGGGGAGCGCCAGTATTGTTCGTAAAGAAGAAGGACGGTAGCGTTCGATTATGTATCGACTATCGGGAGTTGAACAAACTGACAATCAAGAATCAATATCCACTACCTCGGATCGATGACTTGTTCGATCAGTTGCAAGGAGAAAAAGTATTTCTAAGATCGATCTTTGGTCAAGCTACTATCAGTTGAAGATTAAAGATGGTGATATTCCTAAGACAACTTTCAGGACCAGATATGGACATTACGAATTCTTGGTCATGTCTTTTGGATTAACAAATGCACCAGCAACTTTCATGGAACTTATGAACCGGGTTTTCCACGATATGTTGGATACGTCGGTTATTGTATTTATTGATGATATATTGATATATTCCAAGGACAAGGAAACCCATATTAAGAATTTAAACGCCACTCTACAGCGTTTAAGGAAAGAGAAGCTGTATGCTAAATTTACCAAGTATGAGTTTTGGCTAAGTGAAGTCGCCTTCCTAGGCCATGTAGTATCCGCTGAAGGAATCAAAGTAGATCCCAGCAAGATTGAGGCTATTGTAAAGTGGGAAGCATCAAAGAGGGTTGCAGATTTTAAAAGTTTTCTGGGTCTAGCTGGTTATTATCGACGATTTGTGGAAGACTATTCCCGAATTGCCGTACCTCTCACCAGTCTGACTAAGAAAGGTGAAAAGTTTGTGTGGACGGATAAATGCAAGAAGAGCTTTCAAACCTTGAAGACCAGATTAATATCCGCTCCGATTTTGACTATTCTGGTTCCAGGACAGCCATTTATCTTGTACACCGATGCGTTAGGACTGGGATTAGGATGTGTGCTTATGCAAGGAGAACAAGTAATTTCTTATGCCTCAAGAAAGTTAAAGACACATGAGAAAAATTATCCCACTCATGATTTGGAGTTAGTGGCAGTGGTACATGCTGTCAAGATATGGAGACATTACCTATACGGAGAGTAGTTCCAGATTAAATCGGACCACAAAAGTCTTACTTATCTATTAAATCAAAAGGAGTTGAATATGAGACAAAGAAGATGGCTGGAACTATTGAAAGACTATGATTGTGATATCCAGTATCATCCGGGGAGAGCTAATGTAGTAACGGATGCGTTGAGCAGAAAGGCAATGATAAAATATCAAGGAGAGGTTAGCACAACTGCAGCAATGTGTACTACTAGAACGGTATTCAATCACTGCAATGAGCAATATGTAATAGATACAATATAAGATCCATACGTTCAAATTTCGAGGACAAAATTTCTTTTAAGGGTGGTGGAGTTGTAAGACCCGCACGCCACGAGCCCGTCTAACCTTACATTTTGTGTCGGGACCCGTCTACATATCATGGTCGAGCCAAGTGGACCAAGTGTGTGAAGAAAAACCAAGACCCAATATGAAAATTTACTCAAAAATAGTCAAAATGAGGGTAGGGTCGCAGGTTTTAACAGGTAGGTCCGACCCCCCATCGACCCCCACCATTGACCCGTGACTAGGGGTCGCAGGGGTCTATGAATTGTCCGACCCCCCCCCCCATCGACCCCCCATCGACCCCCTGTAATCGAGAAAAATAGCACAAACCAAAAATTAAGAAACTTTCCTAATTTCAATTGGAACCTTTCCTAAACTCAATGGGACATATAATAGGACGTCCATAAGCCTCTTTCACTCCTTTTACAATCCTAATTGGATTGAGAAAAAAGAGAAGAGAAGGAAGAGAAGGAGAAGAGAAAGAGAATTGAAGAAGAAGACCAAGGAGGAGGAAATTCAGAGGAAACACTGAATCTCAGCAAACCTAAGGTATGAATACATTCCCCATGATTTATTTAAGACCTTAGAATGGTTTATGAAGAGGGTATGACTTAGAAGAAACCCAAATCACCCATCCATTGTTAGGTTTCAAGGGAAACCATGGAGGAGATCATTAAAACCATGTAGGTGAATAAAGAATAGTTCTAAACCATAGAACATTTATGGAATGGACTATAGAAGCAAGCCATAGGACCCCAAACATGAATGAATGAATAAAATTTGATATTTTCGACTCAAACCATGGGGGGTCGCACCTAGGGTCGATGGAACCTCCAACCCTAGCATCGACCCCCAGCATTCGAGAAGTTCAGGAAAGTAGGGGTATCACCTAGGGTCGATAGAACCTCCGACCCTAGGCATCGACCCCCAGTTAACAGAAAGCTGTAAAAATTAGAATAAATTCTAATTAAATTCTATCGACTTTGTTAGGTCTTCTAGCAATATAATATTGATATAAAAGTGATTCTTAAGGCTTGAAAGAGGATCTACAAACAAGCAAAGGTGAGGAAATAGGACTCTAAACTAATTGATTAATAACAAACAGTTTTTATTTCTTGAGTCCAATGCCATATTGATTTTATGCATGTATGCTTGTATGGGCATTCAACATGTCATCCAATATTTCAATTATTTGTTCATGCATATTTACTTTATTGTTTATAACATGATGGTGATGATGATGATATAAATAGGCATGTGAATGTATGTGTGTGGTTGGTGTAGTTGATGCGAGTGAGTATCAGGGGAGGTGTGATGGGGACGTCAATAAACATTAACCTTTGGCGGGTCTCAGCACTTTAGCTCTATCTCTAACTCAAGTCTTGTTCATTAGCATCGTCGTATCGCCATTACCTTAGCAGTACTATTACGTCGTAGAGTATCAGGGGAGGTGGCCTCGGTCCTTGTAGTCTCTGACTCCATCGGGGGGCCTTAGCTCTATCTCTATGGACGTTCTAAGGGATGCTGGGCTGAGGCCTTGGATACACTGTTTGGCATTAGGATTGGTTAGTTGCGAGCCCAGTTTGCAGCCCTCGCCAAGAGGGGCTTAAGTGTTGGTATGGCACTGTACAGCAATAAACGTTAACCTTTGTTGTACAATGTTCATGATTTGGCTGCTTGTGAGTCGACGATAAACGTTACCTTCGGGCGGCGTCACACACTTGCGTATAGAGGCGGGGTCAATAAACGTTAACCTTTGACCACCTAAACCTTTCTATTGCATATTGCAAACTTTAAATCAGACCAAAGATATGAATTGATTGCATGCATATGTATTGTTGCATTGTTTTGTTTACTCACTGAACTCAAGTTGAAGAGCTGACCCTCGCGCGTGCAATTCTTTTTAGTTTCTGATGTTGTAGGTACTAAGATTGAAGATTTTGTCTACACGCTAACATATGAACGGGTGGAGGCTATGAATAAGCAAGCTGTGGAGAACGAACATGGTTCGTTAAGCGAGCGTTTTAACGGTGGATACGTTTCGTGTTTAGTTTTCGTATTTGGATATTGTAATATGTATTAAGTTATGTTTTGGTTACTTGGAAATAAATGGAATATTAATTATTTATCATGATTAGACCTCAGTTCATTATCTATAAGACTTTCGCTATTTATTTTATTACCTCTGATTAATGTGGAATGTGTTTTGATTTATCATATGTGGGATAGCCTATTGTGAGACCTTGGTTGAACCGTTGGTTTATTGTCGGTTCATCACACCATTCTGGTTGGAGCAGAATTGGGGTGTGACATACAACGGATGGATCAACCAACCAAGGGTTCATTCATCGGTTTTCAAAAATGTTTTCTGCATTGAAGATTATACCGGATATAATTGATGAAGTGAAGATAGCTATCAAATCAAACCCTTACCTGAAAACGGTACAAGAAGACATCGAAAAAGGTAGAACTAACCCTGAGTTCACCTTGGACGAAGAGAAGGTATTGAAGTACAAAGGAAGAATATGTGTACCTGAAACAGAAAGTGTGGAAATTAGACACCGACTGATGAAAGAAGCCCATACCACCATCTAATCGATACACCCGGGAAGTACGAAAATGTATCATGATCTAAAGAAATTATATTGGTGGAGAGGAATGAAAGCAGACGTAGCTAAGTTCGTGTCTCAATGCCTAAATTGTCAAAAAGTAAAGGCTGAACTACAAAGACCCGCAGGACTGTTACAACCGTTATCGGAACCAGCATGGAAATGGGATTGCATCACTATGGACTTCGTCATAGGATTACCATTGACTCCTCGAGTAGTTGACGCAGTTTGGGTGATTGTAGACCGCCTGACTAAAACAGCTCGCTTTATATCGATACGATCCCTGTATACACTAGAGAGGTTAGCAAAGCTGTATGTGGATAATATTGTTCGATTACACGGTGAACCAGAGAGCATTGTGTCCGATCGATATCCACGATTTACTTCCAAGTTTTGGGAAGGATTGCAAAAGGCTATTTGTACAACATTGAAGTTTAGTACTGCATTTCATCCACAGACAGATGGATAGTCAGAGCGTACAATTCAGATTCTAGAAGATATGCTACGAGCATGTGTAATTGATTTTAAAGGATCATGGGATGAAAAGTTACCACTGATCGAGTTCGCTTATAACAATAGCTATCAGGCTACTAAACAGATGTCACCCTATGAAGCACTGTATGGCAGAAAGTGTCGAACTCCTTTATTTTGGAATGAAGTTGGGGAACGTAGTCTCATTGGACCGAAATGAGTTGAGGAAACTTGTCGAGTTTTTGACATTATCAAGGAAAGAGTGAGAACAGCTCAAAATCGTCAGAAGCAATATGCAGATAGTTGACGCAGAGATCTTGAGTTCATCGTGGGTGATAAATTATTCTTAAAAGTTTCGTCTGTGCGAGGATTGAAACGGTTCGGACAGAAAGGGAAACTAAGTCCAAGATATGTCGGGCCATATGAGATTCTAGCTATGCGTGAGAAAGTGGTTTACCAGTTACTACCACCATCTATGTCAAGTATGCATGACGTATTTCATATTTCCTAATTGAAGAATTATGTCAAAGATCCAACGCACGTTCTGACAGTAGATCTGCCTGATTTGACTGATGATTTGACATTTAAAGTAACACCAACTGAAATCACTAATCGAAAGGTTCAACGACTATGCAACCGAGATATCTATTATGTTAAGGTCACTTGGAGAAGTAGAGACATGGAAGAAATTACATGGGAAGAAGAAAATGCTATGCGAAAGCAATACCCTCATTTATTCAACTCAGAAGGTATGAACAATTTTGGGGACGAAATTTTTATAAGTAGGGGGGAGTTGTAAGACCCGTATCAAACTAACCCGGTCTTACCACCTTGAACCAGGTCCACCCATCATGGTCGAACCAAATGGATCACGTGCGTGAAGGAGATCTCGATCCCAGGTATTAAACTTGTAAGACCCGCACGCCATGAACCTGGTCAAACCTTACATTTCGTGTCGTGAACCGTCTACATATCATGGTCAAGCCAGGTGGACCAAGTGTGTGAAGACACCCAAGACCCAATATGAAAATTTACCCAAAAACAGTCAAAATGAGGGTAGGGTCGCATGTCTTAACAAACAGGTCCGACCCTCCCATCGACCCTCGGTATTTGGGAAAAACAGCACGAACCAAAAATTAGGAAACTTTTTTAATTTTGATTGGAACCTTTCCTAAACTCAATGGGACTTATTTTGGGAGGTTTTACTCTATAAATAGGACGTCCCTAAGCCTCTTTCACTCCTTTTACAACCCTAATAGAATTGAGAGAAAGAGAAGAGAAGGAAGAGAAGAAGAAGAGAAGCAAGGAAGAGAAGAAAGCAAAAAGGAGAAGAGTTGCTGAGAAGGAGTATTCTTCTCAGGTATGGATACTAATTCCATGAGTTTCTACAAACCTTAGGTTAGGTAATGAAGAGAGTATGATCTCGGAGGGTCCCAAACCATCAACCCATGGTTAGGTTTTCATGGAAAAACCGTGGGAGAATACATAAAAGTTATATAGGTGGATGATTCATGGTTATAGACCATGGAATGCATGTTGAAGGGACTGTAGGAGCAAGCCATAGGTCCCCAAACACGAAGAATGGATTAAAAGGAGGAAAATTGACCAAAACCCACAGAGGGTCGCACAGAGGGTCGATGACCACCCGACCCTATGTGACCTGAGTATCGACCCTCAGGGTTCTGGAAGTCCAGATTTGGGAAGGGTCGCACCCAGGGTCGATCATGACTCCGACCCTACCCCGACCCTTAGTTAACAGCATGGTTTTAAATTCGGAATTAATTCTAATTAAATTCTATCGACTTTGTTAGGTCTTCTAGCAATATACTAACATTATAAAGGTGATTCTAAAGCTTGGAAGAGGATCTATTAACAAGCTAAGGTGAGGAAACAAGACCTAAACTAATTGGTTAATAACAAACTATTTTTATTTCTTGAGTCCAATAACATGATTGTGATATGCGTGTATGCTTGTAATGTGCATTCAACATGTCATCCAATATTTCTATTATTACTGTTCATGCATATTTAAATTTATTGATTATAACATGATGATGTTTATGATGGTAGGAATAAGCATGTGAATGTTTGTGTTTGACTGGTGTACATGGTGTGGGTAGGGATGGTATCAACCGGTACTTCAATGCCATTCTCATCGGGGTATATTGTGCCATGGTCTATTCAAGTCATGTCCACTAAGCAAGTGTTAGTGTGCTGGACGTGGCATTGTGGTTCAGCCTGGTCACCATACCCAAGCTCTATCTCTATGGATGTATTGAGGGATGCTGGGGTGAGGCCTTGGATACATTGTTTGACATTAGGGTTGGTTAGTTGCGAGCCCAGTTTGCAAGCCCTCGCCAACAGGGGCTTACGTGTTGGTATGGGCAACCGGTACAGCCATGCCATTTTCATGGGGTGTATATTATCCATGGGGGGGGTGCATGTGGGGCGACAGTGCCGTTTTCATTGGGCGTTTCCATACATTCGTGTATAGAGGTGTGGCGACCACCTATCCTTTCTATAGAACATTGCAAACTTATATACCAGACCAAAGATATGAATTGATTGCATGCATATGTATTGTTGCATTGTTTTGTTTGCTCACTGAGCCGTGATGTGTGCTCACCCTTTCGAATTCGAATACTTTTAGTTGATGATGCAGGTACCACCGTTGAAGATTATATGAACGCTCCTGTGTACGGGCATGTGGCGACAATAGAAGCTGAAGACTTAGTGGATATGCATGACTCCTCATGCGAGTGTAACTCATGCGTATTCGATTAGATTTTGTTTAATTTTATTAAAGACATGTAATTGATATTTATTTAATTATGTCTCAGTTGATTTATCAATAATTTGATATTTATTTATGGTTATCACAGTTAGATTCTCAGTTCAATTACTATAAGACTTCCGCTATTTACTTTATTACCTCTGATTAATGTGGACTGTGTTTTGGTTTATCATATGTAGGATAGCCTATTTTGAGATCCTGGTTGAACCGTTGGTTTATTGACGGTTCATCACACCATTCTGAATAGTGCAAAATTGGGGTATGACAAAACTGACACAAAAATACTCAAAATAAGGGGAGGGTCGCATACCCAGCAAGGGAGGGTCGGACCCCCCCCCCCAGTATAAAAGTCAGACCCCCAGTTTAACATGGGGGTTGGACATTTTAAGGACCAGGGGTCAACGAGATCTCCGACCCCCCTATCGACCCCGGATAGTCGGTAAAAATAGTTCGAACCAAAATTTAGGAAACCTTCCTAATTTCAATGGGATTCCTTCCTAATCTCAATGAGACTTATTTTAGGAGTTTCTACTCTATAAATAGGACGTCCCTAAGCCTCTTTCACTCCTTTTACAACCCTAATTGGATTGAAAGAAAGAGAAGAGAAGGAAGAGAAGGAAAAGAGAAGGAAAGTGGAGAGGAATACCAAGGAGAAGGGATTCAAAAGTAGAAGCATACTTCTCAGGTATGGATACTATTTCCATGAATTTCTTAAGACCTTAGAGTAGATAATGAAGAGGGGATTATCTAGGAGGAACCCAAATCATCCACCCATGGTTAGGTTTTCATGAAAAACCATGGGGGAAATCATGAAAGCCATATAGGTGAATAAACCACGGTTCTAGGCCATAAAACATGTATGAAATGGACTGTAGGAGCAAGCCATAGGACCCCAAACACGAAGAATGGACTGAAGGAAGAAAAATTGACAAAACCCACAGGGGGTTGCATGGGGGGTCGATGGCTAATCGACCCTACCAGACCCTGAACATCGACCCCCAGTGTTCGGGAAGCCCTGAATAGGGGTGGTCGCACCCAGGGTCGATCAAGACTCTGACCCTAGCATTGACCCCCAGTTAGCAGCATGCTTTTTAAAATCTGAATTAATTCTAATTAAATTCTATCGACTTGGTTAGGTTTTCTAGAGATATAATATCGATATATAGTTGATTCTTAAAGCTTGAAAGAGGACTTACGATCAAGTAAAGGTGAGGAAACAAGATCTAAACTAATTGGTTAATAACAAACTATTTTTATTTCTTGAGTCCAATGTTATGCTTGATTCTATGTGAATATGCTTGTAATGTGCATTCAACATGTCATCCAATATTTCTATTTATTGTTCATGCATATTTACTTTATTTTTTATAACATGATGATGATGATGATGATAGGAATAGGCATGTGAATGTATGTGTGTGGTTGGTGTACTTAATGCGAGCGAGTATCAGGGGGTGTCATAGGCCGGGCCTCAGCACTCTAGCTCTATCTCTAACTCAAGTCTTGTGCATTAGCATCGTCGTATCGCCATTACATTAGCAGAACTATTACGTCGTAGAGTATCAGGGGAGGTGGTCTCGGTCCTTGTAGTCTCTGACTCAATCGGGAGGCCTTAGCTCTATCTCTATGGGCGTTTGGAGGATGCTAGGGTGAGGCCTTGGATACACTATTTGGCATTATGATTGGTTAGTTGCGAGCCCAGTTTGCTAGCCCTTGCCAGCAGGGGCTTACGTATTGGTATGGCACTGTACAGCAATAAACGTTAACCTTTGTTGTACAATGTTCATGGTAGGGTGGATGGGGACGACAATAAATGTTAACCTTTGGGCAGACTTTCACACCCTGTGTATAGAGGAGGGGTCAATAAACGTTAACCTTTGACCACCGAACCTTTCTATTGCGCATTGCAAACTTTAAACCGGACCAAAGATATGAATTGAATGCATGCATTTGTATTGTTGCATTATTTTGTTTGCTCACTGAGCCATGATGTGTGCTCACCCTCTCGACGTCGAATATTTTTTGTTAATGATGCAGGTACTACTGTCGAAGATTATGTCAACGCTCCAGTGTACGGGCACCTGGCGACGATGGAAGTTAAAGACGAAGTGGATACGCATGACTCCTCTTGCGAGTGCAACTCATGCGTATTTGATTAGATTTTATTTTAATTATTTGGATTTAGTAAAGACATGTAATTGATATTTATTTATGTCTTAGTTGATACAGAATAATTTGCTACTTAAATATGATTATCACATCTTGATTTCTCAGTTCGTTTTACTATACGACTTCTGCTATTGTGTGTTTTACTCTGATTATGAATGTGGATTTATGAGGTTTAGATAAAATGGATATAGCCTACTCGAGATCCTGGTTGAACCGTTGGTTTGCTAGCGGTTCATCATAGCATTCTGAATAGTGCGGAATTGGGGTGTGACATGAACATGTGGCGGCTATGATGAGCAAGCTGTGGAGGACGAACTTGGTTCGTTAAGTGAGCATTTCAACGGTGGATACGTTTAATATTTAGTTTTCGTATTTGGATATTGTAATATGTATTAAATTATGTTTTGGTTACTTGGAAATAAATGGAATATTAATTATTTATCATGATTAGACCTCAGTTCATTATCTGTAAGACTTTTGCTATTTACTTTATTACCTCTGATAAATGTGGAATGTGTTTTGGTTTATCATATGTGGGATAGCCAATTTGAGATCCTGGTTGAACGGCTGGTTTATTGACGGTTCATCACACCATTTTGGTTGGTGCTGAATTGGGGTGTGACAACTTGGTATCAGAGCTCTCTCAGGCCTTCCTCTGAAACCTGAATACTTCCACTAGAGTGCATGAACTGAGTTAGGATAAATTAGAAACTTTAATACAAACACACAATAAGCACATGTGTTGGTTGAGACAGAACTTAAACAAGACAATAATGTACATATAAAAGGTGGAACCATATATATACACTCAAACAAAAAGAGAAGACCAAAATTTATCCTGATAAACAAATATTATAGGGTACTATCCATAAGTCGGGCAGTTACCTAAGTATACAAAAGATATAGTACAGTAGCAAGAAGGGAGCATCTGTAAAGCAAAGAAATTGGAATACCGAGTTGGTACTCACAAGATGTGAAACTCGATGTATGACAAAGGAAGAAGAAAAATGGCTAGCAATGCCAAAATCCCTGTAGAGATAAAGGAAAAGATCTCGGGCTAATCCAACAGAGATAAGAGAATAATGGTCATACATTAAGGATAAGAGTAACTACAAGAAGATAAAGCTATACTCCTGGGGGACATGGAGACTTAGGGTGAGATCCACCACAAGCTGATCCATTACCCGCTGAGCATTAAGAAGAGGTTGCAACTTGACCCCACCACTATCAGGGTCGAGAATGGGTAATGAAAACTCATCTGAGCAGATGCTAGATAATGATAATCAGATTAGAGTGAATCAAAGGAGGTGAACAACCTGACCACTCCAGCCAACCACCTAGACTAACAAGTACCTTGGTTATGGTTATCATAAACTTGACCCAATAAAACACAAAAGCAACAACAGATGAGACCAACTATGCAAGTTGCTATGTAAATCACTACCCAAGTTGCTGATGCTACATCAACACCTCCGGGTCAAACCAAGTACGGTACCAATTGGTAGCATCACTGTACCCCAACACCTGTTAGCTATAACACAGTGCCTACCACACAGTAAGTCCCAGTAATGCATACCCCAGTGCAGAAATTTGGAGCACAACAAGCAGTGTATCAAAGTGGTTACCCTTATCAGCCACCGATATATAGGACAATTGCATCATGGTAGAATGATCCAACAAGGGTTGAGAAATGACTTCTGAAGATGATGCCTCAGACATTTTCAGCAAGGATCAAATCTATTGTGGCCATATAACTAGATAGTTTATATAGGGTGTGGTGCATTATTGATTTACTCTTATGATTATAGAGGATGCACATACCTGATTCTAATTCTCGTGTCTTGACAGGATAGCTTCTTGATTTAACCTGTCAATTGGAGTTATAGATATTGTTTCTTTAGTATTGGTCTTGATTATACCAATCTGAACCACTCTCATGATCAACAACATGAACAGAGATATGAACTGAATGAACAGTTAAATGTTTAATCATGTTGAGCGTACATCTACTGATTTATACCTGATTTATTGATGTATGAAATTTTCTCCAGATTATACCTGATTTACCGATGTATGAAATCTTTCACCAGATTTACTCCTGTAGTGCCTTGACCAATGGCATTATATATTCGATAGAACCTATAACCATGAGGTTAAGAATTGTAAAACCTCTATTTCCATGTATTTGGACCACTGTGCAACTTAACGATCTTTTGATGCCGGTTGGATTAGCACAGATTTACTCCTGATTCTTTAAACCTAGGTTTACTAGATAAAGCAAGTGTTGTCATTATGTTAAATCGACAGAAGGAAGTGAACCACTTTTGGATGAACATTTTGATTCATACACTCCCTAACCTTTGTTGATAAAGATGATTAGTGATAATAAAATTATTGGAAGAAAGATGATTGGATTCAGATTAAATGTTATAGCCAATGAACCTCAGATGAAGTAATGGAGAATCTATTTTGAGATTTCTAAATGGATGGATATGAGTCATGTCTATAAAAGAGTGCATGAGCAAAAAGTGAGAACTATCAAGGGTAGCCAGTAAAGAAATAGATAGCACTCAAGTAATGTTAAAGATGATTATATCGGTATGAATTTTGACAAGGTAGAAGATTCCTAATGACAAATCTAAGAGAGGATACAAAGTTAAAGTCAAAAATCATGGCATTGATAGTATTCAGATTAGTATAAGTAATACTGAGTTATGCCCAATGTCGATTGAGATGATTAAGTAATGACCAAAAGAGTTGGTTGAATTAATGAAATTATAAGCATATACCCTAATGCTTATAGATAGACTTGGGATATGAAGTAACAATCACAAGATATTTTTCGAGGTATATGAAAGAGAGATCAGGGTAGAACAACAAGGATAAAAGAAATATAAGCTAATGAGTGCAATATGAGATTTTGACGATAGTCTTTAAAAAATCATAAGAGATGAAGAAACTAGGCAAGCTCTTAAGACCCTTACACCAGATTTTGCTAGTTCAATCCCTTTTGGACTAAATGTTGCATTAGATGAGTGTTATGGACAATGTCTGAATCATATGGATGGATGGAATTTGGACACAACCTAATTAGACTTGAGATTGCAGGCTTTGACGTCATCTTGGGGATAGACTGGTTGTCTCAACACTCTACAAGTGATTATGTGCATAGAAGAGGTTATCATTCAAGAATAGAGATGACATATAATTTTGTTTTATTGGAAGTAAGTTGCTCAAGAAGTGAAAGCTGATCCTCTCTATGCTAAAAGCAAAGAGATGCTTTGAAGAGTAATGAGTTGGATACATGGTATCAGTGGTATACGTTACCAAAGAAGCACCACATATGGAAGATATTGATGTGATGCATAAATTCCTGATGTGTTTCCAGGAGACTTACCTGGGTTACCATCTGATCATATGACCGAGTTCGTCATCGACTTGTTACCAAGGACGATATTTACGTCAAAGGCTCCTATAGAGTAGTTCCTATGTAGTTGAAGGATTGAGACTCAACTACGGGAGTTATTAGACAAGGGTTCCAATCAGCTAAGTATTGCATCACGGAGAGCACCAACGCAACTCGTGAAGAAGAAGGACAGTAATGTCAAATTATGTATAGACTACTGGGAACTAAACAAGCTCACAGTCAAGAATCGATATCTACTACCTTAGATCAATGACTTGTTTAAATAGTTGCAAGGAGCAAAGGTATTTTTTAAGATTGATCTTCAGTCAAGATATCATCATCTGATGAATTTTGGACAGAAATATCTCGAAGATAGCTTTTAGAATCGGGATTGGACATTATGAGTTCTCGATTATGACGTTTGGATTACGTCTTTTATGGAACTGATGAACTGGGTGTTCATGACCTGTTGGATACGTCGGTCATAGTTTTCATAGATGACATTTTGGTTTATTCCAAGAATGAAGCAACTCATACAACGGATCTTATAACAGCTTCACAACAGCTGAGAAGTGAAAAGCTTCATGTCAAGTCGAAGAAATATGAGACATGATTAAACAAAATGATCTTCTTTGATCACGTAGCATCATAAAAAGGGATTAAAGTGGACCCTATTATGATAGAGGTAATCATATGGTGAGAAACACCTAAAAAGTATTGTGAAGATCAAAAGTTTATTGGGTTTAGCTGGTTATTACAAACGATTTTTGGAGGACCACTCTAAGATCGCAAAACCTCTTACCAAGCTATCCAAGAAGGGAAATGAGTTTAATTGGACTAACAAGTGTGAGGAATGATTGATATCAGCTCCCATCTTGATCGTCCCGGTACTAGGGAACCTTTTACCCTATACATCGAAGCTTTCGGATTGGATCTAGGATGCGGGTTGATGCAAGGTAAATAAACGATTGCATATGCTTCAAGAAAACTAAAGGAGCATGAGACGAGTTACCCTACACATGATCTGGAATTACCGGTGATGAATTATGCAATCAAGACTTGGAGACATTATCTAAATGGAGAAGAATTTTAGATTAAGAGTCCTATTTATCTCTGAAAAGATGGTTAGAACATTGAAGGATTAAGACTACAGTATTCAGTGTCACTCGAGCAAGACTAATGTAGTAGCTAAGCCTTAAGCAAAAAGGGAATTATGAAGCCAAAAGGAGGACCCAGTATAAATGCTGCCATATGTTCCGTAACAACATATTCAGATTTGGAAGAAGAGTAACATATAATAGAAGCTAGTGATGATCCAATTGAGCGAGAACTTATGGAAGTACCTATGGAGCAATAGTTCCTCACTTGCATTCATTACATTAAAGATCTTCTCCGAATTAATGGATGAAGTAAAAGTAGCAATTTTGTTACATCTGTATATAAGAATAATGTCAGGAGATTTAGAGAAAGAAAAACCTAACCCTGACTTACTTTGGATGCTGAGACGGTACTCAGATATAGAGGTAGATTCTGAATACATGAAGATAAAGACTCGGATATTATGAAGAGGATAATGATAAGAATCCATTGTACTCAATATTCAGGACATCCTGGAGTACAAATATGTATCATGACCTGAAGAGATGGTACTGGTAAAGAGGAATGATAACAAATGTGGTTAGTGCGTGTTTCAGTGTCTGAATTATCAGCAAGTAATGGCTGAAAGACAAAGACCAACCTGGCTTACTACAACCACTATTGGAGCCAGTTTGAAAGTTGAACTGCAGTATTACAATGAACTATGTCACTGATTTGCCACTAACTTCTAGATCGGTTGACGCAGTATGGGTGATTGTTGATCGCCTTATGAAAATAGCTCATTCCATTGCTATACGACCTCGGTATGCTTTGGAGCGGCTAAATAAGCTATATGTGGATAATATTTCCAGATTGAATGGTATACATGAGAGCTTAGTGTCGGTAAGAGGCTTATGCCTTATCTCGATGTTTTGGGAGGATCTACAGAAAATAATGGGGATAAAGTTGAAGTTTAGTACCGCACTTTACCTCAAACCAACAGACAGTCGGGGCGGACTATACAGATCCTAAGAGATATGCCCTAGTTTGTGAAATTGATTTCAAGGAGCTTGAGTTGAGAAGTTAATCGTGAATTGAAGTTGCTACTAAGCTACCATGTAAATGTTACCTATGAAGCATGCTACGGTAGAAATGTCAAATTCTTTTATTTTGGAATAAAGTCGGTGAATGAAGAATTTTGAGACCTAAGTCTAACGAAGAAAACTATCGAGTGGCAAACAAGATCAAAGAAAAGGGGCAGGATAGCTCAAGATGTTAGAAGAGACACCAAGACCTTGAGTTCGCCATAAGTGACAAAGTGTTCTTGAGGATATCACTTATGTAGAGTTTGAAACGATTAAACAAGAAGGGAAAGTTATATTCTATATAGGTGTTGGATCTTATAGACTTTGGAGAGACAAGTTGCATATCAATTTACGTTACCGCTGTCCATGTCTAGTGCGCATGATGCATTTCACATGTCTCTGTTGAAGAAGTACATTGGAGATCCATATCAGAGATATTGACCATGGATCACTAGTTTAGATAGGAGATTCCACTATTGAAGTGGTACCAGCCGAGTTCACTGGTTGGAAGGTACAACATATCCAAAGCTGGGATAATTAGTATATGACGATAACCTGGTGAAGACGATACGCGGAGGAGATTGCATGGGAGGAAGAAGATGCAATGCGGAAATAGAATTCCCACCTAAATTCAAATTTTGAGGACAAAATTTATTTTAAGGATGGGGGAGTTGTAAGATCCGTACTTTCAAATTTTGAGGACAAAATTTCTTTTAAGGGTGGTGGAGTTGTAAGACCCGCACGCCACGAACCCGGTCTAACCTTACATTTCATGTCGTGACCCGTCTACATATCATGGTCGAGTCAAGTGGACCAAGTATGTGAAGAAAACCCAAGACTCAATATGAAATTTTACTCAAAAACAGTCAAAATGAGGGTAGGGTCGCATGCCCAAACAGGCAGGTCCGACCCCCATCGACCCCCACCATCGACCCGTGACCAGGGGTCGCAGGGGTCTCGAAATGTCCTACCCCCCCCCCCTCATCGACCCCCGGTAATCAGCAAAAATAGCACGAATTGAAAATTAGGAAACTTTCCTAATTTCGATTGGAACCTTTCCTAAACTCAATGGGACTTATTTTGGGAGGTTTTACTCTATAAATAGGACGTCCCTAAGTCTCTTTCACTCTTTTTACAATCCTAATTAGATTTAGAGAAAGTGAAGAGAAAGAAGAGAAGGAGAATTAAAGAAGAAGACCAAGGAGGAGGAAATTCAGAGGAAACTCTAAATCTCAGCAAACCTAAGGTATGAATATATTCTCCATGATTTATTTAAGACTTTAGAATGGTTTATGAAGAGGGTATGACTTAGGAGAAACCCAAATCATCCATCCATGGGAGGATTTCAATGAAATCCATGGATGAAAATCATGGTAGGCAAAGTAAGGAAGAAACCTAGAGTTTTAAGCCATAGAACAAGCATAGAATGGATTGTGGAAGTAAGTCATAGGACCCAAACATGAAAGAATGGACTGTAGGATGAAATTCTCGATTCAAACATAGGGGGTCGCACATAGGGTCGATGGAACATCCGACCCTAGCATCGACCCCCAGCATTCGGGAAGCCCAGGAAAGGGGTGGTCGCACCCATGGTCGATGGAACATCCGACCCTAGGCATCTACCCTACCCTTGGGGGTCGCAAAAAATTGCTACCCGTCCTGCTACCTGTCCTGCTACCCCTAGTTAATAGAAAGCCAAAAATTGTCAGAATGACTTCTAACTAAAATCTATCGACTTGTTAGGTTTTCCTATTGATATAAAAGTGATTCTTAAAGCTTGAAAGAGGATCTACACTCAAGCAAAGGTGAGGGAACAAGACCTAAATTAATTGGTTAATAATAAATTATTTTATTCTTGAGTCCAATGCCGTGATTGATTCTATGCATGTATGCTTTTTATGTGCATTCAATATGTCATCTAATATTTCTATTATTACTATTAGTGCATATTTAAATTATTGTTTATAACATGATGATGATGATGATAGGAATAGGTATGTGGATGTATGTGTGTGGTTGGTGTGCTTGATGCTAGTGAGTATCAGGGGGAGGTGTCATAGGCGGGGCCTCAGCACTCTAGCTCTATCTCTAACTCAAGTCTTGTCCACTGACATCGTCATATCGCCATTACCTTAGTAGAACTATTAGTTCGTAGGGTATGAGGGGAGGTGGTCTCGGACCATGTAGTCTCTGACTCTGCCGGGGGGCCTTAGCCCTATCTCTATGGACATATTGAGGGATGCTGGGGTGAGGCCTTGGATACACTGATTGAAATTAGGATTGGTTAGTTGCGAGCCCAGTTTAGGTGCCCTCGCCAGCAGGGGCTTACGTGTTGGTATGGGCAACGGGTACAGCAATAAATGTGACCTTTATGTGTACATTGTCCATGATTGGGTGCATGTGAGTCGACAATAAACATTATCTTTGGGCGGCTTCACACACTCATGTATAGAGGTGCGGCGTCAATAAACATGATCTTTGGCCACCTATCCTTTCTATAGCACATTGTAAACTTATTTACGACACCAAAGATATGAATTGAATGCATGCATATGTTTGTTGCATTGTTTTGTTTTCTCACTGAGCTCAAGTTGGAGAGCTGACCCTCGCACGCATAATTCTTTTTAGTTTCTGATGTTGCAGGTACTATGATTGAATATTATGTTGACACGCCAACATATGAACATGTGGCGGCTATGATGAGCAAGCTGTGGAGGACGAACATGGTTCGTTAAGCGAGCGTTTCAATGGTGGATACGTTTATGTTTAGTTATCGTATTTGGATATTGTAATATGTATTAAATTATGTTTTGGTTACTTGAAAATAAATGGAATATTAATTATTTATCGCGCTTTTGATGCAGGTTTCACATGGCGGTTTACGGGGCCTAATCACAGGCACCTCCGGCGCCCTAAAAAGTTTATCCGAAGTACCTTTTTAACTGCCAGTTCCAGCTCTACCTACCGCACTAAGAAATGGCGAACTTTGCCCACGGATGTGAGTCACACATCCAGCTCGGCTTGTGCAAAAGCGAGCAGTACGAAGGACACTTTGGAGGGAAACCACGAAGGGGGAAGCCAAAACCAGAAGAGGAAATGTTGATTTAACGGGCATTTCGAAAGTGCTTGTGGCATGATTAGACCTCAGTTCATTATCTGTAAGACTTCTGCTATTTATTTTATTACCTCTGATTAATGTGGAATGTGCTTTGGTTTATCATATGTGGGATAGCCTATTCGAGATCCTGATTGAACCGTTGGTTTATTGACGGTTCATTACACCATTCTGGTTGGTGCAGAATTGGGGTCTGACATGTAATACCCGTATCAAACTAACTAGTCTTACCACCTTATATCAGGTCTTCCTATCATGGTCGAGCCAAGCGGACCTAGTGCGTGAAGAAATCATAACACTAGGTATGAAATTTAACCCAAAAACAGTCAATTATGAGCGTGTGGTCGCATACCTAAAAAGGTGTAGTCAACCACACCTCAAAATAATGCAACCACAGGAAATTAGGTCATGTGGTCACATGTTTCAGAGGGTGTAGTCGATGGATTTTGTAACCCCACCTATGACCATACGGAACCCAAACAGAAATCGAGATTAGGAAACCTTCCTAATCCAAAGGGGGTTCTTTCCTAAACTAAGTAGGGCTTATTAGGGAGGGTTTTTTTTTCTATAAATAGGACATCCCTTAGCCTCTTTCATCCTTTTAGAACTCAAACTGAAAGTGAGAGAAAGAGAAGAGAAGGAAGAGAAGGAGAATTGAAGAGGAAGACTAAGAAGGGGAAATTCAGAGAAGACCTCCGAATCTTCAACAAGTTTAAGGTATGGAACATTCCCCATGTCGATTAAAAGCCTAGAATAGTTCATGAAAGAGATGGATTTAAGTAAGATCCCAATCATCAATCCATGGACAAATTCCAAGGGAATCCATGGAAAGAATTTATGTGGATGTGGATCTTGTATAAAAATACTAGTTCTGAGCCATTGAACAATCATAGGAAGGACAATGATGATAAGCCAAGGAATCCAAACATGAGGGAATGGAATTGAGACTGAAAAAGTCAACCATCACATGTGTGGTCGCATGATGTGCAACCACACGAGATATGCGACCACATCTTGCGACCAGATGCCCTCGGGATGTTTCCAGGGAGGGTGTAGCGGCATGTGTGGTCGCAGGATAGGCGACCACACCTTGCAACCACACGCCCTATGGTCACAGAAACTGAGACCAGAGGTGCTGCCACACCTGTGACCCCTCAATTTCTGTTAGTTTAAACTCCTGGAAATAAATTTTAATTTAAAATATATAAATTTGTTAGGTTTTTAGTGGTCTAAGAGTGAATTACAAAGGTTGAACGTGGATCTACTATCAACCAAAGGTGAGGAAACAAGACCTAAATTAATTGGCTAATAATAAACTATTTTTATTTATTGAGTCTGATGCCATGACTGATTCTATGCGTGTATGCTTGTAATGTGCATCTCACATGTCATCCAATATTTTTGTTATTACTGTTCATGCATATTAAATTTCATTTATTTATAACATGATGATGATGATGATACTAGGAATAGGCATGTGAATGTATCTGTATGGCTAGTGTACTTGATTGCGAGTGGAGCATCAAGGGGAGGACATGACACTGTAGTTCATCCTGGTTACCAGACTCTAGCTCTATCTCTATTTAAGTCTTGTTCACTGACATCGTCGTATTGCCATTACCTTAGCAGAACTATTACGTCATAGGGCATCAGGGGAGGTGATCTTGGACCGTGTAGTCTCTGAATCTGTCGGGGGGCCTTAGCTCTATCTCTATGGTCGCATTGAGAGATGTTGGGGTGGGGCCTTGCATACACTCTTTGACATTAGGACTGGTTAGTTGCGAGCCTAGTTTGCAAGCCCTCGCCAATAGGAGCTTACGTGTTGGTATGGGTAGGGCATCAGGGGAAGTGTCATGTGGTGTTTGATCCAGGCACTTTAGCTCTATCTCTATTCCATGATGGGTGCATGTGGGACGGAAATGGTGTTTGATCCATTGGGCGGCTTCACACACTCGTGTATAGTGGTGCGGCGGCCACCAATCTTTTCTATTGCACATTGCAAACATATGAACCAAACCAAATATTTGAATTGAATGCATGCATATGTTTGTTGCATTGTTTTGTTTGCTCACTGAGCCATGTTGTGTGCTCACCCTTTTGACGATGAATATTTTTAGTTGATGATGCCGGTACTACAGTTGAAGATTATATGAATGCTCCAATGTACGGGCATGTTGCAGTGATGGACACCGAAGCTATGATGGAGTGGCATGAATCGTCGTGCGAGTGCAACTCATGTGTCTTTGATTAGATTTATTTGTCGGATTATTCAGAACATGTAATTGATTAATTTATTTTATTTTATGTTTTCAGTTATTTGGGATAATTGGATACTTTATTAATGATATCACTGTTAGATACTCAGTTTATTAATATTAAAGACTTTCGCTATTGTTTATTTACTCTGATTATGGTTGTGGATGTGCATGGTTTAAGCAAAAGGACACAGCCTATTCGAGATCCTGGTTGAACCGTTGGATCATAGATGGTTCTTCACACCATTCTGGTTAGTGCAGATTGGGATGTGACATGTATGATCCTACTGAGCAGTTGAGGAGTAGGCTTGTAGGATGAGTCCTTCTCCTCATGCTCTGTCCCTATCATCTTAGGCCAAGTAAGTGCTTGTCTCATCTGCATAAACTCTCCCTCTGACATACCTAAAGACTCTCTAGGAGCCTTATAAATCCACTCCCCCTCTGGTGAGACATCCAATATGGTTTCCAGAGAGGCAACTATCAGTGAGATGTCTACTCCCTTGACCCTACTGGTCACTATCAACTCGCCAGTCATCTCGTCTACTCGCTGGCCAATGTTGCAAAAGAAATGGCGCACTAGGTTTGGATAAGTACCAACCTGGATATGCATGGCCGGTGTCCAGCCAAAGTGATCAAAGGTGTCATTAAGGCCCAATCTAGCCAACTCCTCAAAATGTACGCATCGGCCAGCTACTATCTGGGCTTGGCCAATCCTGTCCTAGCACCTACTGGCATGATAGGAAATAAACTGTGTGGCATCATAACCCTATGTGGCTGGCTCAGCCTCTCTCCTAGGAGCCATAGTACCTGATAAGGGAATACATATTCAGAGTTAGCATAATGAACACACTTTTAGAATGAAGAGAAAAATGATAAGGGGAAATAAACGACATGAATTGACATGCATGAAGCTGGTAATGCTTGTGCTAAATGATACATGGGAAATTGGGTAACCACGCAAAAGAGGAAACCTCCATTAATCTTGGTTCATTTTATAAATTGGGGGTCGGAGAATCAAGCTATCCCTAGAAAAATAATACGAGTGACACCCTTGCTCATCATGTCATTGAATAAAAGTTGTAAGGAAAGGTTCAATGGGAAAAGTTTCGAGTAGGATGCTGTGAAGAAGCAAGGCAAAGTGAAATGCCCAATGAAATTATAAGGGAGATATCTCATTACCTGTGGTTGTGCACCAACCAATTTGGTGCGAAGCACAAATAAGCAATGCACTATGTGAGTAGAAAGTAAGCAATCCCTTAGTACGGACACCATGAACCAAGTCAAGAACACCCTGAATGATGCAGCCCAAGTATATACAGTACGTGGCATTATAGGTGATCGGGTTTGGGCATGATATCATTGAATGTACCTGAATGCACTTGGCCAGTTTATGTGACCCCAACAAATTCAGTGGTACTAAGAATGGGCTGCAAGTAAACAACCATAAAGTCTTTATGAATAATCCATTGATGAGGTAAGGGATTTTCAAAGTGGCCATGTGGATTGTAAGGACATTGTTTATACTCGGGTGGTATTAGCTGAGAAGGTCAAATATCTCAATCATACAATAAATCCAATATGGGCTATTTTTTTCTTATGCCAAGGGTATGGTGTTGCCACCATTAAACAACTTTGAGTCCATCCAAATGGGTAGTCCAACACAGGCTATGGGTAACTAGAGAGCTAAATTATAGAGCTTGCTATGTACTACCATGTGAAACCACAGTATGGTGTGTTGTGTGTATGGCTGAAAAATAAGCAAGGTGTGTTTTAAGTGGGTTATGCCAATTTAATGGAGAATGATGGGGTAGTGCATAAAAGACCCAATATTAGAGCATGGGGATAAGCAAACAGTAGTTGTTTGTGCAACAGGATGCAGCCACATGGAATGCACAAGGTGTGGCACAACAAAACCAAAAACAAATAAAAGCAAGCTAACCAATTGCCAAGTGCAGTGTATGATGGACCAATAGTAGCCATGCATCCATAAAGGAGTTTTGGCTACATAGAGGGAGTCCCGAGTGTCAAGCCCAGGGCAAAAAGAGCCCAAAGGAATGGGCAGATTCCTAGGTTCGATGGGCATTGGTACCCTACTAAATGGCTGGGTTCATTAGGTTCTAGCCAAGGACCTTTAAACAGACCGTGAAAGTAGGCCATACAAAAGCCCCCACTTGGTTAGTGAAGAAGAGTGCATGGGACTCTTCATTTCAGTGAGAACCATAAGAAGCCCTAATGAAATGCAGATGAGTGTATTGCAGTGATTGAAAATGAAAGAGAAAGGGGAAGAGAGTACCTGAGCAATAGAATGGGGATGAAATCACAAAATATTGCCAAAGAAATGAGCAAATGAAGCACTGGGAGGGATCACCAGAGCCTTATCTCTGGTGTTCCTTTGCTGACAGTTGGTGTAGGACCAAAATGAGGGCCCTCGAGCCCTTTTATAAAAAGTAGATTCTGGGGTACTGGGAGACCAGTAACTTAACTGCCACTTCTGGTTGCATCCTGCTGGTTAGAGTAGGAGTTAAAACTCTTTGGGTTTTGCCACTCAAATAACCAGATCTACGAACCTAACCAGTAGACTGTTACTACATTGTGATCCTCTTGTTCAATAAGGGTTAATTAACCGGATGACCAATCATCCGTCACTACCTCCAAAAAATATTCTGGAAGTGTTAAAACTGTGACAATCTAAGAACCGGATGAACAGTATTAAATAGATGAACAAACTATCAGCAGATCCTCCGATTGATAGAGTAAAGGCCTATTAGGATTTGGGTTTACTAGATTACTTTACCCTCTTAAATAGGGATTGGCTACGTGAAGAAGTGCTACCAAGATAAGGGCAGACTGTCAAGACCTTTACCCTAGGGAAAGTAGCAACTCGGGGCCACACGATCAAGGTAACCCTTCGAATATGAGCCATTTTAAACTGTCCCAAGTATGGCAATTGCATAACAGTTATGAAGACCTTGCTTACTCTTGCAGGATTCCAGTATGCACAAGGAATTAGAATGTTGCCTCCATCAAGAATTCCAATTCCTTGGTGAAAACTCATTATGTGACTATTCCAACCATCTGGTGACGTGCGTGAATTTTGAATAAATTTGTAACTTCAATTGTGGTAGTTGATTTTAGTCATTTGAGTACTGACCGTCAAGTTGTGGCATGTGGAAGGTATACGTAAGGAATAGTAACGTCGAAAATAGGATTTTTCTTAGCCAACAGAAAAGCATAAATTGTAGTAGCTAAGATATCCTTATTTGCATTGGGATATAATGTCGGAAGGACAATAGGAGAACCAAAGTAGTAAGGAGCCTTACTGGATTAATATTTAATACGCCTAGACACAATCACTTGAGTAGTATTCTATGAAAAATAATATATGAAGTTAGATGTAATGAATTATGTGCCAATTTATGGAAGATCAGAAATGCATAAGTGTATCTTAAAATTTTAATCGTATGGATCTTCATTATTGAGTTCTCATCTAGAATGTCTTGTAAACGAGGTTCTACTAACAAGTTAGGAATATGCTAGGTAATGGATAGCAGACGACTCCCTGATCCCGCTAATTTAAAGGCCTAGGCTAGTAAAGCGGAAAGTCTTGGCAATAAAATGGACCAAAGTGTGAATGGACCAAAGTGTGACTTCGTCACACTTATTTCAGAGCACTTGGGATATTCTGACAGTGATAGACGAGGCCATAAGAATGGTCTACAAGCAACATGGTGAATTCTAGCAAAGGACAATGGAAACTCTAACAAGGACTATGCACAATTGCACCGCCTCTGTAGAAGTTCTTGCAGAAGTGTCAGACTTGTTGGGGAGTCTTGCCCAAGGTCTCCAAGAATAATAGAGGGCCTCAAGAGGAGGTGTCTGTAGTACAAGAGAAAGGTAAACAGGCAAAGAGAACCCTGGAAGAAGAAGTACCATGAGAGGTTTTTAAAGTAACTCAAGATGGGAATGAAGAGCCATTGGTGGAACTACCATCTGCCTTTATTGGAACCCAAATGCCACTTAGGGCAGGTCACCACAAATGTTATCATTGTGGGAGTCAAAAGCACCTTATGCAACAATACACCCGACCCACTGGAAGGATGCCATCACCGAAACCTGAGGAAGTAGTTGCGTGTCTCACCTACTGAGAAGAAAGACATGAGGCTTGTGACTATCAAAAGTTTTGGGAGTGCTATGCCTCGAAGTAAGCATAGATAATGCGCTGATTATAGCAACTTTTGAAAATTTGGTAAGCCTTGAACTCCCCTAGTTACTAGTTAACGTAACTAATATATAGTGACCTCGTGAGTTATCATGTGGGATAGACATTCATATATATGAGATAAGAATTTACAACTATGACCTGATTTCGGGGGCGAAATGCATATAATTTAGGGGTATTGTAAGACCCACTCTGAAATCCTCACAATTTAGATCTCTCCATATCGGGTCTTACTGTGCCAACCCTTGGCACCCTATCTTGTGACCCTCCATATGATGTGGGTTAGCCTCTTTAATCACCTAGTAATACTAGATTAGGTGGGAGGAAGTACTCGAAGCCTAGGAAGCATCTCCACCGAGTTGGGCCCATGAAACTAAGCCCAAATGTAATTTAAGCTCAATTGGAAGCACATCCGGATGAACAATCCTCCGCTTGACTTCCATCAGTTGAACAATAGTAGGACACACTCTCTTTCTCTGTCCATGGGTTACTATAAATAAGGAGGTCCTTCTCCTTATTTTCTCTTTTTTCGTTGGAAGCCTAGAGTGTGAGGGTTTGTGGAAGAAGAGAGCTAGGATGTGAAGCTTGGAGCTCAAGCTTGAAACCCAAGCTCAAGCATTGAACTTCCTTGAGGTAGGTTCTCATCCTTCCTTCCTCTTCCATTCTTGTAAAAATGTATGCTAGAGACTATAGTGAAAGCTCACCGTTAATGGCCTCCATACATGGAGATCAAAACCTGCCTAAGAAACATGGATTTTCACCCTCTCCATGAATGGAGATGATATTGGAGTCTAAATGACTCCCATTGTGTCCAAGGATAGTAGGTATGTATTTTCCACCATTTAAAATGATGGAAACCACAGTGGAAACCTTCCCAAAAGAAGGAAATTTTTTCTTGGTTCGTGTTTAGCTTTTGGGCCTGAACTAGAGGTATGAACAGGTAGATTGGTAGTGATCCTAACACCGGTTGACTGACAACTAGTCCTCCGCCAAGACAAGTACCTTGGCATGTTAGACTGAGTAATAGCCAGAGCCATGTACCCAAAGTCTTGTAATAGGTGTCACCCTAACCAGTACCACCTGACTAGAAGAATGACCCACCCGGTATGTTATACCGGTTATGTGAATGACACAGTCTGGTCATGCCTCCGCGTAGGCTTAATTACAAGCGAAGCCATTGCTAGATGATCGATCACCGGCTTAGCCTCCAAATATCCTACTAGAACCCTCGTTATTATAAATATTATGTGAACCGGATGACCAACCGGGTAATCAATCATTCGATTCATCTTCCGGTTCAGTATACGTAAGAAATGACTATGTTTTAGCCGGCCTCATGTACCGGTGAACCACCCAATCAGTACCATTCGCCAGTTCTGTCTGTTTTTACTTGTAAGCCTATGAATGATTAGAAAGACCTACCTTTCAGTTCCCAGCCTATCTTGGGACCCTTGCATGGACTCTAGGACTTATCTATGCTACTTTAAAAGATGTTCATAAAACTAATAAAGCTTATTTAATTAATTAGGTAAAACACCACGAGTAGTGGACGAAGCCTTCTATCGGCTTCAGGGTTCTTCAGCACCACTAGTGTCTACAGGTGAGGGGTTGGGTCACATAGAGTTTGAGCATGTGATTGTTGTATGTGCATTTAATTTTTCTATAACATGTCATCTAATAAATTGTATAACTGTTCATGCATTGCATATAACTATAACTATATATGTTGATAGTTTTTGTACCTTGGTAGACACACAGTAAACCATGGGAGTGGGGACCCGGGGTTCTCTGCAAGAAGTAGTTGTTAATATTACTAGTGTGCTTAACCATGTATGATGGTGTGTGTGATATATGGGAGTACGGGCATGTGTACCATGGTGATGTGCCGATGTCTTAATAGAGACACAGTAATCCATGGGAGTGGGGATCCAGGGTTCTCTATTGGGATGCCACCCAAGTACGGTGGTTCATATAACAAGTAACCTCATGAATCATGTTTGAAGTAGTTGTACCTTAGTGGAGGCATGATGAACCATGGGAGTGGGAAGTCGAGGTTCTCTGTTGAGTACGATCATATATGAGACCTTGTATGATGGACATACTACATGTGGGAGTACAATACACTTGCCATGTGAGCATACTATACTCTAGTGGGGACACGATCAATCCATGGGACTGAAACGGAGATTCCTACTGGAGTATAGTTTTACTTACTGCGTACACATGCCATGTTGGGTGATTGGTTGATTTGTTGACTAGAAAGGATTATGTTGTGTTGTAGGGTAGATGATCATGTGGCATATGGAAGTACGTAACATGGCCATGTACCCGGTTACACCTTAGTGGGGGCACGATCAGTCCATTGGAATCAAATGGGGATCTCTGTTGGGGTGTAACCCTATTTTAATATGCTCAAGCATCCTACATCAACTTACCAAAAGACTTATGCTTCAGTGAGAGGAACTAAACTCAGGAGGTGGGGTATGGGGTACTCAGGCAGTGGGGTATGGGTACAGACTCAGGTGGTGGGGTATGTGTATATGCTCAAGCGGTAGGGTATAGGGTGAGATCCTCGCTAGGGTTGAAAGACCCGCACGCCACGAACCCGGTCTAACCTTACGTTTACGTGTCGCGATCGGTCTTTCCATCATAATCGGCTCAAGTGAACCAATCGTATGAAGAACCACAAGATAAGGTAATCAACAAGTCAAATTTAGTTGGCGTGGTTGTCTGGTTAAGTTTGTGTGGAAGATACCAGTCAAAAACTAAAAACCAGTAAATTTTGGACATGTGGTGGCATTTTTGAGGGCTGTGGTCGATACGTGTGGTCGCACATGAAACCACACACATGAGACCACACATATGAGACCACACAAAGTGTGGTCGCATATTTTGGATGTGTGGTCTACGGATTCTATGACCCACGTGCGACCACATGATACTAAACAGACTCCGTGTTTAGGAAACTTTCCTAATTTGAGGGGGGACTCGTTCCTAATTAAACTGGGACTCTATATGGAGGTTTTCCTCTATATAAGGGATGTTCCTTATCCTCTCTCACTCTTTTAGAACTCAAATTGAAACCCTAAACCTAAGAAAGAAAGAGAAAGGAAAATAAGGGGAAGAAGGAGATTTGGAGAAGAAGCTTAGAGAGGAAGGTTTTGTAGAGAAAAGTTTTATCACTCAACAGCAAGCTTAAGGTATGGACTTGAGTCTATGGGGTAGATCAGATAGAATAGGTTCTTTTTAAGATTGATGTGTTAAATCTAATGTAATGATTTCAGTTATGAAATTTCTAAGAAAAATCATGAGAAAATAGGTTAGGAATAATTCATAATGAGAAACTGTAGATAATGGGCATAGGATAACCATTGGATGAACCCAAGTGATGAGACGAGGAATCGACTCAGGAAGAATTTGGATTGAGATGAAAAATTGACCAAACATCATGTGGTCGCAGCCTGTGGTCTACCACAAGGTGACCACAGGATTGATCACAGTTATTTAGGAAGTTCCCATGAAAGGTATGGTCACATGGTGTGGTCGCATAAAATGCGACCACAGGGTTTAACCACACAGTGTGTGGTCTTATATATTGCTACCACAGGGTTCTACCACACGTGCGACCACACGATAACAACAAACATATTTTGAGACCAAACAAGGTTTTTGACTACTGCAACTTGGTGAACTTGAACCCTAACTAAAATACATTATTTGTTTAGGTTTCTAATAGATTCTAAGTGACTTCCAAAGCTTGGGAATGGAACAAACATCGATCAAAGGGGAGGGAACAAGACCTAAACTAGTTGGATAATAATAAATTATTTACTTTATTGAGTCCAATGCCATGATTGATTTTATGCTTATATGTTTGTAATGTGCATCTCACATGTCATCCAATATTCTTACTATTACTGTTCATGCATATTTAATTCCGTTTATTTTTAACATGATGATGATGATGATGCTAGGAATAGGCATGTGAATGTATGTGTGTGCTTGGTGTGTTGGATGCGAGTGAAGTATCAGGGGGAGGACGTGGCATGGTGGTCTTTGACCTCGTCAGGGGAGGTGGTCACGGACCGTGTGGTCTCTGACTCTACCGAGGGGCCTTAGCTCTATCTCTATGGACGTATTGAGGGATGCTGGGATAAGGCCTTGGATACACTGTTTGGCATTATGATTGGTTAGTTGCGAGCCCAGTTTGCAAGCCCTCGCCAATAGGGACTTACGTGTTGGTATGGGTAGGGCATCAGGGGAAGTGTTGGCGGTGTTTGATCTGGACACTTTAGCTCTCTCTCTATTCCATGGTGGGTGCATGTGGGACAGTAATGGTGTTTAATCCATTGGACGATTGACACACTCGTGTATAGAGTGGGGGGGCCACCAAACCTTTTTATAGCATATTGCAAACTTATAAACTAGACCAAAGATATAAATTGAATGCATGCATATGTTTATTGCATTGTTTTGTTTACTCATTGAGCTCAAGTTGGAGAGCTGACCCTCACACATGTAATTCTTATTAGTTTTTGATGTTGCAGGTGTTACTGTTGAAGACTACATGGATATGCCAAAGTGTGGACATGCAGTGGCTATGGATATGCAAGTTGTAGAGGACGAATATGGCTCGTCAAGCTAGTGTTTCAACTAGGTTTACGCTTAGGGGTTAACTTTCGTTTTGTAATACTTGTAATAAGTATTAATTATGTTTTGGTTACTTGAAGATAACTTGTTAAATATTTAATTATCATTGTAGACTCTCAATTCATTATTAATAAAGACTTCCGCTATTTAGTCAATTATCTCTGATTGTTACGGTGGAATGTCTTTTGGTTTAACATGGTTGGCATAGCCTATAGGAGATCCTGGTTTGAACTGTTGGTTCTCATGACGGTTCATTACACCACTGGTTAGTCCAAAATTTGGATATGATAACTTGGTATCAGAACTCTCAGGCTTTGCCCATCAAACTTGAATACTTCTACTAGAGTCCATGAACTGAGTTAGGATAAATTAAAAGCTTTAATACAAACACACCATAAGCACCTGTTTTAGTTGAGACAGAACTTAAACAAGACAATAATGTACATATAAAAGGTGAAACCATAAGTATACACAGACATAAAAAGAAATCTAAATGTATCCTGATAAACAAATAATATAGGGTACGATCTATTAGTCGGGCAGTTGTCTAAGTATACATAGGATATAGTACAGTAGCAAGAAGGGAGCATCTATAAAGCAGAAAATTGGAATACCGAGTTGGTACTCACAAGATGTGAAACTCGATGTATGACAGAGGAAGAAGAAAAATGGCTAGTAATGCCTAAATCCCTATAGAGGTCAAGAGAAAGATCTCGAGTTAAATCCAACAGAGATAAGAGAACAATGGTCATGCACCAAAAATGAGAGTAACTATAAAAGATGATAAAGTTGTACTCCTGGGTGATGTGGAGACTCATAGTGAGATCCACCACACGTTGATCCATTGTTCGCTGAGCATTAAGAAGAGATTGCAACTTGATCCCACCACTATGTGGGTCAAGAACGGGTAGTGAAAACTCATCTGAGCAGATGCTAAATAATGATAAGCAGATTGGAGCAAATCAAAGGAGGTGAACAATCAGGCCACTCCAGCCAATCTGTAAGACCCGTATCGAACAAACCCGGTCTTACCACCTTGAACCAGGTCTACCCATCATGTTCGAATCAAATGGATCAAGTGCGTGAAGGAGATCACGATCCCAGGTATTAAACTAACCCAAAAACACTAAAAATAGGGGGAGGGTCGCATACCCAGCAAGGGAGGGTCGGAACCCCTCAGTATAAAAGTCAGACCCCCAGTTTTATACCGGGGGTCGGACATTTTAAGAACCAGGGATCGACGGGATCGCCGACCCCCACCCATCGACCCCCGGTAATTGGTAAAAACAGCACGAACCAAAAATTAGGAAACTTTCCTAATTTCAATTGGATTCCTTCCTAATCTCCATGGGACTTATTTTGGAAGTTTCTACTCTATAAATAGGATGTCCCTAAGCCTCTTTCACTCCTTTTAGAACCCTAATTGGATTAAGAGAAAGAGAAGAGAAGGAGAAGAGAAATAGAAGAGAAGGAAAGTGGAGAAGAAGATTAAGGAGAAGGCTTCAGAGAAACAAGCCTAATTCTCAGGTATGGATACTATCCCCATGAAATTCTATAGACCTTAGGATAGATAGAGAAGAGGGAATGATCTAGGAGAAACCCAAATCATCCACCCATGGTTAGGTTTTCATGGAAAACCATGGGGAAAATCATGAAAGCCATCTAGGTGAATGAACCACAGTTCTAGGCCATAGAACATGTATGGAATGGATTGTAGAAGCAAGCCATAGGATCCCAAATACGAAGAATGGACTGTAGGATGAAAAATTGACTAAACCCATAGGGGGTCGCACGGGGGTTTGATGGCCAATTGACCCTACCAGACCCTGATAATCGACCACCAGTGTTCGAGAAGTCCAGAATAGGGGTGGTCGCACCCAGGGTCGATGAAACCTCCGACCCTAGCATCGACCCCCAATTAACAGCATGATTTTTAAAATCATAATTAATTCTAATTAAATTATATCGGCTTGGTTTGGTCTTCTAGTGATATAATATCAATATATAGTTGATTCTTAAAGCTTGAAAGAGGACCTACGATCAAGTAAAGGTGAGGGAACAAGACCTAAACTAATTGGTTAATAATAAACTTTTTTTATTCTTGACTCCAATGCCATGAATGATTTTATGCATGTATGATTGTTATGTGCATTCAACATGTCATCCAATATTTCTATTATTACTGTTCATGCATATTTATTTTTTGTTTATGATAATGATGATGATGATGATGATAGGAATAGGCATGTGGATGTATGTGTGTGGGTGGTGTGCTTGATGCGAGCGATATCAGGGGGAGGTGTCATAGGCGGGGCCTCAGCACTCTAGCTCTATCTCTAACTCAAGTCTTGTCCACTGACATCGTCGTATCACCATTACCTTAGCAGAACTATTACGTCATAGGGTATGAGGGGAGGTGGTCTCGGACCGTGTAGTCTCTGACTCTGCCGGGGGGCCTTAGCCCTATCTCTATGGACGTATTGAGGGATGCTGGCGTGAGGCTTTGGATACACTGATTGGCATTAGGATTGGTTAGTTGCGAGCCCAGTTTGCGAACCCTCTCCAGTAGGGACTTACGTGTTGGTATGGGCAAGGGGTACAGCAATAAATGTGACCTTTGTGTGTACATTGTCCATGATTAGGTGCATGTGAGTCGGCAATAAATGTTACCTTTGGGCGGCTTCACACACTAGTGTATAGAGGTGCGGCGTCAATAAACGTGATCTTTTGCCACCTATCCTTTCTATAGCACATTGCAAACTTATTTACCAAACCAAAGATATGAATTGAGTGCATGCATATGTTTGTTGCATTGTTTTGTTTGCTCACTGAGCCATGATGTGTGCTCACCCTCTCGACGCTGAATATTTTTAGTTGATGATGCAGGTACCACAGTTGCAGATTATATTAATGATTCAATGTATGCGCGTGTTGCTGCAATGGAGGCTGAAGACTTAGAGGATACGCATGACCCCTCATGCGAGTGCAACTTATGCGTGTTCTGTTAGGATTTTATTTGGATTTTAAAGATGTAATTGATATTTTATTTATTTATGTCTCAGTTGATACAACAATAATTTGATATTTTAATTATGATTATTACATTTAGAATGCTCAGTTCATTTACTATAAAACTTTCGTTATTTTGTATTTATTCTGACTATGGTTGTGGATGCGCATGGTTTTATTTTTAATGGATACCGCCTATTAGAGATCCTGGTTGAACCGTTGGTTTATAGCGGTTCATCACACCGTTCTAAATGGTGCAGAAATGTGGTGTGACACAATCTACCTGGGCTACTAAGTGCCTTGGCTATGGTTGTAATAAACTTGGCCTGACAAAATGTAAAAACAACAACAGATGATACGGGCTATGTAGGTTGCCATGGAAATCACTATCCAAGTTGCCAATGCTACACCAACACCTCTGGGTCGAAACATGTATGGTATCGATTGGTAGTAACACTGTACCCCCAACACATGTTAGCCATAACACAGTGTCTACCATACCGTAGGTCCCAATAATGTACACCCCAGTGTAGAAGCTTGGTCCACAACAAGCAATGTATCAAAGTGGTTACCCTTATCAGCCACCGATGTATGGGATAGCTGCATCTTGGTAGAATGATCCGATAAGGGTTAAGGAATATTGTCTAAAGATGAAGCCTCAAACGTTTCAGTAAAGGATCAAATCTATTGTGGCCATATAACTAGATAGGTTTATATAGGATGTGGTGCATTATTGACTTACTCTTATGATTATAGAGGATGCAGATACCTGATTCTAATTCTCGTACCTTGACAGAATACCTTCTTGATTCAACCTGTCAATTGGAGTTATAGATGTTATTTCCTAAGAATTAGTCCTGATTATACCAATCTAAGCTACTCTTATAATCGATAACATGAACAAAGATATGAACTGAATGAACAGTTAAAGGTTCAATCATGTTGAGCGTACAACTTTCCGATTTATACCTAATTTATTGATGTACCAAAACTTTCTCCAAATGTAGTGCCTTGACCAATGGCATTATATACTCGATAGAACCTATAACCATGAGGTTAAGAGCTGTAGAACCTCTATTTCCATATATTCGGACCATCATGCAACTTAACAACCTTTGGATGATGGTTGGATTACCCTAGATTTAGTCTTGATCCTTTAAATCTAGGTCCACTAGATAAGATAAATGATCGTTATTGTATTAAAATCAAAAGAAGGAAGTGAATCCCTTTTGGATAAACATTCTAATTCTTACATCTTTCGACCTTCTTTGATAAAGATACTTAGTTAATATTTGAAGGTAAAACGATTGAATTCATATTAGATTCTATAACCAAGAAACCTCAGATGAAGTAATAGAGAATCTATCTTGAGATTGCTAGATGGATGGATAGGGGTCATGGTCTGTAAAAGAGCGAAATAAGCAAGAAGTGAAAACTTCCAAGAGCAATTAGTAAATAGTAGATAGCGCTTGAATAGAATTAAAGATGGCTATATCGGTATGAGGTTTGACAAGGAAGAAGATTTCTAAAGGTATATCTAAGAGTGGATGAAGTAAAAAAAAAAAAATTGGTGGCATTGATAGTATTTGGATTAGTACAAGTAATACTGAGTTATGCCCAATGTTAAATGAAATGATTAAGTAAAGACCAAGAAAGTTTGGCTGAATTAATAAGAATATAAGCATATACCCTAATGCTTATAGGTAGACTTGGGATATGAAGTGAGTAACAATCACAAGGTACTTTTCGAGGTGTATGAACGAGAGATCTGGATAAAACAACAGTGATAAAAGAGATGTAAGCTAATGAGTTTTTCGGGATATGAGATTATCAATGATAGTCTTTGAAAAACTAAGAGATAAAATGGGATTAGATGTGTTCATTAAGACCTTTAAATCAAATTTTGATAGTTCCAACCCTTTTGGACTAGATGTTGTGATTGATGAGTATGATAAACAATGTCTAAATCGTATGGATGGACGAAATTTGGATGCAACCTAACTAACTTGAGATGACAGACTTTGACGTCATTTTGAGGATGGATTGATTGTCTCAACACTCTATAAAGTTGTTATGTGAATAGAAGAGGTTGTCATTCAAGAATAAAGACTGCACATAATTTGGTTTTATTGGAAGCAAATTTCTTAGGAAGAAGAAGCTCATCTTCTCTGCACTAAAGACGAAGAGATGCTTTAAAGAGAAAGGAGTTGGATATATGGTATCTATGGTATACGTTTACCAAAGAAGAACCACAGATGGAAGATATTGATGTGATGCGTAAATTTTCTGATGTGTTTCCAGGAGACTTACCTGAGTTACCATCTGATCGTGTGATCGAGTTCGTCATCAACTTGTTACCAGGGAGGGCACATGTATCAAAGGCACCCTATAGAATAGCTCTTACAGAGTTGAAGGAATTAAAGACTCAACTATAGGATTTATTAGACAAAGGTTCTAATCAGCCAAGTATTTCATCAAGGGGAGTGCCAGTGCTATTCGTGAAGGAGAAGGACGGTAGTGTTCGCCTATGTATAGACTACCTAAAATTAAACAAGCTCACCATAAAGAATTAATATCTATTGCTACGGATTAATGCCCTGTCGATCAGTTGCAAAGTACAAAGGTATTCTCCAAGCTTGACCTTGGATGGAGTATCACCAATTGAAGATTTAAAGATAGTGACAATCTGAAGACGACTTTTATAACCATGTACGGGCACTATGAGTTCCTGGGTATATCCTTGGGATTAACCAATGCACCAGCATATTTTATAGAGCTTATGAACTGGGTGTTTCATGATATGTTGGACATGTCGATCATAGTTTCATAGACAATATATTAGTTTATTCCAAAGACGAAGAAAGTCCTACAACAAATTTTAGAACAGCTTCACAATAGCTGAGAAAGGAGAAGCTTTATGCCAAGTCCAAGAAATATGAGACTTGATTAAACAAAGTGATCTTCTTAGATACTCGGACAGCTATGCCAAAAATATGATTGCCTATCATGAACAGCTTTCCTAGCAAGGATGTCCGCAACCATATTTGTTTCCTGGAAATAGTGTGTGAACGGATATTACAGGTAGATAAATAGACAAGGCACTCCATTCCTGCATGAAGTTCCAAGGAATCTAAGATGAGAGGAGAGCACTCACCACGGAGCTGGAATCCGATTCAAGCCATATATTACGATAGCCTAACCGTATTGCAGCCTTTGAACTAGTTAAAACTTCTTGGAATTCAGCAAAGAAGTTAGTAGTGATACCAAGCAATTATGCATAGGCATATAAGACCTGATTGTTATGTGCCCGGATTACATCACCTGCACCTGCAAATCCTAGATTGCCAAAGCTTGAGCCATCTATATTTATCTTGCACTAGCCAACTAATGGAGATCTCCAAATAGTTCCACGATAACATTGGGTTTAGCATGAGCAATTAGAAGGGATAGAGCATACACCACCCGAAGATCAGACACTCTTTACTTTACAAGGTCGTCGGAATGAAAAGTCCCTACCACCTCTCTTTATCATTAACCAAGTGTAGTCAACTCTTGCCCTCGAATCTCTATGCATAGAACTATTCCTAGCAATCCAGAGATTATGAACAACAATAAAAATCATACCATTCTAGATATCACGGAGAGGGGTAATTTTACCTTTCCTCATCCACCACATCACCAGCACATTACAGGACTCAACCGATGGCATTGCAACTTCAAAACAATCCCCAACCTTACGCCAAATAGACTGTGCAAATGCACATTGCCAAAAAATGTGATTGAAAGATTCCTCAGTCGAGAGGCATAAGGGGCATGTCGAAGCAAGCACTATACCCTTCCATTCGACATTATCCTTAGTAGGATATTTTTGTAAACACCATCGCCAAGCTGTCCAATTGAGAGATGGGGTCAAACCTTTATTCCAGACTATACTGGCCCAGCTTGGTCTTGGATTTAGAGTTCTTAGTCACTCCCATGTAGATTTAACTAAAAAGGATCTAGAGTGCTCCCCCGTCCATATAAGCTTATCAGCAGTACCAGATAGTGAAATGTTGATAGCAATCCCAACCCAATGCTTAAAAGGACATTTGAAACAATAGCCGGCCAAACCCATTTTCTGTTATGAATGAATCTGCCCAGAGTGCAATCACGACTTTTAAAAAAGTCCATTCCCAAATCGAGTTGGTCCTTAAGAGAAAAAATTCCTAGCCACTGATCAGTCCAAACATTGATACATTTCCTGTCCCCTATCAGCCAACGGGTGTGCTTTGAGGTCCATTCCCATACTTTCCTAAAACTGCACCAAACCGGAGAGGAATACTGAGGCTGATGAATATAACGCTCCTTAGAGAGGTAATGGCCACGCATGAACCGAGCATATAGAGAATCATCTATTTTAATTTTTCAAACCATTTTGCTTAACATTGAGTCATTAACTTGGTACAGACGGCATAAACCCGAACCACCCGCCTTCTTTGAGGAGCACATAACATCCCATTGGGCCACAATTAGGATCACCTGTCCATATAAAATTCTGCATCCAGGTTTCTACAGTCTTGATTAAGGCTCTCAGCCATTTGTAGACACAGAATGAGTGCATAAAAGCACTGCCCAATACAGACTTTACTAGCTCCACTCAGCCCGCATAAGAAAGAAGTCTTCCTTTCCAAGCTGAAAATTTTTCTTAAAGCAGTCTATTACTGGGTTGATAAATATTGCAGCCATAAACCCCAAAAGCCATAAACACACTTGGGGGAGTCAAGACAATACCACAGAGAGAAATTACAGCCATCCGACCATGTTACGATGTGTGATCGCTGACACCAGCAGCATGGCCTACCAACCGTGACATGCGGCCATGACCGCCAGCCACACTTGATTTTGACATTGGATCTCTGCCAAACTCAGCCGGTGACTTGTTTTGATTTAGTTTGACCTAATTGTGGGTTTAGAACCATGTGATCATGTCCCATGAAGAAGAATCCCTTGTTGTTTCATGTATTTTGGAGGTGGAATCGGACTATACATTAAAACGTCCAACCTCACACCACCTCTGCAGTTTCAGACAATAAACCCAACCTATTGGGACTAAGCAACACCCCAAGAGTGATGGCGCCATCGCACGACCATGTGAAAGTGTGCAGCCGCCACCACCAGTCGCACGCCTAGTACCTGGTAAGGTGCGGCCACAGCCACTAACCGCATGCCCTTTTTGCTACTGCACCTCCCCATGCTCGGTTAGTAGTTGCCATACGGCCTTGTGAGCATTGTTTGAGGTGCTGGAACCCCTAGTATTAAGAAGTCCGTAGTATTAAGCTAAACGAAAGGTGGAATCTATCTAATAAATGGGCTATCTTATGGAGTACCAATTCACGCACCACCTATCACATACGGATAACAAGTCTATCATATAGTAAAAGTACCCTCAGACCATGAACCATAATAAATGCTTAATGCTATGCTAGGGTAAATAGACAATAGATAGTAAGCATGAATATCAGAGAAGTTAGTAACACTGAAAGCATAGGAATAACAAGCATAAAGCAAAACTATAATAAATCTGCTGGATGATAAATTAACAAATAATATTGTATATAATTTTGACAGAGATATGAAGAACACGCAGATAGGAAGCTACTCGATCGAGACTGTGGTAGTTTACTTCTCTAGCTTTCGGTAACATAACTAAACCTTTGGATGTGTGTGTTTTCTTTATTAATTATGCTATTTGCTGATGAGTGATTGATAACATGCTGTTGTGTGATAACATGCCATCCAATATACTGCTATGTGTGATCATGCATATGTATCCTCGTGAGTAAGATCAGAAATGCTGGTGGGGATTAGAAGCAAGTGGAATGGGACTCTCGTGACCTTTCCACGAAAGTGGTTGGTCTTGATTGATTCATGATATTTGGTTAAGTTAGTAAGGAGGAAGGTGGGTGGAATGGGACGCTTACACCACTTCTTACTGGTACTGCTTTGCATTGACCATATGTAATTTAGCCAACTCACAATGTCCTAAGTGGGGACCTGAGAGGATCGAAAGCATGGCTACATCACGATCCAGTAATATGACTAATTAGGTAGACATGGCTAGTTGAACGTTAATTACCCATATACTATACCCCTAGCCAATAAGGGGTTATGTATTGGCATGAGTTTAATAAAAGGTGGTATGAACATAGCTGCTATGCTCTCCATGTCCGACGTAGTATGAATGGACGGGCTAGTCGACTAGTGAGATTATCACCTCTTCAAGTGCCATTATTTTTGGACTTGGGATGAGTTGCAGTCATGAAAGACCAAGATGATGGACCCATACATGGGGGATGTATGCTGTACACCGAGTAAGGTGGCATTCATTCTGATGGGGTGATCCATGTAGCCTGGAGGTTCTGTTTTAGTCGTCTTAAGCTCGAACTGTCACACCATAATTCTAAACCAACCAGAATGGTGTGATGAACCATCTATGATCCAACTGTTCAACCAAGATCTCGAATAGGCTATACCCACCATGTTAAACCAAAACACATTCCACATTAATCAGAGATAATAAAGTAAGTAGCGAAAGTTTTACAGATAATGAACTCAGGTCTAGTGATGATAAATAATTAATATTTCATTTATCTGCAAGTAACCAAAACATAATTTAATACATATTACAAATATCCAAATACGAAAGTTAAACACTAAGCGTATCCATAGTTGAAACGCTAGCTTGACGAGTCATATTCGTCCTCTACAGCTTGCTCATCGATAGTCGTCACCTATTCATATATTGGCGTGTCGACATAATCTTCAATCGTAATACCTGCAACATCAGAAACTAAAAGAATTGTGCACGCAAGGGTCAGCTCTCCAATTTGAGCTCAGTCAGTAAACAAAACAATGCAACAAACATATGCATGCATTCAATTCATATCTTTGGTCTGGTTCATAAGTTTGCAATGTGCAATAGAAAGGTCTGGTGGCCGCTTCACCTCTATACACAAGGTGTGTAAGCCCACCCAATGGATCAAACACCATTGTCGTCCACATCCACCATACCATGGAATAGGGATAGAGCTAAAGTTCTTAGGACCGCACCGCATCAGACTTCCCCTGATGCCCTACCCATACCAACACGTAAGCCCCTGTTGGCGAGGGCTTGCAAACTAGGCTCGCAACTAACCAATCCTAATGTCAAACAATGTATCCAAGGCCTCACCCCAGCATCCCTCAATACGTCCATAGAGATAGAGCTAAGGCCCCCCGAAAAAGTCAGAGACTACATGGTCCGAGACCACCTCCCCTGATGCCCTACGACGTAATAGTTCTTCTAAGGTAATGGCAATATGACGATGTCAGTGGACAAGACTTGAGTAGAGATAGAGCTAAAGTGCTTAGGACTGCACTGCATCAAACTTCCCCTGATGCCCTACTCGCATCAAGTATAATAACCACACACAAACATTCACATGCCTATTCCTAGCATCATCATCATCATCATGTTTTAAATAAAGGAAATTAAATATGCATGAACATTAATAGCAGAAATATTGGATGACATGTTAAATGCACAATACATGCATACTAGCATAGAATCATTCATGCATTGGACTCAATAAATAAAAATAGTTTATTATTAGCCAATTAGTTTAGGTCTTGTTCCCTCACCTTTAATTGATCGTAGATCCTCGTTCAAGCTTTATGAATCACTTTTAAATCATTTGAAAACCTAACAAAGTTGATAGATTTTAATTAGAATTAATTCCCTAGAGTTTAGATTAATAGAAACTGAGGGGTCACAGGTGGGGTAGCACCTGGGGTCTCAGTTTCTGGGACTACACGGTGTAGGGTCGCAGGTAGGGTCGCACCTGGGGTCTCAGTTTCTGTGACCCCAGGGTGTAGGGTCGCAGGTAGGGTCGGACATACTGCGACCCTACGTTCGACCACACCCTCCTTGGAAACTTCCCGAGGGCATGTGGTCGGACGTGTGGGTCTCATGGGGTCAGACATCATGCGACCCTACATGCGACCATACGTGTCATGGTCGACCTTTCACTCTTAAGTCCATTCCTTCATGTTTGAATCCTTTTACTTATCTTCATGTTCCTTCCTATGATTGTTCTATGGCTCAAAAATATAATTTTATACACTACCCATTGTCCACAATGATTTCCTCCATGGATTCTCTTGGAATTTGCCCATGGATGGATGATTTGGGTTTTTCCTAGATCCTATCTTCTTCATGAACTATTCTAAGCTCTCAATTAATGTAAGGAATTAGGTTCATACCTTATGTTTGCTGAGATTCAGAGTTTTTCTCTGAACTTTTCTCTTCCTTGGTCTTCTCCTTGAATTTTCCTTCTTTTCCTTCTCTTCTCTTTCTCTCACTTTCAATTAGGGTTCTAAAGGAGTGAAAGAGGCTAAGGGATGTCCTATTTATAGAAAAAAATCCTCCATAATATGCCCCAATGAGTTTAGGAATGACCCCCTTCGAATTAGGAAGGTTTCCTAATTTTTTGTTTCTGACGGTTTCGAAGGGTCGCAGGTAGGGTCGCAAAATCCATGACCCTACGTTTTTAAAATGTGCGACCTAGGGTGTAGGGTCACAAGTAGGGTTGCAAAATCCATGACCCTACGTTTTTAAAGTGTGCGACCCTACGACCAAAAAGTCATGGGTTGTACTCTTTTGAGATGGGGTCGGTCACACCTGTTTAGGCATGCGGCCACACACTCATATTTGACTATTTTTGAGATAAATTTCGTACCTGGTCTTGTGGTTTCTTCACGTACTTGGTCCACTTGGCTCGACCATGATGGGTAGACCTGATACAAGGTGATAAGACTGGTTAGTTCGATACAAGTCTTACAACTCCACCACCCTTAAAAGAAATTTCGTCCTCGAAATTTGAACATACGGATCTTACAACTCCTCCATCCTTAAAATAAATTTTGATTCCTCAAAATTTGAATTTACTTCGGAGTCAATAGGTGGGAATTTTGTTTCCGCATTACATCTTCTTCCTCCCATGCAATCTTCTCCATGTTTTGTCTTCGCCAGGTTACCTTCATATAATAATTATCCCCGCTTTGGGGATGTTGTACCTTCCAACTAGTGAACTAGGCTGGTAGCACTTCAATAGTTAAATCTTCTATCTAATCCAGTGGATCAGTGGTCAATACCATTAATATGGATCTCCAACGTACTTCTTCAATAGAGACATGCGAAATACGTCATGCACACTAGACATGGATAGCAGTAACCCTAATTGATATGTAACTTTTCCAAAATTTATAAGGTCCAACACATATATAGGACCCCACTTTCCTTTCTTGCTGAACTGCTTCAAACTACGCATAAGTGATATCTTCAAGAACACTTTGTCACTTATGGTGAACTCAAGGTCTTAGTGTCTCTTCTGACAAACTTGAGTTATCCTGTCCCTTTTTCTTTGATCTTTTCTGCCACTCAACAGGTTTCTTCAACAGACTCAGGTCATATAATTCCTTATTCACCAACTTTATTCCAAAACAAAGGAATTTGACATTTCTACCATACCATGCTTTATAGGTGACATTTACATGGTACCTTGGTAGCAACTTCAATTTACGATAACTTCTCAACTTAAGACCCTTGAAATCAATTTCGCAAGCTCGGGGCATATCTCTTAAGATCTGTATAGTCTGCTCTGACTGTCCATCAGTTTAAGGTAAACTGCGGTACTAAACCTCAACTTTGTTCCCATTGTTTTCTATAGATCTTCCTAAAACTTTGAGATATAGCATGAGCCTCTGACCAACACTATGCTCTCAGGCATACCATTCAATCTGGTAATATTATCCACATATAGATTAGTTAGTCGCTCCAAAGCATACCGAGGTCATATAGCAATGGAATGAGTTATCTTCATAAGGCGATTAACAATCATCCAAACTGCATCAACCGATCTAGGAGTCAGTGGCGAATCAGTGACATAGTTCATTGTAATGTAATTTTACTTCCAGACTAGCTCCGATAGTTATTGTAGTAAGCCATATTGGTCTTTGTCTTTCAACCTTACTTGCTGATAATTCAGACTCTGGAACACGCACTAAGCCACATTTGTTATCATTCCTCTTTCCCAGTATGATCTCTTCAGGTCATGATACATATTGGTACTCCAGGATGTCCTGAATATTGAGTACAATGGGCTCTTACCATTATCTTGTTCATGATATCCGAGTCTTTATATTCAGGTATTCAGAATCTACCACTGTATCTGAGTACCGTCTCTGCATCCAAAGTAAGTCAGGGTTAGGTTTTTCTTTCTCTAAATCTTCTTGCACCATTCTTATATATAGATCTAACAAAATTACTACCCTTACTTCGTCTATCAAATCAGAGACGATCTATAATGTTGTGAACCCAAGCGAGGAACTATTGCTCCATAAGTTCATCCATAAGTTCTCACTCAACTGGATCATCACGAGTTTTTATTATATGTTACTCTTCTCCCAAATCTGAATCTATTGCTACGAAACATAAACCAGTATTTATATTGGGTCCTTCCTTGGACTTCATAATTCCCTTTTTGCTTAAGGTCTTAGCTACTACAATTGCCTTGCTCGAGCGATACTGCGTAACACGGTCTTAATCCTTTTGGAGTTCCAACCATCTCCTTAGCTTCTTGTTCAACTCTATCTGGGTGAAGAGATAAGTAAGACTTTTGTAATCCAATTTAATCTGAAATTCTTCTCTATATAAGTAATGTCTCCAAGTTTTGATTGCATAACTCATCACCGGTAATTCCAAGTCATGAGTAGGGTAACTTTTCTCATGCTCCTTCAGTTTTCTTGAAGCATATGCAATCGCTTATTTGCCTTGTATCAATCCGCATCCTAGATCCAATTCGAGGGCTTCGATGTACAGGGTAAAAGGTTCCCTTGGTACCGGAATGGTCAAGATGGAAGTTGATATCAACCTTGTTTTTAGAGTTTGGAAACATTCTCACACTTATCAGTCCAATTAAACTCCTCTCCCTTCATGGTTAGCTTGGTAAGAGGTTTTGCGATCTTAGAGTGGTCCTCTACAAATCGTCTGTAATAACCAGCTAAACTCAAGAACTTCTGATCTTCGCAATACTATTTAGGTGTTTCTCACCATATGATTGCTTCTATCTTAATAGGGTTCACTTTAATCCCTTTTTATGATGCTATGTGATCTAAGAAGATCACTTTGTTTAATCAGGTCTCATATTTCTTGGACTTGGAATAAAGCTTTTCCCTTCTCAGCTGTTTTGAGTTATTCTAAGATCCGTTGTATGAGTTTCTTCATTCTTGGAATAAACCAAAATATCATCTATGAAAACTATGACCGATGTGTCCAATATGTCATGAAACACTCAGTTCATCAGCTCCATAAAAGATGTAGGGGCATTGGTTAATCCAAACATCATAATCGGGAACTCATAATGTCCAATCTCGATTCCAAAAGCTATCTTCGAGATATCGCTGTCCAAATTCTTCAGCTGATGATATCTTGACTGAAGATCATTCTTAGGAAATACCTTTGTTCCTTGCAACTATTTAAACAAGTCATCGATTTGAGGTAGTAGTTATCGATTCTTATTCGTGAGCTTGTTTAGTTCCCGATAGTCTATACATAATCTGACACTACCTTCCTTCTTCTTCACGAATTGCATTGGCGCTCCCCGTGATATAATACTTAACCTATTAGGACCTTAGTCTAATAACTCTTGTAGTTGAGTCTCAGTTCCGTCAACTCTGTAGGAGCTACTTTATAGGTGCCTTTGATACAAGTATCGTCCTTGGTAACCAGTCGATGAAGAACTCGGTCGCATGATCAGGTGGTAACCCAAATAAGTCTCCTAGAAACACATCAGGAAATTTATGCATCACATCAATATTTTTCATTTGTGGTGCTTTTTTGGTAACATATACCACAGATACCATATATCCAACTTTTTTCCCTTCAAAGCATCTCTTGGCCTTTAGCGTAGAGAGGATCAACTTTTACTTCTTAGGACATGCTTCCAATAAATCTAAATTATATGCCATCTTTATTCTTGAATGATAACCTCTTCTATGCACATAACAACTTTGTAGACTCTTGAGACAACCAGTCTATTCCCAAGATGACGTCAAAGTCTGCCATCTCAAGTCGAATTAGGTTGCATCCAAAATCTGTCCATCCATATGATTCGGAGACTATTCATAACACTCATCTAACACAACATCTAGTCCAAAAGGACTTGAACTAGCAAAATCTGGTGTAAAGATCTTAAGAGCTTGTCTAGTTCCTTCATCTCTTATGATTTTTCAAAGACTATTGCTTAAAATCTCATATATCCCAAAAAGCTCATTAGCTTACTCCTTCTTTGTCATTGTTGTTCTACCCTAATCTCTCTTTCATATACCTCGAAAAATACCTTGTAATTGTTACTTACTTTCTTGTTCATGCACTCTTTTATAGACATGACTCATATCCATCCATTCAGTAATCTCGAAATAGATCCTCTATTACTTCATCCGAGGTTTATTGGCTATAGCATTTAATCTGAATCCAATCATCTTTCTTCTAATAATTCTATTATCACTAAACATCTTATCAATGGATGTCGAGAGAATCAGAATGTTTATCCAAAAGCAATTCATTTTCTTCTTTCGAATTCAGGGTAATGACGAACACTTGCTTTATCTAATGAACTTAGGTTTAAAGGATCAGGAGTAAATCTATGGTAATCTAACCGTCATCAAAAGATCATCAAGTTCCATGGTGGTCCAAATATATGAAAATAGAGGTTTTACAGTTCTTAACCTCATGGTTACAGGTTCTATCGAGTATATAATGCCAATGGTCAAGGCACTACAGGAGTACATCTAGAGAAAGTTTTCGTACATCAGTAAATCAGGTATAAATCAGAAGATGTACCCTCAACATGATTAAACATTTAACTGTTCATTCAATTCATATCTCTGTTCATGTTGTCGATCATGAGAGTGGCTCAGATTGGTATAATCAGGACTAGTACTAAAGAAACAATATCTATAACTTCAATTGACAGGTTGAATCAATAAGGTATCCTGTCCAGACATGAGAATTTAAAATCAGGTATGTGCATCCTCTATAATCATAAGAGTAAATCAATAATGCACTACATCCTATATAAACCTATCTAGTTATATGGCAACAATAGATTTGATCATTTACTGAAAACGTTGGAGGCTTCATCTTCAGAAAATATTTCTCAACCCTGGTTAGATCATTCTGCCATGATGCAGCTATCCCATACATCGGTGGCTGATAAGGGTAACCACCTTGATATACTGCTTGTTGTGCACCAAGCTTCTACACTGGGGTGTGCATTATTGGCACTTGCTATATGGTTGGCACTGTGTTATAGCTAACAGGTGTTGGAGGTACAGTGTTGCTACCAATTGTTGACCCGAAGGTGTTGGTGTAGCAATGGCAACTTGGATAGTGATTCACATAGAAACTTGCATAGTCGGTCTCATCTGTTGTTGCTCTCGTATTTTGTCGGGCCAAGTTCATTACAATCGTAACCAAGGCACTTGGTAGTCCAGGTAGATTGACTGGAGTGACCTGGTTGTTCACTCTTTTGATTTGCTACAGTCTGATTATCATTATTTAGCGTCTGCTCAGATGAGTTTTCATTACCCATTCTCGACCCAGATAGTGGTGGGATCAAGTTGCAACATCTTCTTAATGCTCAACGGGCAATGGATCAGCATATGGTGGATCTCACTCTGAGTCTCCATCTCACCCAGGAGTATAGCATTATCTTCTTGTAGTTACTCTTATTCTTAATGTATGGCCATTATTCTCCTAACTCTGTTGGATTTAGTCTAAGATCTTTCCCTTTACCTCTACAGGGATTTAGGCGTTACTAGCCATTTTTCTTCTTCTTTTGGCCATACATCGAGTTTCACATCTTGTGAGTACCAACTCGGTATTCAAATTTTCTGCTTTATAGATACTCCCTTCTTGCTACTGTACTATATCCTTTGTATACTTAGGCAATTGCCCGACTTATAGATAGTACCCTTTATTATTTATTTAGATTTTCTCTTTCTGTCTGTATATATATATGGTTTCACTTTTTATATGTACATTATTGTCTTGTTTAAGTTTTGTCTCAACCAACACAGGTGCTTATGGTTTATTGTATTAAAGCTTTTAATTTATCCAAACTCAGTTCATGGACTCCAGTGGAAGTATTCAAGGTTTAATGGGCAAGGCCTAAGGGCTCTGATACCAAGTTGTCACACCCCAATTCTGAACCAACCAGAATGGTGTGGTGAACCGTCTATGATCCAACGGTTCAACCAGGATCTCGAATAGGCTATACCCACCATGTTAAATCAAAACACATTCCACATTAATCAGAGATAATAAAGTATGTAGCGGAAGTCTTACAGATAATGAACTGAGGTCTAGTTATGATAAATAATTAATATTCCATTTATCTCCAAGTAACCAAAACATAATTTAATAAATATTACAAATATCCAAATATGAAAGTTAAACACTAAGCGTATCCATAGTTGAAACGCTAGCTTGACGAGTCATATTCGTCCTCCACAGCTAGCTCATCCATAGCCGTCACCTTTTCATATATTTGTGTATCGACATAATCTTCAACCTTAATACCTGCAACATCAGAAACTAAAAGAATTGCGCACGCGAGGGTTAGCTCTACAACTTGAGCTCAGTGAGTAAACAAAACAATGTAACAAACAAATGCATGCATTCAATTCATATCTTTGGTCTGGTTCATAAGTTTGCAATGTGAAATAGAAAGGTTTGGTGGCAGCCTCACCTCTACACACAGGGTGTGTTAGCCCACCCAATAGATCAAACACCATTGTCGTCCACAACCAACCCACCATGGAATAGGGATAGAGCTAAAGTGCTTAGGACCGCACCACATCACACTTCCACTGATGCCCTACCCATACCAACACGTAAGCCCCTGTTAGCAAGCGCTTGCAAACTAGGCTCGCAACTAACCAATCCTAATGTCAAACAGTGTATCCAAGGCCTCACCCCAGCATCCCTCAATACATTTATAGAGATAGAGGTAAGGCCCCCCAGCAGAGTCAGAGACTACACAGTCTGAGACCACCTCCCCTGATGCCTTACAACGTAATAATTCTGCTAAGGTAATGGCAATACAATGATTTCAGTGGACAAAACTTGAGTAGAGATAGAGCTAAAGTGCTTAGGACCGCACCGCATCACACTCCCCCTGATGCCCTACTCGCATCAAGTACACTAACCACACACAAACATTCACATGCCTATTCCTAGCATCATCATCATCATCATGTTATAAATAAACGAATTTAAATATGCTTGAAAATTAATAGCAGGAATATTGGATGACATGTTAAATGCACAATACACGCATACAAGCATAGAATCATTCATGGCATTAGAATCAATAAATAAAAATAGTTTATTATTTGCCAATTAGTTTAGGTCTTGTTCCATCACCTCTAATTGATCGTAGATCCTCATTCAAGCTTTATGAATCACTTTTAAATCACATGAAAACCTAACAAAGGTGATAGATTTTAATTAGAATTAATTTCCTTAAGTTTGGACTAACAGAAACTGAGAGGTCGCAGGTGCGGTAACACCTGGGGTCTCAGTTTCTGCGACCACAGGGTGTAGGGTCACAGGTAGGGTCGCACCTGGGGTCTCAGTTTCTGTGACCCTAAGATGTAGGGTCACAGGTAGGGTCAGACATACTACGATCCTATGTATGACCACACCCTCCCTGGACACTTCCCGAGGGCATGTGGTTGGACGTGTGGGTCTCGTGGGGTCGGACATCATGTGACCCTACGTGCGACCACACATGTCATGGTCGACCACTCTTAAGTCCATTCCTTCATGTTTGTATCCTTTGACTTATCTTCATGGTCCTTCCTATGATTGTTCTATGGCTCAAAACTATAATTTTATACACTACCCATTGTCCACAATGATTTCCTCCATGGATTCTCTTGGAATTTGCCCATGGATGGATGATTTGGGTTTCTCCTAGTTCCTATCTTCTTCATGAACTATTCTAGGCTCTCAATTAATATAAGGAATTAGGTTCATACCTTAGGTTTGCTGAAATTCAGAGTTTTTCTCTGAACTTTCCTCTTCCTTGGTCTTCTCCTTCAATTTTCCTTCTCTTCCTTCTCTTATCTTTCTCTCACATCAATTAGGGTTCTAAAGGAGTGAAAGAGGCTAAGGAACATTCTATTTATAGAGGAAATCCCTCCATAATATGTCAACCCCAAAATACCCGGTTAGTCCCCCGCCTTGCTTTCCGGAGGGGGGGGTGGGGGGGGGTGTTGGGTGAGCCCGTTCGTCTTTGTTTAATGTTATGATTGGGGGAGTTGGGTAAGTGTCTTGGGCTGGCGGGTGACTTTGGTATATTTTTGATAAAAAGGAGAAAAGTGGAGTTTGTTTTGTGGTGTTGGTGTATGTGTTTTTTGTTGTGATGTTGGGGGGAAGAAGATAAGACCCTTTGAATAATTTTGTTAGATTTTTTGGTTTTTAATTTATTTAAGAATGTATTTGATATTTAAATATTATGTCGAGTTGAAAGTAATTTGCTATATTTATGGATATATTGTTCTGTTTATTTATTTATTAAGATTTTTGTTATTATGGTGTTGGAGGTTGAGGGGATAGTTTGAGATTGGGTGAAGTTGGTTATTGGTTCATCAACAATAGAAATGTAGAATGAGGTGTGACAATTAGTATCGAGCATCTCAGCCAACTATCATAATAAAATGGAATAGTGAACTGAGATAGGATAAAATAAAAAAGTAATATTAACAATTATAAGCACAAGTGATGTTGAGACGAATTTAAAAGATAATAATACATCTATTAAAAGGAGAAAAAGTTGAATAAATAAGAACGAAACAAAGTGTAAATATATATCTAAAGCGATGAGTCAAACCAGGTTACTGGAAGTGCGGGAAGAAAAAAGTAAATCGAGAGGCGGGAGGGAAGGAAGAGGTGGAGCCTCAGATCTCTGTCGTAGTCCTGGATAGACTCTAAATCAACCGGGTATGAGTGCGGGTCATCTGTGGACTAATGTGAGATGATATCTCTTGTGATGCGCGAGCATCCAAGCTCCTCCATCCTTTGGTCGATCGGGGAGTTTCTGATCTCAGAACATCTCCATCATATCGAGAAGAGGATGAAGGAAGCCTCATGAGAAGGAGGTTCGGGTCAGAATCCATTGATGAAAGTACCAACTCGGCCGCATGTGTAGGTGAAGGGGGGGTATGGTGATGTATGTAATAGATATATCGTCAATGAGTTTAGGAAAGACCCCCTTCGAATTAGGAAGGTTTCCTAATTTTTGGTTTCTTACTCTTTCGTAGGGTGGCAGGTAGGGTCGCAAAATCCTGACCCTACGTTTTTAAAATGTGCGACCCTGGGGTGTAGGGTCGCAGGTAGGGTCGCAAAATCCGTGACCCTACGTTTTTAAAATGTGCGACCCTACGACCAAAAAGTCATGGGTTGGACTCTTTTGAGATGGGGCCGGTCACACCTGTTTAAGCATGCGACCACACACTCATATTTGGTTGTTTTTTAGTTAAATTTCATACCTGGTCTTGTGGTTTCTTCACACACTTGGTCCACTTGGCTTGACCATGATAGGTAGAACTGATACAAGGTGGTAAGACCGGTTAGTTCAATACAAGTCTTACATGCACTTACAGTTATCTTACCTGACCGTAGTTGATAGTTGCATGCATTTTCTTGTTGCACGTTTAGTTTTCTTGCTAAGCTTAGTGGTTGAGCTTACCCTGGTACGCAAAAATTATTTTAGATATTGTAGGTACATGGTTCGATGCTTAGGGAAACTATTCGTCTGGTGTGGAGGATGATGTTAGTAAACTTGAGGAAGATATCTCTGATCCTTCCTGAGATTCCTAGAGACTATTCGTAGACCTAGGTTGTGCCTTCTTATCTTTAGTACTTTTGGATTTGGGTTTGTTATTTTGGATACGATTTATTTTATGGATAAACTTTGAACAATGTTTCTTATTTATATGAAAATTTGGACACTGTGGAACAGCTTTAAACTATTAGTTGTCAGCTTAATAATTTTGGTATTTGAACAATAAGACTTCTGCTATGTATTTACTTTATTGTTATTGATAATATGTTTAATTGAGATGTTTTAAATTTACTCTGAATGTTTTTGGCAGTATTGTTATGGATCATTAGATGGTTATACTGTCAGACCCCAATTCCGCACTGTTTAGAATGGTGTGATGAACCGCTAATAAACCAACGGTTCAACCAGGATCTCAAATAGGCTGTATCCGTTTGCTTAAACCATAAACATCCACAACCATAATCAGAGAAAATACACAAGAGCGGAAGTCTTAAATATTAAATGAACTGAGAATCTAAAAGTGATAATCATAAATAAAATATCCAATTATCTTTTATTAACTGAGACATAAGTAAATAAAATAATCAATTACATTTCCTCAATAATCCAAATAAAAATCTAATCGAAAACGCATGAGTTCCATTCGCATGAAGAATCATGCGTCTCCATTATATCTTCTGCGTCCATCGTCGTAATGTGCCCGTATGCGGGAGCATTCATATAATCTTCCACTATCATACCTACATCATCAACTAAAAATATTCGAATTCAAAAAGGGTGAGCACACATCACGGCTCAGTGAGCAAACAAAACAATGCAACAACCATATGCATGCATTCAATTCATATCTTTGGTCTGGTATATAAGTTTGCAATGTGCTATAGAAAGGTTCGGCGGCCGCCTCGCCTCTATATACAGGGTGTGTAAGCCCACCCAATGGATCAAACACCATTGGCGTCCACATCCACCCCACAATGGAATAGAGATAGAGCTAAAGTGCTTAGGACCGCACCGCATCGCACTTCCCTAATGCTCTACCCATACCAACACGTAAGCCCCTGTTGGCGTGGGCTTGCAAACTAGGTCGCAACTAACCAATCCTAATGTCAATCAGTGTATCCAAGGCCTCACCCCAGCGTCCCTCAATACGTCCATAGAGATAGAGCTAAAGTCCCCCGACAGAGTCAGAGACTACACGATCCGAGACCACCTCCCCTAATGCCCTACGACGTAATAGTTCTGCTAAGGTAATGGCGATACAACGATGCTAGTAGAGAAGACTTGAGTAGAGATAGGGCTAAAGTGCTTAGGACCGCACCGCATCACACTTCCCCTGATACCCCACTCGCATCAAGTACACCAACCACACACAAACATTCACATGCCTATTCCTAGCATCATCATCATCATCATGTTATAAATAAACAGAATTAAATATGCATGAACATTAATAGCAGGAATATTGGATGACATGTTGAATGCACATAACAAGCATACACGCATAGAATCAGTCATGGCATTTGACTCAATAAATAAAAATAGTTTATTATTAGCCAATTAGTTTAGGTCTTGTTCCCTCATCTTTGATTGAGTGTAGATCCTCTTTCAAGCTTTAAGAATCACTTTTATATCACTAGGAGAACCTAACATGTCGATAGATTTTAATTAAAATTAATTCCAACAATTTTAAGCTTGCTGTATTGCTAGGGTCGCAGGTTGGGTCACAGGTAGGTTAGCAGTTTTCTGCGACCCCAGGATGTAGGGTCGGTTACCCATTGACCCTAGGTGCGACCACAGCCTCCCTAGACTTCCCAAGAGCATGGGGTCGATCCTGTGGTCTAGTAGGGTCGGTTACCAATCGACCGTACGTGCAACCACACGTAATATGAGTCGACCTTTCATCCTACAGTCCATTCTTTCATGTTTGAATCCTTTAGCTTACTTTTATAGTCCATTCTATGATTGTTCTATGGCTCAAAACTCCAAGTTACACACTTTACTTTGTTTACAATGATTTCTTCCATGGATTCCATTGAAATTTATCCATGGATGGATAATTTGGGTTTTTCCTAGATCCTACCCTCTTCATGAACTATTCTAGGATCTTACATAATTCATGGAGAATGTATTCATACCTTAGGGTTGCTGAGATTCAGAGATTTCTCTGAATTTCTTCTCCTTAGTCTTCTTCTCCAATTCTCCTTCTCTTCTCCTTCTCTTCTCTTTCTCTCACTTTCAATTAAGGTTTCAAAAGGAGTGAAAGAGGCTAAGGGACGTCCTATTTATAGAGGAAAACCTCCCAAAATAAGTCCCATCGAGATTAGGAAAGGACACCCTTGAAATTAGGAAAGTTTCCTAATTACGGTTTTAGTCTGTCATCCTAGGTTCGATGCTAGGGTCGTAGGACCCGTCAACCCTAGGGTCTCAGGTCATCCGACCCTAGGACTGAAAAGTCATGGGTTGGACTCTGTTGAGGTGGGGTCGACCCTACCTATTTAGGCATGCGACCCTACCCTCAATTTTACTATTTTTGGTCAATTTCATACCTGGTCTTGTGATTTCCTTCACGCACTTGGTCCACTTGGCTCGACCATGATAGGTAGACCTGGTACAAGGTGGTAAGACCGGTTAGTTTGATACGGGTTTTACATATACCATGACATGTGATTCTAGAAGGGGATTTCTAATGCCCTAATAGGATGAGAGATCCTGTTGTATTCTATAGTACTGAAACGTCAAGAACGGGACGTGATATGCAAGTTGCAGTATAACTGTCTCACTAAATCTAGATAGGTGATGGCATTGAATTGGATGATCGACAACCAACTAACCAAGAGCGTCGAACGTCACTCGCATGTCAAAACACTCTAACTGATCCAGGTTGATAAACTGACCAACCTCTATACTCTTGTCATGGAACCAGGACTACTATACCTCTGCCTCCGGCGAACAAAAACGGTACCCCTCTTACAACTGTGTCGGCAGTGGTGGACCTCAAGAACCAAATGCAACATTCTTGGCGAGAGCATTATGCAGAGACATGTTTAGACCTGCAAAACCAAGCAAATGAGGCCAGGTAAGAAAGAAAATTTTAAAATTTTGGCAGCAAACAAGTGATGGAGATACACGATTTAAATAACGAAAGATCCAATATTTTAAAATTGTATCTAGAATAAATAGAAAAGTGGAAACAAGACCAGATATAATTTGATCGTTATGAGCAAATCCAAAATCTTTGGAGACAGAGCCAATCATTAGTTCCCAACCATGGGGCTAGTGGAATTTGATACATAAATTGGTTAATAAAAGAATAGAAAAAGCCTTGAACTCACTATTGGGAGGAAGGAAGAGACTTCTAATGGAATGAAATGATCGCTTGATGATCGAAGGGGCTATAGGAAAGCACCAGTAGAGAGTGGAATCGCAGCCGAAGAGAAAACAATGAAGAAAAAATAAGGAAATGACCCAAATCGCGTGTTTTAAAGCGATTTAGGTTGTCCAGTTGGACTCTCTGAGTCCCAAGTGCTACCGGACATGCGACCGAACAACTTCTGGCCCTCATGGATATGATGTTCAATGGGAAGACCGGTTAGACAATCCTACAGTCGAGCCACACAGGATAGTCCAATCGGACAATGTTTCAGAAGTTCCCGAACATGTGCAGTGGGATGATCGGTGGGACAAGGTATCCCAGACCTTCCATCTGACAACGCCATTGGACAAAATTTTTGCACTTGTGTTGTTTATCTGGAAAATTTTATTGCTCACTTATAGTTGGGATTTGCATCTCGCATGCATTGTATAGGGCTAACGTAGTATTTATTGACTTATTATGTACAAGTATCTCATGCATTGTGGTGATATTTTCTTTTTCCAGATTCTCTTAGTTCTACTAAGCTAAAATGGCAGGCTGAACATGTAGAGGCAGTCGCAATGGCCGTAACCAGGTACTACCACCCGCTAGAGAAGAGACTAGAAATGTTAATCAGACTGAGCAGGTACTGCCGCACAATAATCAAGTGAACACAAATTAAGGGGTACATGTCCAGGGCACACAAAACCCATTACCTGGACCCCCTCCAGGAGATATGTCCATGGTCGTGACCAACCTAGTCCGCCATGTACAGGAATAGCAGAGAGAACTGATGGAGTTGTGGGCTGCATTGAGAATAACCGTACCGACCACTGTCAACACCACACCAGTGCTCCCAGGCAGAGATAACAAGGCATCAGTTGGTAGTAATTCTATCCCAACGAGTCAACAGCAACAATAATAGATTTTAGTTGCAAACGCACTAAGGCTGTACCAGGTAGATATCAAGGTGGATACCAGGGAGGGTACCCATACCAAGCCATAGATGTATGGGATGGCTGCACCATGGCAAAATGATCTTACAAGAATAGTAGAGAAATTTTGAAAATGAAGCCAAAGACATTTTCAGGAAAAGGATCAAATCCGTTATGGCCAGCACAGTGGATAGAAGAGCCAGAGAAGATCTTTCATATGATGGTATGTATAAAGGAAGAGAAAGTACTGTGCGTCACTTACATGCTATGGGAAGGTGCTAATAATTGGTGGAATTCCACCAGTACCTATCTGTTGACCAAACATGCTTAGATTATTTGGGTAATATTGAAGGAATCGTTCTTTGACAAGTAGTTCCCAAGAAGCTTTCGAGATCAAATGGAGAGAGAGTTCCTCAATCTACACCAGGCTCAAATGACAGTTGATGCTTACCAGCAAAGGTACAAGGAATTGATTTTCTTTTCTCCTGTAAGTATGCAAGAAGAGGCTACCAAGACGCGATGGTTCACTATGGGCTTAGAGGCAGGATCCATGAGCACGTGCTAGGATTGGATAAGAACATTTACAACAAGGCAGTACAGATTGCTTGAGTTCTGGAGTTCAGCCAGAAGGAGAGTTTCTTCACTCAGAATTGGGGATTGAAAAGGCCTACTACTGATACGTTAACTAGGGGAAGTTCAAAGCCTTTTCGACCATTCAGGCTGCAAACAATGGTAAGACCAGCTAAGACTGCTCCAACAATGACTATAACTGCAACCAAATGGGGCATTATGCTAAGACATGCCCACAACCCAAGAAACAGTTGCAACAGGGAAAGGTGTACGTTGTGACCTCAGAAGACATGGTCACATCACCTGATGTTGTTACAGGTATGATTTAATTTACTTACACCATACTTGTGTGAGCATATAAACTAAACATTAGTTATAACTATAGGTAGTGTAAGTGTAGCTGGTGTACCTACCAGAGTTCTCTTTGACTCTGGGGCCTTCCATTCTTTTGTGTCCATCTCGTTCAGAAAGAGATTGGACGTATCCGTCAGACCTTTAGACCAGAGCTTGTTAGTATGATCCCCTTTGGGACTAGAGGTGGTGTTAGATGAATGCTACGGATTATTTTCGATTTGTATTAATGGACGAAACTTGGAAGCGAACTTAGTTCGACTCGAGATGGTAGACTATGACATTATCTTGGGAATGGACTGGTTAGCTCAACACTTAGCAAAGCTACTATGTGCTGAGAAGAAGTTTTCATTTAAGGTCAAAGATGGTATAGAATTTGGGTTCACTGAAAGTAAACTACCTAGGAAACGAAAGCTCATCCTTTCTGCTCTCAAGGTAAAGAAGTGTCTTGAGAAGGGTGTAGTTGGTTATCTCGTGTCTGTGATGGAAGTTATGACAGATATGCCACGAATGGAATACATCGAGTTAGTACAAGAATTTCATGATGTGTTTTTAGAAGACTTACTTAGGTTGCCACCAGATCGAGCAATCGAGTTTATGATAGACCTTCTACCAGGGTCAACACCAGTGTCTAAGGCACCCTATCGAATGGCCCCTTGTAGAATTGAAGAAACTAAAGACTCAACTGCAAGAGTTGTTGGATAGGGGTTTCATATGATCAAGTATATCACCGTGGGGAGCACCAGTGTTGTTCGTAAAGAAGAAAGGACGGCAGTGTTCGCTTCTGCATAGATTATGGAGAATTGAACAAGCTTACTATTGAGAACCGATATCTATTACCTAGGATTGATGACCTAGTTGATTAGTTGCAAGGTGTAAAAGTGTTCTCTAAGATCGATCTTTGGGTCAGGCTATCATTAGTTGAAGATCAAGGATGGCGACATCCTTAAGACAGCATTCCAAACCAGGTATGGACACTACAAGTTCCTAGTTATGTCATTTGGACTAACCAATGCCCCCGCATCATTTATGGAGCTTATGAACTGGGTGTTTCATGACATGTTGGACACATCGATCATAGTCTTTATAGATAATATTTTGATTTACTCCAAGGATGACGAGACTCATGCAACACACTTCAGAGCAGCCTTATAACGGCTAAGAAGGGAGAAGCTCTACATCAAATTCAAGAAGTGTGAGTTTTGGTTAAACGAAGTGGCTATCTTGGGTTTCGTAGTTTCATTATAAGGGATAAAGGTAGACTACAGCAAGATTTCAACAATTGTAGGGTGGGAAGCACCTAAGAATGTTATGACATAAGAAGTTTCTTGGGATTAGTTGGTTACTATAGACGATTCGTAAAGGACTACTCCAGAATCACAGTACCTCTTATAAAGCTATCCAAGAAAGGGGAAAAGTTCGTTTAGACCGATAACTGTGAAGAGTGTTTCCAGACATTAAAGTCAAAGTTGATATTGGCACCTACTTTGACCATTCCAGCACTAGGGTAACCATTCACTCTTTATACAGATGCCTCCAGACTGGGTTTAGGATGTGTTCTAATGCAAGGCGAGCAGGTGATAGCTTATAGCTCAAGACAGTTGAAAGAGCATGAGAAGAATTACCCTACACATGACTTGAAGTTAGCCGAAGTAATTCATGCAATCAAGACTTGGAGACAGTACTTATACGTAGAGAAGTTTTAGATCAAGTCAGATCATAAGAGCCTCACTTATCTCTTTACTCATAAAGAGTTAAACATGAGACAAAGAAGGTGGTTAGAGTTGCTAAAGGATTGTGATTGTGACACTCAGTATCATCCAGGAAAAGCTAATGTAGTAGTAGATGCGTTGAGTAGAAAAAATAATACTAAAGCTAGAAGGAGGACCCAACACTAATGCACTTTATGCTTCTCTATATCAGCTTTGGGAAGATATGTAGTGCAACATGTACTGGAGTCTCTAGATGACCCGATAGAGTAAAGATTGATTCATTAGTTTTCACTCATGTTCATTGTATAGAAGATTTTACCAAATCTGGTGGATGAAGTGAAAGTAGCGATTCTACAAGACCTGTATCTAAGAACCGTACAAGAGGATATGAAGAAAGGTAGACCCAATCCTGACTTTACTTTAGATATGGAGAAAGTACTTAAATACAGAGGTAGATTATATATGCAGACCTCAGAGATAGAATAATGAGACAAGCCGATTCTACTCCATATTCAATACATCCTAGAAGCACCAGGATGTATCATGATCTAAAAAGATTATATCGGTGGAGGGGAATGAAAGCAGTCGTGGCTAAGCACGTGATTCAGTGTTTAAACTATAAGACCTACACTCTACTAACCTGGTCTAACCATGTCATGTTAGGTCTTCCTATCATGGTCGGATCGAGTGGACCAAGTGCGTAAAGAAATCACAAGGCTAGGTATGTAAATTGACCCAAAACCAGTCAATTAGAGTGTGTGGTCACGTACCTGAGCTGGTATGGTCAACCACACCTTAAGGAAAGTGAGACCACTCAAAATCCAACATGTGGTCGGATATTTGGGACATGTGGTCGACGGATTCTGCGACCATACATGCGACCGCATGATGTTGAGACTGACTTCGAGTTTTTATAAACTTTCCTAAACTAAGGGATGTATTTCCTAGTTGAGGGAGAACTCTATATGGAGGTTTTTCCTCTATATAAAGGACTTCACTTAGCCTCACTTACTTTTTTAGAACCCAAATTGAAACCCTAAACCTAAGAGAGATAGAGAGAGAGGAAGAGAAAGAGAAAGAGATCTGAAGAGGCAAGTTGAGAAGAAGGAAGGTTCTAGCTTGCTATAGAAGGCCAAGGTAAGGAACCATCTCTATAGAAGTAGATCACCTAGTAAAGGGTTTTCTCCATTGTAAATTTAGATGTGGAATTGATGTGGGATCTAAACCATGAGACCCCATGAACAAAAACCCAAGGGAGATCCATGGAGAGTAGGTTAGGGTGGATAACTTTGCAAAAATTATGAATTGAAGGCTATAGACCAATCATAGGAGGAAATCTATTGATAAACCAAGGAATCGACTCATGAAGGAATTGGATTGAGGATAAAAATTGACTAAACTTCGTATGGTCATAGCTTATGGTCGACTACAGAGTGACCAGAGGTCACCACACACTCTCGGGAAGATTCCAGAAAAGAAATGGTCGTATGTGTGGCCGCATGATATGCGACCATACATATCGACGATACACCCTGTGGTCGTAAATACTGAGACCACAGGATTAACTACACCTGCGACCACACAGTTTTAGGAAGCCTGTTTGAGACCAGATTAGGTTTTCGATTACTATAACTTGGTAAATTTGAACCCTAACTTAAAATCCATAATTTTTTTAGGTTCCCAAGTAGTTCAAAAGTGATTTTCAAGGCTTAGACAAGATTGAGCATCGTTAAAAGGTGAGGGAACAAGACCTAAACTAATTAAATAATAACAACTTTTTTTTTTATCCATGCAATATGGCTTGTATGCTTGTAATGTGGATCTCACATGTCATCCAATATTACTACTGTTTCTGCTCATTCATATTTATTTTGGTCTATTTATAACATGATGATGATGATGCTAGGAAGAGGCATGTGATTGTTTGTGTGGTTAATGCGTTAGATGTGAATAGGGCAATCAGGGGGAGGACATGGCACTGCGGTCTCTGGCCTGGTCACCAGACTCTAACTCTATCTCTACTCAAGTCTTGCCCATTGACATCGTTGTATTGTCATTACCTTAGCAGAACTATTATGTCGTAGGGCATCAGGGGAGGCGATCTCGAACCGTATGATTTCTGACTCTGTTGGGGGCCTTAACTCTATCTCTATAGACGTAATAAGGGATCCTGGGGTAAGGCATTGGATACATTTGGATGGCATTAGGATTGGTTAGTTGCAAGTCTAGTTTGCAAGCCCTTGCTAATAGGGGCTTAACTATTGGCATGGGTAGGGCATCAGGGGAAGTGATGGCAGTGTGTGATCCAGACACTTTAACTCTATCTCTATTCCATGGTGGGGTGGATGTGAGACGACAGTGGTGTTTGATCTGTTGGGTGGATTCACACACCCGTGTATAAAGGTGTGGTGGCTTGTAGCACATTGCAAACTTAAAACCAGACCAAAGTTGTGAATTGAATGCATGCATATGTTTACGTATTATTTTGTTTGCTCACTAAGCCGTGATGTCTGTTCACCCATTTGACGTTGAATATTTTTAGTTGTCGATGCAGGTCTTACCGTTAAAGATTATATGAATGTGCCGATGAACATACACGTGGCAGCAATGGATGTGGAAGTTATGGAGGAAGTGCATGATCCGTCATGCGAGTGCAAGCAATGTGTTTTTTTATTAGTTTAGCTATTTTTGACTATTGGAACATGTAATCGATTAATTTATGTTATCATGAGTTTATAGGAAGTGCATGATCCATCATGCGAGTGCAAACAATGTGTTTTTTATTAGTTTAGCTATTTTTGACTATTGAAACATGTAATCGATTAATTTATGTTATGTCATGAGTTTACTTAGAGATAATTGGATTTACTTATTTATTTATCATTATTAGACCTCAATTCATTATTAATAAAGTCTTTCACTATTTATTTATTTATTCTGATTATTATTATGGAATGTATTTGGTTTAACCGGGTAGGCACTGTCACACCCTAATTTTGGACTAACCAGAGTAGTGTGATGAACCGTCAATAAACCAATTGTTCAACAAGGATCTCGTATAGGTTGTACCCACCATATCAAACCATACACACATTTCACAGTAATAATCAAAGATAATAAGCAATAAGCGGAATTCTTTATAAATAATGAACTAAGAATCTAAAAGTGATAAAATAATTATTAATCTAGTTATCTCCAAATAACTCAAGACATAAAATAAATAATCAAATACATGTCTGGTAACAAAAAATATAACTAAACTAATTAAAGACACATTGATTGCACTAGCATGAAGGATCATGCACATTTTCTACAACTTCTACGTCCAAAGACGCCATGTGTCCATATGACAGCGCATTTATGTAATCTTCTACCGTGGTACATGCATCATCAACTAAAAATATTCAACGTTAAAAGGGTGAGCACACATCACGGCTCAGTGAGTAAACAAACAAAGCATAAACATATGCATGCATTCAATTCAATTGGTCTGATTTTTAAGTTTGTAATATGCTATAAAAAGGTTTATTGGCCCCCACACCTCTATACAAGAGTGTGTGAATCTGTCCAATGGATCAAATACCATTGTCGTCCCACATGCACCTACCATGGAATAGAGATAGAGCTAAAGTGTCCGGATCACACACCGCCAACACTTTCCCTGATGCCCTACCCATACCAATACGTAAGGCCTTATTGGCGAGGGTTTGTAAACTGGGCTTCCAACTAACCAATCCTAATGCCATCCAGTGTATCCAATGTCTCACCCCAACATCCCTCAATACGTCCATAGAGATAGAGCTAAAGACCCCCGACCACACGGTCCAAGACCACTCCCCTGATGTCCTACGACGAAATAGTTCTGCTAAGGTAATGGCGATATGATGATGTCAGTGGGCAAGACATAAGTAGAGATAGAGCTAAAGTTTGTTGACCAGGATGAACCACAATATCACGTCCTCCCCCTGATGCTCCACTCGCATCCAACACACTAACCACACATACACAATCACATGCCTATTCCTAGCATCATCATCATCATCATGTTATAAATAGATAGAAATAAATATCCATGAGCAGTAATAACAAAAATATTAGATGACATGTGAGATGCACATTACAAGCATACAATCATAGACATGGCATTAGACTCAATAAAGTAAACAAATTATTATTATCCAATTAGTGTAGGTCTTGTTCCCTCACCTTTTAATAAAATTTGATCTCCTTCCAAACCTTGTAATTCTCTTTGAATCAATTTAGTAGCCTAGAATTATATAAATTTAAGTTAGAATTTATGTGTAACATGTTATAGTTGTCAGAAATCAAAAACAAATCACTGATGGGTGTCTAATTGGTTCTATGGTCTCATACTGTGTCAACCTTACCTCGTACAGTCGATACCCTATGGTCTTACTATATGCGACCATACCTGCAACCATATGATTCCTAAATTCTTCCAGAATGGCTATGGTAGATACTCTAGTCATGCTATGGTCGACCGTAGTTGAGACCATACGGTTTCTGATCAAATTTTACTTTCAATCCTAGTTGTTAGACCCGCACTCCACTAACCCGATCTAACTTTGTCATGTCAGGTCTTCCCATCATTGCTGGATCAAGTGGACCAACCGCGTGAAGAAGGACCACGAGACCAGGTATGAAAATCGACTTAAAAATATTAAAAACCATACGATGAGAAACAAAAACCACGGGTAAGTAACCGTACGATCGATGTTTTCAAGCATATGGTGGACGGATTATGCGACCATATGTCTGACCATAAGACCCCAAATTAGACTCCGAGTTTGGAAACTTTCTAAATTGAGGGGGGATCTCTTTCCTTTTTCTGGAGAACTTTATATGGAGAGTTTCTCTCTATATAAAGGACGTTCATCAACCATTTTTCACTCTTTTGGAACATTATAAAACCCTAGAGGAAGAGAAGGAGAAGGAGAAAAGATAAAGGAGATGGCTGAGATAAGAGTTCTATAGACTCTCTGCAACAAGTAAGGTATGAACCTTATCTCTGTAGCCTTAAAACATCAAGTGTAGGAATTTCTAGTGTAATACCAAACCCAACGTAAGGATTCAGCTGTGGGATTTTTTGAGCAAGTCTCAAGAAGATATCATGGAAAATGGGTTAGAGTAATTAGTTGGTAAAACTAAGAAATTTTTTCTTTGAATGATTATTAGGAAGGACCCTATTGAGGAGCCAAGAGCAAGAACTCAGATTAAAAGTAGAATTTAATCAGAAATCATATGGTCACAGCTATGGTCGACCATAACATGACCAAAGTATCTACCATAGCCATTTGGGAAAATTTAGGAACCGTATGGTGGCAGGTATGGTCGCATATAATGCGACCGTAGGGTATCCACTGTATGAGGTAAGGTCAACAAAGTATGAGAACATAAGACCAATCAGACACCTATCAGCGATCTATTTTCGATTTCTGACTACTGTAACATGTTACACATAAATTCTAACTTAAATATATATAAATTCTAGGTTACTAAATTAATTCAGAGAGAATTACAAGGCTTGGAAGGAGATCAAATTTTTTTAAAAGGTAAGGGAACAAGACCTACACTAATTGGATAATAATAAATTGTTTACTGTATTGAGTCCAATGCCATGATTGATTCTATGATTGTATGCTTGTAATGTGCATTTCACATGTCATCCAATATTTCTGTTATTACTGCTCATGCATATTTATTTTTGTCTATTTATAACATGATGATGATGATGCTAGGAATAGGCATATGATTGTGTGTGTGTGGTTAGTGTGTTGGATGCGAGTGGAGCATCAAGGGGAGGACGTGACATTGTGGTTCATCCTGATCACCAGACGCTAGCTCTATCTCTACTTAAGTCTTGCCCACTAACATCGTCATGTCGCCATTACCTTAGTAGAACTATTACGTCGTAGGGCATCAGGGGAGGTGGTCTCGGACCGTGTGGTCTTTGACTCTGTAGGGGGGCCATAACTCTATCTCTATGGACGTATTGAGGGATGTTGAGGTAAGGCCTTAGATACACTAGATGGCATTAGGATTGATTAGTTGTGAGCCCAGTTTGCAAGCCCTCACCAATAGGGGCTTACGTGTTGGTATGGGTAGGGCATCAGGGGAAATATTGGCGGTGTATGATCCAAACACTTTAGCTCTAACTCTATTCCATGGTGGGTGTATGTGGGACAGAAATGGTGTTTGATCCATTAGGCAGATTCACACACTAGTGTATAAAGGTGCGGAGGCCACCAAACCTTTCTATAGCATATAGCAAACTTAAAATTATACCAAAGATATTGAATTGAATGCAAGCATATGTTTACGTATTGTTTGTTTGGTCACTGAGCCGTGAAGTGTGCTCACCCTTTTGACGTCGAATACTTTTAATTGATGATGCAGGTACTATGATAGAAGATTACGTGAATGTGCCGTCATATGGACACATGATGGCTTCGGACGTAGAAGTTATAAAATATGTGCATGATCCTTCATGCGAGTGCAATCAATGGGTCTTTGATTAGTTTAGTTATATTTTTTGTTACCAGACATGTATTTGATTATTTATTTTATGTCTTGAGTTATTTGGAGATAACTGGATTATTTTATCACTGTTAGATTCTCAGTTTATTATTTATAAAGACTTCCGCTTATTGCTTATTATCTTTGATTATTACCGTGGAATATGTGTATGGTTTGATATGGTGGGTACGACCTATATGAGATCTTGGTTGAACCATTGGTGGTTCATCACACTACTCTGGTTAGTCCAGAATTGGGGTGTAATAATTTTGTATCAGACATCTCAGAATCTATCCATTAGCCTAACTACTTCCACGTGAGTCATGAACTGAGCTAGGAAATTAAAATTTGTAATAAGAACACACTATAAGCATCTTGCTATTTTAGACATAAACTAAGAAAGAGAATCATGCACTTATGTAAAGGGAAAACAAACTATATATATATATATATTACGAAAATGAAAGTAAAATAAAAATGTATATCCAAACTAGAGTACGGTCCACAACCCGGATAGTTACTCTGCAATATAAACAGGAGAAAAATAAATGGAGCAATCATGGAGCTGGGGGCGCTGGAAGAGGAGGTGTCTCACAGTCTTGATCATACACTCTCATGAGCCAGGCTACCTCAGTCTAGGTCTCTTGGAGACTAGCTTCCAGATCTATTATCCGCTGGTCTATAGAGCGCTGAGCATCTAAGATCTCTCCTACCTTCTGATCCATAGCACGTTTGGCATCTCGAATCTCACGCAGTAACGCCATCATGCCATCTGATGGAGGGCGCGAAGGGCCAGCTAAATGGGAGCACGAGAAGGGCCGGCTCCTGTAAAATGTTGTGATGATGGAGGAGGTATCATCTACAACCATGTACATCCGATCATCATCCTCCTCATCATCACTCTCTTCTGCCTCTGCTACTGCCACTGCTGTCGCCTCTGGATCTGCTGCCGGTACCTGAGTGAGAGGATGTGTCATGGCATTTATCTCGTCATCATTGACCTGTACCTCTCTCATCCTCATCCTACAGATGGCCTCCCAATCAAAATCAGTGGAAGGTGTCTTCATAGATCCTCTCATCCTCCAAGTTCACTTGTAGGTGAGAGAGCAGAGTGGAGATCAACCATCCATAGGGTAAGTTACCTCTTGAATCAGGTAATGTGGCTCTATGCATAGTCTGGATGATAATATATGGGAGGCAGAAAAGTTGTTTAGTGCAGATATAGTATAATAGGTACTGAGTCAACTAAGAGACCATCTCGTAGTGTCCACCCTGAGGGATCAGATTATGCTGGATGATCTTACAATATACTTGGGACTTAGGACACAGGTTGACTGCTTTCATCTCCCAACAGTCGTCACGGAGAATCTGATTACATATTTCTGCACGCACTCCCACTAATAAGAACTGGGGCTCCTTTGGTGCACATTATACCAATGGCCCATCGTTGGAAATGCCCAAGAGATCAGCCAACTCCTGACAGTTGAAAGAGATAGGAACTCCTTTCACCCAACTGGTGATCCAGAGCTCTCTACCCCTATCTACGTTCTCTAGATTATCCTTTACTTGTGGGTGGTAGTAGAACTGCTTTACCAAATCTGGGTAGGTGCAACCCTCATATAGGATCACCGAAAGCCATCCCATATCACCAAATGCCCTCTCCACATCAAATAGGGCTAAATGGACTAAGTTAACACATCGACCCCCTTCTACCTTCTTTCAGTGAAACCATGGATATTGTACCTCCGCTTTGATGGACCAGAAGTGATTAGGGTCATGGACCTGGGGAACCTTGGTGCGAACCATGATAACTGTGAGAAAAGAGAATAAGAGACAAATTAGGAAAATTAGAAATTTGGGCAACATAATGACGTAAAATGGGAAAAAGCCTAACTTCCACCCAAACACTTGGGCAGGAAGACTTACATGAAGCACAACCCAACCTACAATGAATAATCAATAAGAAATAACCATCAATTAACATAGAATTTAAGAAATTTTGATTTGGAAAAAACCCCCAAATTTAGGTCAAAAATTAAGATTTTTTAATTTTAATCAAACCAACTGATGAAACTCAAATTTTCTTGGGGGCTTTCATCCGTTGGGTAGCCAATAGCAATGAGCCCCAATAAAAATCAAAATTTTAAGGTCAAGGAGATATTGATTTGAGGAAAACACTACATATGACGAAATCCTAGGTATGGAAGCATAAAAAGGATGAAAGAATAGAGAACATACCTTTGGAAAACGTGATGAAGATTGTTGATCGATGGAGAAATCACCAAGTTTGTATGATTAACACTGTAGCAACCTAGTGGTGGCAAGCTAAGTTGAGACCGTAGGAGGAAGAACGAGAAATGAAAGGGAAAATCTCAAAAATAGGGTTAAAACCTGATTTTTGAATTGTACGGTCGCACAATTCGACCAAAATAATCCTGTACCAATCAACCATATGATCTACCATAGGGTCTCGGGAAGTTGCCAAGGTTCATATGGTCGAACCTATGGTCGTGCTACATGCGATGGTACGATATCGACCATACAATTGATTGCTGTCTATTTGTGATTCTATTAGAAATGTTACCTCATGATTTTTTTTTGTCTTCTCTCTCCTTCAATGTGGGGCTAACAAAATGTTACCATTCTATCTTGTCTCACATGTGTAGCATTCCTCATACTATTGCACCCAGAAATTTAAATGGCTGGACGTAGATTAACCAGAAAGAGACAGAATGCAAACCCACCTCCACCACCTATGGAGGTCAATGATAATGAAGGTCATGAAGAGCAAGAAGAAAATGTTGGGAATCAAAGTGATGCGCCTTAGGATGTTCACACCCAGGCCAACCCAACTAACTTACCAGCACCACCTACAGATTTGGCCACTGTTGTGATGAATTTGGCACAGTAAGTGCAACAGATACAACAAATCCAAGTGAACATGCAAGCTGCTATGGAAATTGTCTCCCCAGCTGCAAATACAACATCGATACTTGTAAGGCAAGCTAGTACCATACCAGGGGGTAGCAATACTGTGCCCCAAGCATCTACTATGAACAACACAGTACCTTAAGCACCATAAACACCAGTTGTACAAGCACAAGCACAAAATCTTAAAGCATCGCAAGGCGGGTATAACCAAGGTAACTATCAGTACCAACCGCCCATGTATGGAGCATATGCACAAAATCAGATTGACTACTCCAGGCTGATCGAGCCTTTTCTGAAGATGAAACCAAAGAAGTTCACAGACAAGCCGTCAGATCCATAGTGGCTAGCTCACTGTATTGACAAGATGGAAAGAAATTTCATGATGATGACTATTAATGAGGAAGAGAAAGTGTTATGTGCCACTTTTATACTAAAAGGAGATGCAGCCCATTTGTAAAATCCTAAGCCAAGGAAGCAGCTATAACAAGGAAAGGTTTATCCAGTTACTTTTGAGGATGTTGCCGCATCACTTGATGTGGTCATAGGTATGATTCAACCTTTTGTTTTGTACTACCTTGTATGCGCATATAGATTAATCAAGAAGAAAAATCACAGGTATCGTACCTACAATGGCATACCCGCCAGAGTACTCTTTCACTTTGGAGCCACCCATTCTTTAATATCGGTGTCTTTCGAAAAAAAGCTAGATATATCCCTCAGACCTTTAGACTACAAGCTACTAGTATGGTCACCTAGGGGATTAGAAGCAGAATTATACCAAGGTTATAGACCATGTCCAGTTCTCATAAATGGACGAAGTTTGGACGCCAACCTAGTGTTACTCGAGATGGCAGACTTCGACGTCATCCTAGGTATGGATTGATTATCCCAACATTTCATGAGTTTGCTTTGTGCTGAAAAGAATATATCATTTAAAGATAAGGAAGGAGCAGAGTTTAATTTTACAGGAACTAAACTTCTCCGTAAACAATAACTCATTCTTTCTACATCAAAGGCTAGGAAATGCCTCAAGAAAGGAGAAATTGGGTACCTAGTGTCTGTTGTCAACTTCACCAAGGAAGCACCACGAATTGAAGATATTGAAGTTGTGCGTGAATTTTTGGATGTATTTCCTAAAGAATTATCAGGATTGCCACCTGATCGAGCGACAGAGTTCATTATAGACCTCATACCCAGAGCCGTACCAGTGTCTAAGGCACCTTATCGAATAACTCCTACTGAACTGAAGGAACTGAAGGTACAATTATAGGAATTACTGGACAAGGGTTATATTCGACCCAGTATATCACCATGGGGAGAGCTAATGCTATTCTTAAAAAAGAAGGATGGTAGAATTCATTTTTGTATAGATTACTGTAAATTAAACAAGCTCACAATCAAGAATAAGTATCTGTTACCTCGAATCGATGACTTATTCGACTACTTGCAAGGTGCCAAGGTGTTCTCCAAGATTGATCTCCGATCAGGATACCTTTAGTTGAAGATCAAGGTAGGTGATATTCAGAAGATAACATTCAGAACCAGATATGGACATTACGTATTTCTGGTTATGTCTTTTGGGTTGACTAATGCATCCGTAACTTTTATGAAACTCATGAATTAGGTATTCCACGATATGCTAGATACAATTGTCATCGTATTTATTGACGACATCTTAGTCTACTCCAAGGATAAAGAAACTCATATCACAAATCTCAGAGTTGCACTGCAGCAACTAAGAACGGAAAGCTTTACGCTAAATTTACTAAGTGTGAGTTCTGGTTAAATGAAGTCGTTTTCTTAAGCAATGTTTTATCAGCTAAAGGAATTAAAGTGGATCCTAGCAAGATTGAAGCTATTGTGAAATGGGAAGCACCTAAGAATGTTGCAAAAATTAGAAGTTTCTTAGGTTTAGCAGGGTATTATCGATGATTCATAGAAGATTACTCTAGAATCACCGTACCTCTCATCAGTCTGACAAAGAATGGAGAAACATTTTTTTTGGACCGATAAATGTGAAGAGTGTTTTCAAACATTGAAGGCAAGATTAATATCAGCTCCCATCTTGACTATTCTGATTCTAGGACAATCATTTACCTTGTCCATCGATGCGTCTGGGTTAGGGTTGGGATGTGTGCTCATGCAAGGAGAGCAAGTAATTGCTAATGCTTCCAGATAATTAAAAATGCTCGAGAAGAACTACCCCACTCATGACTTGGAATTAGCAGCGGTGGTACAAGCCGTCAAGATATGGAGACATTATTTTTATGGAGAGAAACTTTAGATTAAATCAGATCATAAAAGTCTCACTCATCTTTTCAATTAGAAGGAGTTGAACATAAGACAGAGGAGATGATTGGAGTTGCTAAAGGATTACGATTGTGATATCCAGTATCATCTAGGGAAGGCTAATGTAGTTGCTGATGCACTAAGTAGAAAAGTGGTGACAAAATCTCAAGAAGAAGCTAACACAAATGTTGCAATGTACGTTGCAGGAAGAGTATTCAATTATGGCAATGAGCAGTTCGTGATTGATAAACTGAGTGGATCAACCGACCTAGGGTTTATTTATCGATTTTTAAACATGTTTGCTACATTAAAGGTTGTACCTAATCTAATAGATGAAGTGAAAGCAACTATTCAATCAGACCCCTATCTGAGAACAGTGCAAGAAGACCTTGAAAAAGGTAGGGCTACTCTTAATTACACTGTGGACCTTAAAAAGGTACTAAGATACAAAGGGAGAGTGTATCTTCTTGAAAATGAAGACTTAGATATTAGACACAGATTAATGAAGAAAGCCCACACCACATGTATTTGAAACATCTTGAAAGTAAAAAGATGTATCATGACCTGAAGAAACTATATTGGTGGAGGGGAATGAAAGTAGATGTAGCAAGATATGTATCTCAATGCCTGAATCATCAGGGGGTAAAGGCTGAAAGGCAAAGACCTACACGCTTGTTGCAACCATTACCTGAACCAGCTTGGGAATGGGACTGCATTACTATGGACTTCGTCACAGGGTTACTACTAACTACTAGACTAGTTGACGTAGTCTAGGTAATTATAGATCATTTGATTAAGACAGCTCGTTTTATAGCTATACAACCTCAGTACACCCTAGAGAGGCTAGCTAAGCTATATGTAGATATTATTGTTAGATTGCATGGTGTACCTAAAAGCATTGTGTCTGACAGAGACCCACGTTTTACCTCAAAGTTTTGGGAAGGATTACATAAGGCTATGGTTACAACGCTAAAATTTAGTACAGCATTTCACCCTCAAATCGATGGACAGTTGGAGCGCACCATTCAGATTTTAGAAGACATGCTCCAAGCTTGTGTAATCGATTTCAAAGGATCTTGGGATGAGAAATTACCATTGATCGAGTTCGCTTATAACAACAGCTATCAAGCTACGATACAGATGTCACCCTATGAAGTACTGTATGGTAGGAAATGTCAAACTCCCTTATTTTGGAACGAAGTTGGAGAACAGAGAGTTGTTGGACCAGAATTTGTTGAAGAGACTTGTCGAGTAGTAGACATCATCAAGGAAAGGGTCCGAATAGCTCAAAATCATCAGAAGCAATATATAGATAATCGACGTCGAGATCTTGAATTCACCACAGGTGATAAGGTATCTTTAAAAATATCTCCTATGTGTGGTTTAAAATGGTTTGGACAGAAGTGAAAGCGATGTCCTAGATATATTGGACCTTATGAGATTCTGGCAAGGCGTGGAAAGGTAGCATATCAGTTAGCACTACCACCATCGATTTCTAGTGTACATGATGTATTCCATGTCTCACAATTAAAGAAGTATGCCAGAGATCAGACACACGTGTTAACGATGGATCCATTGGGTTTGACTAAAGATTTTATGTTTGAGGTGGTACCTTTTGAAATCACTAGTTAAAAGGTTCAACATCTTCGCAATCGTGACATCTATTATGTTAAAGTTACTTAGAGAAGCCAAGATGTGAAAGAAATCACTTGAGAAGAAAAAAACACTATGCGAAAGCAATATCCTCACCTATTCGACTCGGAAGGTATGTGCAAAATTCCAGGATAAAATTTATATAAGAGGGGGGTTGTAAGACCCGTACTCCACTAATCCAGTCTAAGCATGTCATGCCAAGTCTTCCCATCATTGCTAGATCAAGTGGACCGACCACCTAGGATCACGAGACCAGGTATGAGAATTGACTTGAAAACACTAAAAACCAAGTGTATGGTCGACTACCTGGGTAGGTATGGTCGACCATACAATGAGAAACAAAGACCACTGGTAAGTAACCATACGATCAATGTTTTCAAGCCTATGTTGAAGGATTATGCCACCGTACGACCCCAAATCAGACTCCGAGTTTGGAAACATTCCAAATTGATGGGGGATCTCTTTCCTTTTTCTGGAGAACTTTATATGGAGAGTTTCTCTCTATATAAAGGACGTTCTTCAACTCTTTTTCACTCTTTTGGAACATTATCAAACCCTAGAGGGAGAAGGAGAGAAGACTAAGGAGAAGGCTGAGAGAAGAGTTTTACAGAGTCTCTGCAACAAGTAAGGTTTGAACCTTGTCTCTATAGCCTTAGAACATCAAGAGTAGGAATTTTTAATGTAAATTATAATAGCAAATCCAATTTAAGGATTCAGCTATGGGATTTTTCTGAGCAAATCTCAAGAAGGGATCATGGAAAATGGGTTAGAGTAATTAGTTGGTAAAACTAAAAAATTTGGCCTTAGAATGATCATTAGGAAGGACCCTATTGAGGAGCCAAGAGGAAGAACTCGAATTGAAAGTAGAATTTGATCAGAATAATCCCACAGCTGAATCCTTACATTGGGTATGGTATTATAGTTTACACTAGAAATTCCTACTCTTTACGTTTTAAGGCTAGAGACAAGGTTCATACCTTACTTATTGCAGAGAGTCTGTAGAACTCTTCTCTTAGCCTTTTCCTTGGTCTTCTCTCCTTCTCCTTCTCTTCCTCTAGAATTTGATAATGTTCCAAAAGAGTGAAAAAAGGTTGAGGAATGTCATTTATATAGAGAGAAACTCTTCATATAAAGTTCCAGAAAAAGGAAAGAGATCCTCCCTCAATTTGGAAAGTTTCTAAACTCGGAGTCTGATTTGGGGTGGTACTAAGATGTATTGTCGCATAATCTATCGACCATACGCTCGAAAACATCAACCGTGCGGTTACTTACCAGTGGTCTTTGTTTCTCATCGTATGGTCGACCATACACTTGATTTTTAATGTTTTCAAATCGATTCTCATACCTGGTCTCTTGGTCCTTCTTCACGTGGTCAGTCTACTTGATCCAGCAATGATGGGAAGACCTGGCACGACACGGTTAGACCAGATTAGTGGAGTACAGGTGTTACAGGTACGACTTATATGAGATCCTAGTTTGAACTATTGGTTCTCATGACGGTTCATTACACCACTAGTTAGTCTATAATTGGGGTGTGACAGTTTGGTATCAGAGCTTTCAGGTTCTACCCATCAAACCAAAATATTTCCATGAAAGTCATGAACTGAGTTAGGATAAATTAAAAACTATAATACAAACACACTAGAAGCATCTATGTTGTTTGATACATAAATTAAGAAAGAAAATAATACACATGCAAATGAAAAATAATATGCATATATCTATATATGAACCCGAAATTAAAATAACAAGATGTACATTTAGAATCAGAGTACGGTCCACAGTCTGGACAGTTACTCTTTAATACAAATGGAAAAAAAATATAACATATCATGGCGCTAAAGAAGGAGGAGACTCTCGGTCTTGATCATAGTCCTCGGTGTAAACCCTCGTGAGCCAGGCTACCTATATCTGGGTCATTCGGAGACTCTTGGCAAGACTCACCACTCACCCATCAGTCACACTCTGAGAGTCTAGGATCTCTCCTAACCGCTAATTTGTAGTGCGTTGAGCATCATGAATCTCACATAATAGCGTCATCATGTCATCTGGTGGTAGGGGTGAAGGGCCAGTTGAGTGAGAAGTTCAAGAAAGGCCAGCCCAGTAGAATATTATGGTGATGGAGGAGGGATGGCATCTACATCCATGTACATCCAGTCATCATCCTCATCATCATCACTATCTGATGCCTCTACTGCTGTTGCTGTTGCATCTGCATCTGCAGCTGCCACTCGAGTAAGAGGATGCACCATAGCGTTTCTCTCCTCGTTACTGACCTATACATCTCACTTCCCCATCCTATAGATGGCCTCCCAATCAAGGTTAGCTAAAAAGTTGTCCTCATAGATCCTCTTATCTACCAAGTCCACCTGTAAGAGAGAGAGTAAGGTAGTGATCAAGCGCCCATAGGGTAGGTTACCCTTCAGGCCAGGCGTCGTGGCTCTGTGCATGGTCCTGATGATGATGTATGGAAGGTAGACTGGCTATCTGGTGCAGATATAGTCAAGGAGATACAGGGTCAGCTATGAAACCATCTCATAGTGACCACTCTACAGAATCAGATTGTGCTAGATGATCTTACAGTACACCCAGGGTTCAGGACAGAGGTTGACTACCTTCATCTGCCAAGTGTAGTCCCAAAGAAGCTGAATGGACACTTCTACTCGCAACCTCTCTGATAAGAATTTGGGCTCTTTAGGTACGCAATAAACTAGGGGACCGTTATTAGAAATTCCTAGGAGGTCAGTAAACTTCTGACAATTAAACGAAATGGGTACCCCTTTCACTAAACTGGTGATCCAAATCTCTCTACCTCTATCTACGTTTTCAAGATCACCCCCCACCTGTAAATTGTAGTAGAATTGCTTCACCCACTCTGGAAGGGTGCAACCCTTGTATAAGATTACAGGAAGCCAGCCCATCTTACTAAACACCCTCTCCACATCAAATAGGGCTAAGCTGGCTAAGTTGACACACCGACCCCCTTCAACCTTTTTTTTTATGATACCCTGGATACTATATCTCATCTTCAATGGACCTGAAATAATGGGAGTCAAGGACTCTGGGAACCTTGGTACAAACCATGTTACCTGCAAGGAACATAAACCAATAAACAAGTCAGAAAATCCAAAAAATTTGGTGGAATAGCCACCTAAAGTGAGCAAAAGCCTCACTTTTCACCCAAACACCTAGGTATGAGGACTTACATGAATCACAAATCATCTTACAATGGTCAATCAACAAGGAATTGTCACCAATTAAAATGAATTTGAAGAAATTTTGAAATTGGCAAAAATTTCCAAAATTTAGGTCAAAAATCGAAATTTCAAGCTTTTGGCCAAACCAACCGATGAAACTTAAACTTTCTAGAGGGCTTTCATCTGTTGGGTGCTCAATAGCAAGAGTCACCAATAAAAATCGAATTTTTATGGTTAAATTAAACTTAATTTGGTAAAGATTGAAGTAGGCGATGAAAACCTAGAATGAAACAATAGAAAGAATAATGGGAATGAAGAACGTACCGTGGTGATGGAGAATCCGGTGGTTGATCATGAAAATTCTGCTAAAGGGAGTGATCGGCACTGTTGCAACTCAGTAGAGGCGATTTAAGTTAGAGACAGTAGAAGACAAGAGAAGAATGGGAACAATTGACTCAAAATCATGTTTAAAACCCTGATTTGGGGTCATACGGTCACAAAATTCGACCAGAAGGTCGACCACACCTATCGACCACACGATTGAAAATACACTACATTGTTTGAATGACCTTGAAATTTTGAAATTGCTTTATTTATTGTGAGACTAACATGAGACCATCGTATATTGTACCTGCCTCACATATTTCTTGACTTTTTAGACATCACCACAGTCGATAGTAGGAAATGGCTGGGCGTGTAGCGCCACAAGGAGTCAACAACCAGGCCAACCCAACAAATTTTCCAGCACCAACAATGGATTTGGCCACTGTTGTGATGAACTTGGCACAACAGGTGTAGCAGCTACATCAGATGCAGGCAAACATGCAGACTGCCATGGGAATTGCTTCCCCAGCTGCAAATACAACACCCGTGACGGTAGGGCAAGCTAGCACCTTGCCCAGGGGTAGCAATACCGTACCCCAAATCTTGATTATGAATAACACAGCACCACAGGTACCTCAAACACCAGTGGTACATGCTCAAATGCAGGACCTTGAAGCATCACAAGGCGGATATAACCAAGGTAGTTACTAGTACCAGCAGCCCGTGTATGGAGTTTATGCACAAAATCAGCTGGACCACTCTAGGTTGATTAAGCATTTTCTGAAGATGAAACCGAAGGAGTTCACGGGCAAGCCATCGGATCTTCTATGGCCAGCACACTGGATCGACGAGATGGAGAGAAACTTCATGATGATGACTATTATTGAAGAAGAGAAAGTTCTATGTACCACTTTTATGCTGAAAGATGATACACATCCTTGGTGAAAGTCAACTCGAGGATATCCACTAACCAAGCACACCCAGCTGACCTGGGCTATCTTCAAGGAAGTTTTCTTCGAAAAGTATTTTTTTTAGAAGTTTCAGAGACCAGATGGAGAAAGAATTTCTGGGCTTATATCATGGTCAGATGACCATCGAAGCATATCAACAACGTTACGAAGAATTATTTTTCTTTGCTCCCTCTAGCATGTAGGAAGTAGATATGAAAACCCGTAGGTTCGTCATGGGACTTAGGGGAAGCATCAGAGAGCATGTATTGGGGCTGAAAAATAAGATATATAATGAAGTTGTGTAGATTGCTCGAGTACTAGAATCAAGCCAAAGGGAGAGCTATTTTTCTCAAAACAGAGGCATTAAGAGGCCTAACGAAAATACATTCAATGGAGGGAATTCAAAGACTTTCAATCCCTTTCATACCGAAGGCTTCAATGCTGCAGCCAAGACTACCCAGTCGGCTCCACCCCAACAAAAGCAAGGAAATGCTGGAGTAAAATGCTACAACTGTGATCAAATAGGGCATTATTCCAGGGACTACCCTGAACCAAAGAAACAACTGCAGCAAGAAAAGGTTTATGCGGTGACTGCTGAAGACGCTACTGCATAACCTGATGTGGTAACAGGTATGACCTGAACTTTTGTTTCATAATATCTTGTGTAAGCATATAGACTAATTTAGGAGGAAAAACCACAAGTACCGTACCTATAGATGCCATACCCACCAGAGTACTCTTCAACTCTGGAGCCACCCACTATTTTATATCTGTATTATTTGGGAAAAAACTAAGTCTACCCCTTAGAACTTTATACTCTTAACTATTAGTATGATCACTTATGGGATTAGAAGTAGAGCTAGACAAAAGTTATGGACCATTTCCAGTTCTTATTGGCAAGAAGACTATGGATGCAACCTTAATTCAACTAGAGATGACAGACTTTGACATCATCTTAGGAATGGATTGGTTAGCCTGACACTCCATAAATCTACTGTGTGCAGAAAAGCAATCAACATTTAAGGGCCAAGATGGTGAAGAACTCATCTTTTCAGATACCAAACTCCCTCATAAACAGATTCTCATTCTCTATGTACTAAAGGCTAAGAGATGCCTTAAGAAGGGTGGAGTTGGATACCTTATATCTGTAGTGGACCTTACCAAAGAGACACTACGAATGGAAGATATAGAAATTGTACGAGACTTTTTAGATGTATTTTTTGAGGATTTACCTGGTTTGCCACCTGATAGAGCCACAGAGTTCGTTATCGACCTATTACCAGGGTCGGCACCTGTATCCAAGGCACCATACCGAATGGCTCCAACTGAATTGAGGGAATTGAAGGTTCAACTACAAGAGCTATTGGACAAGGAATTTATCTGACCGAGCATATCGCCTTGAGGAGCGCCAGTGTTATTCATCAAGAAAAAGGATGGTAGTGTCAGATTATGTATAGACTATCGAGAATTAAGCAAGCTCACGATCAAGAATCGATATCCCCTACCTTGGATCAATGATTTATTTGATCAGCTGCAAGGAGCAAAGGTGTTTTCCAAGATCGATCTCCGATCAGGGTATCATCAGTTGAAGATCAAGGATGGTGACATTCCAAAGATAGCATTTAAAACCAGATACGGACATTATGAGTTTCTGGTGATTTCTTTTGGACTAACAAATGCACCCACATCTTTTATGGAACTCATGAATCTAGTGTTTCATGACATGTTGGATACTTCGGTCATCATTTCATAGATGACATATTGATATATTCTAAGGATGAGGCGACTCATGCCACAGATCTTAGAGCAGCCTTACAACGATTGAGGAAAGAAAAGTTTTATGCCAAATTTAAGAAATATGAGTTCTGGTTGAAGGAAGTGCAATTCTTAGGTTACGTAGTATCCTCAGAAAGAATTAAAGTGGATCCTAGTAAGATTAAGGCTATTGTAAAATGGAAAACACCTAAGAGTGTTACAGAAATCAAAAGTTTCTTGGGTTTAGCTAGGTATTATCGATGATTCGTGGAAGACTACTCTAGAATTGTCGTACCTCTCATCACTTAGATGAAGAAAGGAAAAAAATTTGTTTGGACCGATAAGTGTGAAGAGAGTTTTCAAAAACTGAAGGTAAGACTGATATCGGCTCCTATCTTGACCATCCCAGTACCAGTAGCCATTTATCTTGTACACTGATGCTTCTGGGTTAGGTTTGGGATGAGTTTACATGCAAGGAGAGTGAGTAATTATGTATGCTTCTAGATAACTAAAGGCACATGAGAAGAATTACCCTACTCATGACTTAGAGTTAGCAGCGGTGGTATATGCCATCAAGATATAGAGACATTACTTGTATGGGGAAAATTTTCAGATTAAGTCGGATTATAAGAGTCTCACCTATCTCTTTAACCAGAAGGAGTTGAACATGAGATAGAGAAGATGGCTAGAGTTGCTAAAGGATTATGATTGTGATATCCAGTATCATCTAGGGAAGGCTAATGTAGTTGCTGATGCACTAAGCCGAAAAGCAATGACAAAGTCAAAAGAAGAAGCTAACACAAATGCTGCCATGTGTGTTGTGGCAAGAGTATTTGATTGTGACAATGAATAGTTTGTGATCGATAAACAAGGAGGTTCAACAGATCTAGGATTTATTCATAAGTTTTCAAAGATGTTTGCTACATTAAAGATTATTCTTGATCTAATAGACGAAGTGAAAATGGCGATCCAATCAAACCCCTATCTATGGACAGTATAGGAGGATCTAGAAAAGGGGAGGACCACTCCTGATTTCACTTAGATTTCGAAGGGGTATTAATGTACAAAGAAAGGATATACGTGCCTAAAAATGAAAAATCAGATATCAGGAATAGATTAATGAAAGAAGCCCACTCCACATCCTATTCAATACACCCTGGAAGTACCAAGATGTACTATGGTTTAAAGAAACTATATTGGTGAAGAAGAATGAAGGTAGATGTAGCTCGATATGTGTCTCAATGTCTAAATTATCAACAAGTAAAGGCGAAAAAACAAAGACAAGCAGGCTTATTGCAACAGTTATCGGAACCAGCCTAGAAATGGGACTACATTACTATGGACTTCGTTACTGGGTTATCATTCACTCCCAGATCGATAGACGCAGTCTGGGTAATTGTGAATCGACTTACCAAGATAGCTCGTTTCATTGCTATACGACCTCAATATACCTTGGAGCGGTTAGCTAAGTTGTATGTAGACAACATTGTCAGGTTACATGGAGTACCTAAAAGCATCGTGTCTGATACAGATCCATGCTTTATCTCAAAGTTTTGGGAAGGATTGCAGAAAGCTATGGGTACAACATTGAAGTTTAGTACTGTATTTCACCCTCAGACTGATGGACAGTCAGAGTGCACCATTCAAATTTTACAAGACATGTTTTGAGCTTGTGTGATTGATTTCAAAAGATCATGGGATGAAAAGTTGTCATTGATCAAGTTTGCTTATAACAACAACTATCAAGCTACTATACAGATGTCACCTGACGAAGCATTGTATGGTAGGAAGTGTTGAACTCAATTGTTTTGGAATGAAGTCGAAGAACGGAGGATCATAGTACCCAAGTTTGTTGAAGAAACATGTAAAGTAGTTGACATAATCAAGGAAAGAGTTAGGATAGCTCAGAATCATCAGAAACAGTATACAGATAACCGACACGGAGAGCTTGAGTTCGTCGTGGGTGACAAGGTATTCCTAAAAATATCACCTACTTAAAATGGTTCGAACAGAAAAGAAAGTTAAGTCCGAGGTAGATTGGGCCATAAGAGATTCTAGCTAGATGTGGAAAGGTGGCGTATCAGTTAGCACTACCATCATCTATGTCGATCGTGCATGACGTATTCCATATCTTGTTGTTGAAGAAGTACATTCAAGATCCAACACACGTCCTAACGGTGGATCCACCGGATTTGACTAAAGATGTGACGTTTGAAGTAGTACCTTTTGAAATTACCAGTCGGTAGGTTCAACGTCTTCGCAACTGTGACATCTACAATGTTAAGGTTACATGGAAAAGTTGAAATGAGGAAGAAACTACATGGGAGGAAGAGAATGCTATGCAGAAGCAATATCCTCATTTATTCGACTCGAAAGGTATGTACAAATTTCGAGGATGAAATTTATATAAGGAGAGGAGTTGTAAGACCCGTACTCTACTAACCAGGTCTAACTATGTCGTGTCAGGTCTTCCTATCGTGGTGGGACCGAGTGGACCAAGTGTGTAAAGAAACCACAAGGCTAGGTATGTAAATCGACCCAAAACCAGTCAATTTGGAGTGTGTGGTTGCATACCTGAGCTGGTATAGTCGACTACACCTTAGGGAAAGTGAGACCACTCAAAATCCAACGTGTGGTCATATATTTGGGACATGTGGTCGACGGATTCTGCGACCATACATGCGACCGCACGATGATGACATCGACCCCGAGTTTTTGAATACTTTTCTAAACTAAGGGATCTCTTTCCTAGTTGAGGGAGAACTCTATATGGAGATTTTTCCTCTATATAAAGGACATCCCTTAGCATTTCTTGCTTTTTTAGAACCCAAATTAAAACCCTAAATCGAAGAGAGAAAGAGAGAAAGGAAGAAAAAGAGAAAGAGATTTAAAGAGGCAAGTTGAGAGGAAGAAAGGTTCTAGCTTGCTACAGAAGGCCAAGAAAAGGAACCATCTCTATAGAAGTAGATCACCTAGTATAGGGTTTTCCCCATTATAAATTTAGATGTAGAATTGATGTGGGATTTCAAGCATGAGACCCTATAAACAAAAACTCAAGGGAGATCCATGGAGAGTAGGTTAGGGTGGATAACTTTACAAAAATTATGAATTGAAGGCCATAGACCAATCATAGGAGGAACCCTATTGATAAACCAAGGAATTGACTCATGAAAGAATTGGATTGAGGATAACAATTAACCAAACTTCGTGTGGTTGTAGCCTATGGTTGACCACAGAGTGACCAGAGGTTAACCACACACTCTCAAAAAGATCCCAGAGAAGGTATGGTCCGATGTGTGGTCACATGATATGCGACCACACATATCGACCACACACCCTGTAGACGCAAATAAGACCACAGGTTCAACCACACCTGCGACCAACAGTGTCAAGAATCCTGTTTGAGACCAGATTAGGTTTTCGACTACTGTAACTTGGTAAACTTAAACTTTAAATCTATAAATTTCTTAGGTTCTCAAGTAGTTCAAAAGTGATTTCCAAGGCTTGGAGAGGATCGAACATCGTTAAAAGGTGAGGGACTAAGACCTAAACTAATTAGATAATAACAAACTATTTTATTTTATTTGTCAAATGCAATGAATGATTCTATGCTTGTATGCTTGTAATGTGTATCTCACATGTCATCCAATATTACTGCTATTTTTGTTCATGCATAATTATTTTTGTGTATTTATAACATGATGATGATGATACTTGGAAGAGATTGTGTGTGTTGTTAGTGTGTTAGATGCAAGTGGGGCATCAGGGGGAGATCATGGCACTATGGTATCTAGCTTTGTCATCAAACTCTTGTTCTATCTCCACTCAAGTCTTGCCCATTGATATTGTCGTATCCCCATTACCTTAGTAGAACTATAACGTCGTAGGGCCTCAGGGGAGGTGGTCTCTAACCGTGTGGTCTCTGACTCTGCCGGGGGCCTTAGCTCTATCTCTATGGACATCTTTAGGGATGCTGGGGTAAGATCTTGGATTTATTTGGATGGAATTAGGATTGGTTAGTTGCGAGCCTAGTTTGCAAGCTCTCGCTAATAGGGGCTTACGTATTGGTATGGGTAGGGCATCAGGGAAAGTGTTGGCGGTGTGTGATCTAGACACTTTAGCTCTATCTCTATTCCATGGTGGGGTAGATGTGGGATGACAATGGTGTTTGATTTATTGGGTGGATTCACACACTCATGTATAGAGGTGTAGTGGCTGCCAATCCTTTCTATAGCACATTACAAACTTAAAACCAGACCAAAGATGTGAATTGAATGCATGCATATGTTTATGCATTATTTTGTTTGCTCACTGAGCCGTGATGTGTTTTTACCGTTTTGACGTCGAATATTTTTAGTTGTTGATGCAGGTCTTACCATTGAAGATTATATGAATGCGCCAAAACACAGACACGTGGCAGCTATGGACGTAGAAGCTATAGAGGAAGCACATGATCCATCGTGCGAGTGCAACCAATGCGTTTTTTATTAATTTAGCTACTTTTTATTGTTGGAACATGTAGTTGATTAATTTATGTTATGTCATGAGTTTACTTGGAGATAATTGGATTTACTTATTTATTTATTTATCATTGTTAGACCTCAGTTTATTATTAATAAAGACTTTTGCTATTTATTACTCTGATTATTATCGTGGAATGTATTTGGTTTAACCGGGTGGGCACGGCCTATACGAGATCCTAGTTTGAACCGTTGGTTATTATGACGGTTCATCACACCACTGGTTAGTCTAGAATTGGGGTGTGACATAAACTGTCATTAAGTGAAGGTTGAAAGACAGGGATCCATAGGGTTACTACAACCATTGCCAAAGCCAGCATGGGAATGGGACTGAATCACTATGGACTTCGTCACTGGACTACCATTGACTCCTAGATCGGTGGACGCAGTCTGGGTCATTGTAGACCACCTTATGAAGATAACTCCTTTTTATCCCGATAAGGCCTTAGTATACTTTGGTTAGATTGGCAAGACTGTACGTAGACAATATAGTCAGACTCCATAATGTAACCAAGAGCATAGCATCAGATAGAGATCCTTGTTTTACCTCTAAGTTTTGGCAAGGACTACAGACAGCTATGGGGACAAAGTTAAAGTTCAACACAGCCTTTCATCCTTAGACGAATGGTCAGTTAGAAAGAACTATTCAGATCATAGAAGATATGCTTCAAGCTTCTGCAATTGATTTCAAAGGAGCTTGGGATGAAAAGTTACCATTAATTGAGTTTGCTTACAACAACAGCTATTAGGCTACCATTCAGATGTCCCCGTACAAAGCTTTATATGATAGGAAATGTCAGACGCCTCTGTTTGGAACAAGTTGGTGAAAGAAGAACAATGGGGTCAGAATTTGTTGAAGAAACTTGTCTAGTGGTGGATAAGATCAAGGAAATAGTAAAGACAGCTCAAGTCCAGTAGAAGAATTATGCAGATAATAGATGCCAAGACCTTAAGTTCACAGCAGGTGACAAAATATTTCTAAAGATATTACCTATGAGAGGCTATAAATGGTTCAGTAAGAAAGGGAAGTTATGCCCTAGATATGTTGGACCTTATGAAATTTTTGACAAGACGCGATAAGGTGGCATATCAGCTTGCACTATCACCGTATATGTCAAGTATGCATGATGTATTCCATGTTTTCCTACTGAAAAAGTACATCAGAGATCTATCCCACATATTGACTACAAATCCTCTATACCTGACAGAGAAATTGACATTTGAAGTTGTACCAGCTGAGATCACAAGTCGAAAGGTACAACGCCTCCGAAATCGGGATATCTTTTATCTCAAAGTAACTTGGAGAAGCCAAGACATAGAAGAGATTACCTAGAAGAAGAAGCCGCAATGCGAAAGGAATATCCTCATTTGTTTGATTCAGAAGGTACATGCAATTTTGAGGATGAAATTTCTTTTTTAGGGGGAGTTATAAGAGCTGCACTCTACGAACCCCGTGTAACATGGATTATCGTGTCGTAATGTCTTCCCATCATAATCGAGTCAGATGAATCAATCGAATGATGAAACCACGCATCAAGTTACAAAACTGACAATTTTCACTTTGTCCAGTCCGACTAGTTGAGCTTGTTGGTCTCGTGGGCAGTGCCACCAGATAACCCAAATTTTATTCTGTGATTAGAATCTGGTGGGACCTACTTTCTAATTCTTCTATGGAAACCTTCCCATACGAGAGGTGGATCCATATAGGGACACTCTCCCTATATAAGAGCCTTATTATTTTATTCTCTCTCATTCTTGGACCAACTAAAACCCTAGAGCTTAGAGAAAAGTTTGAAAGAGGAGCTATGGAGGAGAAAAAGGCATTATAGAGGATTGTTCAATAAGAGATGGTGTCGGTTTCCATCAACATCATTATGAAACCTATGGTAAGTCCTCAAACTTGGTGGAAAAAATGAGATACATATGGATTGGGATCAATACTATTGACGTCTATTGACTGATCCCAATAAGTATTGTTGATTGAAGGATTCACAAGATCCAAAGAATTGAATGTGGTAGTAAACTAGAGTTATAATAGAAGCCCTAACGTATCTTCGACCATAGTACAATGTAGGATGAACCCTAGAACAAGTTGAGGGATCGACTCTGAAGAAAAGATAGACGGTGAAACTATCTGGGAAATGTCTGAAGTGTTCTCTGGTGGGACAGTTAGTCACACCGGTGAGTTGACCGGTGGGACAGTTAGTGCCACCAGTGACGCCATAAGTCATATTCGAGAAGTCCAAAAAAATTGACCAGTGGGATGTCTAGCATGGCTACTATCAGATTGACAGTACCACTGAATAATCTCCGGAGGGACTTATCTCACTCTAGACAATGAATCTGAAGAAGCATAAAATGATAGAATTAAACTTAATTTAATTCCATTGTTTATTTAGGACTTGTGAGCGAGTAAGGCTAGTCTCTATAACTCAAAGAGTGTCAAACGTTACTTAACAGGTAAGGGACAGAACCCCAAACTAATTGGTTAATAATCAATTAACCTTGTATGTTATTGTTTGGTGTAATGTGCATTTAACATGTCATCTAGTAATTGCTATTTTACTATTCATGCATATTTAATTCTGTTATGATGAGATTGAAAATAGACATGTGTTTGTTTAGTTGGTGTGTTGGGTGGAAAGAGGTTGGAGCCTTGGATTACTTACTGCACTGACACTACTTGTATCGCCGTCTACCTTAGCGTAACTTGGTACAAGACAGGGTATCAAGGAAAGTGCTGGCGATGTTGGTCATAGCCTTACTGTTATACTCTAGCACTATTTCTATCTCATAGTGAGAAGTGTTGGGGTAGGGCCATGGATACACTTGTTATGACATATAGGATTTGTTATGCCCTAATTTTGTACAAACCAGAAGTGTGATGAACCGTCATAAGAATCAACGGTTTAAGCCAAGATCTGATAACAGCCGTGCCAATCATACAAACCAAATACACATACCACAACATAATCAGAGATAAAAAATAAATAGCAGAAGTCTTATTAAATAATAAACTGACTGTCTACATGATAAAGTAATTAATTAAACCAATTATCTCCAAGTAAACTCAAAACATAAATTAATAATCTATTACATGTTCTCATAACTCTCAAATAGAAAATATCTAAGAATAGAGACACTGAAAACACTCACATGAAGAGTATCCATTGCCGCCACGTGTCCGTATGATGGCGCCTCTATGTAATCTTCCATTGTAGGACTTGCATCATCAACTAAAAATATTCGATGTCGAGGGGTGAGCACACATCACGGCTCAGTGAGCAAACAAAACAATGTGTAAACATATGCATGCATTCAATTCATATCTTTGGTATGGTTAAAGTTTGCAATTGTGCTATCAAAAGGATTGGCAGCCACCACACCTCTATACACAAGTATGTGAATTTTTCCAATGGATCAAACACCATTGCTGTCCCACATGCACCCCATCATGGAATAGAGATAGAACTAAAGTGTTCAGATCACATACTGCCAATACATCACCTGATGCCCTACCCATACCAGTACGTATGCCCCTACTGGCGAGGGTTTGCAAATTGGGCTCGCAACTAACCAACTGTAATGCCATCCATATGTATCTAAGGCCTAACCCCAGCATCCCTTAATACGTTGATAGAGATAGAGCTAGGGCTCCTCAATAGAGTCAAAGACCACATGGTTCGTGAACACCCCCTGATGCTCTATGACTTACTAGTTCTGCTAAGGAAACAGCGATACGATGATTTCAATGTGATGCATGATTTAGGGATCACACACCTCTCCCCACACCATACACCAACCACACTCACAAACACATGCCTATTCCTATCATCATTAATAATATGGTAAAACAACAAAATAAATATGCATGAACAAGAATAACAGTAATATTGAATGACATGTGAGATGCACATTACAATCATACAAGCATGGTATTAATCATAGCACTGGATAAAATAAAATAAAAGAATAGTTTATTATTATCCAATCAGTTTAGGTCTTGTTTCCTGACCTTAGATTGTAGAATTAGCCCTCTTTCAAGCTTTGAAAATTATCTTGTACTAGTTGACAACCTATACAGTTTATGAGTTTAAGTCAGGTTTTGATGCTATTTAGTCACATTGGTCTTAAATCTCACTTGTCCTAGAAACAGGCTCTCAACAGTTGAGTGGTTGATACAGTGATGACAAGTTTATGTCGACCATATACTGTGTGGTGGACAGTGTGGTCGCACATCATGCGACCACACATGCACCCACACAACCCTGGTAAACTTCTCGAGAGTTTATGGTCGCTCATTGGTCACTCTGTGGTCAACCACTGATGTAACCACACAACTTACTGGTTGTGTTCGAAGGTTTTTCTTAGTACAACCTTTGGTTCATTGTTGGAGCCTCTTCTAGGGTCTTTCTATGGCCTTATTCATGGGTTTTTCCACCACAATTTATTCCCTAACCTATCTAAGATTCAATTGAGAAATCTCATGATCTCAATCACATATTAGGTTCAGGTCATCAACTCCCTGTTGGGAGGTCTATTCTAGCCAACATACACCTACAAGGATGGATTCCTTACCTTTGTCCCTTCTACAGAGAGGCATAGTAGCCTCCTTTGTAACTCTCCTCTCTAAGTCTTCTTTTCCCTTCCTTTTCCTTCTCCTTCTCTTTCTCTCTTAGGTTTAGACTTTGGAATTGGTTCTAAACGAGTAGGAGAGACTAAGGGACGTCCTTTATATATAGAAAAAACCTCCATATAGAGTACTCTACCAACTAGGAAAGAAATCCCTTAAATTTAAAAAGTTTCCAAATCTCAGAGCCAGTTCAGAGTTTGTGTGGTGATAGAACCCATCGACCATACAAGGTAATTTGTGTAACCACTCAATTAATTTTGACTGTCCTCAGATTCTGACTGAGTGAAAGTGTCATACAATGGTTGATAGTCGATCACATAACCAAAATACACTATTTTTGGGATACTTTACTCACCTAGTCTTGTGGTTTCTTCACGTGATTGGTCCACTTGAAACGACTACGATGGGAAGACCTGGCATGACACTGTTAAACCCGTTCAGTAGAGTGTGGGTTTTATAGGATTGGTTAGTGATAGACCCCAGTTTGCAAGCCGATCAGTAGTGTCACACCCCAATTCTGCACTATTCAGAATGATGTGATGAACCGCGAATAAACCAACGGTTCAACCAGGATCTCAAATAGGCTATCCCCGCGTTATCCAAACTTACACACATCCATAATCATAATCAGAGTAAATACACAATAGCGGAAATCTTATAAATAAATAAACTGAGAATCTAAGATGATATCAATAATTTAATAGCAAATTATTATGTTCTCAACTGAGACATAAATATTTAAATACCAAATACATGTATTACTAAATCCAATAAAGAAACCTATAAAATATCTAATCAAATACACACGAGTTGCACTCGCAAGAGGAGTCGTGTGTATCCTCTTCAGCTCCAGCTTCCATCGCTGCTACGTTCCCGTATGCAGACGCATTCATATAATCTTTAACGGTATAACCTGCATCATCAACTAAAAATATTCGACGTCGAGGGGTGAGCACACATCACGGCTCAGTGAGTAGCCAAAACAATGCAACAATACATATGAATGCAAAAAGTCAATTTATATCTTTGGTCCGGTTTAAAGTTTGCAGTATGCAATAGAAAGGTTTAGGTAACCAAAGGTCGCGTTTATTGACTCCGCCTCTATACACGAGTGTGTGACGTTACCCGAAGATCACGTTTATCGTCAACTCACATGAACCCAATCATGAACATTATATAACGAAGGTTACGTTTATTGCTATATAGTGCCACACCAATACGTAAGCCCCTGTTGGCGAGGACTGCAAACAGGGCTCGCAACTAACCAATCCTAATGTCAAACAGTGTATCCAAGGCCTCACCCCAGCATCCCTCAGAATATCCATAGAGATAGAGCTAAGGCCCCCCGGTAGAGTCAGAGACTACAAGGACCAAAACCACCTCCCCTGATACTCTACGACATAATAGTTCTGCTAAAGTAATGACGATACGATGATGCTAATGCACAAGACTTGAGTTAGAGATAGAGCTAAAGTGCTGAGACCCGCCAAAGGTTAACGTTTATTGACGTTCTCATCACACCTCCCCTGATACTCGCTCGCATCAAGCACATCAACCACACACATATAAGCACATGCCTATTCCTATCATCATCATCATCATGTTATAAACAATAAAATAAATATGCATGAACAAGTAATAGAAATATTGGATGGCATGCTGTATGCACATTACAAACATATTCGCATAGAATCAAACATAGCATAGGACTCAAGAAATAGAAAAACAATTTATTATTAACCAATTTAATTTGAAGTTAAGGTTCATCACCTTAGCTTGCTATAAGATGTTTCTCCAAGCTTTAAAATCACCTTTACAATGTTATTATATTGCTAGAAGACCTAACAAAGTCAGTTGAATTTAATTAGAATTAATTCTAGATTTAAAAACTATTCTGTCAACTGAGGGTCGGAGGTAGGGTCGATGCTAGGGTCGATGGGTCTATCGACCCTTCCCTCTTTCTGGACTTACCGAATGCTGAGGGTCGATGGTCAGGAATACCTAGGGTCGGATGGTCATCGACCCTGGGTGCGACCCTTGGTGCACTTTGGTCCAATTCCCTCTTTTAATCCATTCCTCATGTTTGGGATCATATGGCTTGCTCCTACATTCCATTCTACATTCATTCCATGGTCTGAAACCATGTGTAACCCACCTAGATAGCTTTCACGCATTCTTCTACGGTTTTCCATGGAAACCTAACCATAGGTTGATGGTTTGGGTTTCTCCGAGATTACACTCTCAACAATTACTAACCTAAGGTCTGTAGAAACTCATGGAATTAGTATCCATACCTGAGAAGATAACTTTTTCTCTGAAATTCTTCTCCTTTTTGCTAAGTTCTCTTGTTTGCCTCTCTTCTTCCTCTTTTCCTTCTCCTCTCTTTCTCTCAATTCAATTAGGGTTGTGAAAGGAGTGAAAGTGGCTTAGGGACGCCCTTTAAATAGACTAGGAACATCCTAAATAAGTCCCTCTGAGATTAGGAAAGAATCTCAATCGAAAAATATAGAAATTTCCTAATTTCTATATTCGACAGAAACCGAGGGTCGATGGGAGGGTCGATGATCCCGTCGACCCTAGGGTCTTAAGCTGTCCGACCCTCCCTCCAAAACCGAGGGTCTGACTTTCTGTTTTTGGGAGGTCCGACCCTGCTTAGCTGGGTATGCGACCCTTCCCCTAATTTAAGTGTTTTTGGGTCGATTTGATACCTGGGATCTCGATCTCCTTCACGCCCTTGGTCCATTTGACTCGACCATGATGGGTAAACCTGGTTCAAGGTGGTAAGACCGGGTTAGATTGACACGGGTCTTACAAGTAGTGGTGTGAGGACAACGGATTTTCATATCTGATCCTTCACGAAATCAAAATAGGCTCTCGCCTTGGTTACTTTTATCCATCCATGCCAATAGACGGTGAAAATTTGGAGTCGCCACCTAGATAAGGTCTAGGACCTATAAATGGTCTTTCACTTGGAGAGATACTATGACTCATGCTCAATGGATTGGCTTCTAGACTTACCAGAGAAGGGTAAGTTACAAGTTGGGAAGGTGTTAGGCACCCAACTCGCCCGGTCAATGGACCGGTCTCCTTCTGTCCTATCCTTTCCTACATTCTTGAAACTTATGTATGTTCAGGTCGTTCAATTTAGCATAACTAGACAAATGGGGAACCCTAGACCAAGTTTCTAAGTTGTTCTAACTTAGGGTGCCGCTACATAGATTTAAAAAATAAAATATAAGTCAACAGACAATAAATGGATCAATGAACAAATGAATGGATAAAAAAAATAATCATGAATAAACAAATAATGAATTAAAATAATGAATAACACAGAAAATACAATAGATAATGGATGACCGAGCTCGAGATCAAGCTGCCTACGTATCCCTGTGCGACGGAAATCAGGCCAAATGTAGTTCGTGCGGGGGTTGTGGTTGTGTGTGAGGTGCTCCTTTGATAAAGGAAGCACGTGTGACCGTGCACGAAGGGTAAACTACTCAGAGTTCTCTCCACTTCCTGCTGCCTACATATCTCCTTAGAGAATCAGGTCAAACGTAGTTCCCAACAGTTAACGGGTTGTTGGACCCCACATGGCATTACTTAAGAGGTGCTCGGACCTCAACTCCCTGCACTCGGCAAGGGTGAACTAACGTCTTGGAAACGACTGGTCCGCAGATGGAACTCCCAAACATGGGAGGCAAAATGCCCTCATGCTACATACAAAATTGGATAATGGCTAGGTTGGAGATCAGACGTGATCCCAACCATCGCTTGAAAACATGACACCTTTTTTTGTATTTTTTCCTTTTCTCTCCCTTTTTTGATATTTTTCTTTGAGAGGGAGGAAAACAATTATGTGACGAACCCTAATGGTTGAGCGGGCCCATGGCCTAGGCGGGGCCCACCCTAATCGGCATGGAATTTGGAAATCCCAACAAGAATGGACTCATTGGAGTCACCCTAAGGTTTCACACCACTGGGGGAGGGGACTCTCACATTAAGCTATTACAAACATGAAGCGAGAGATACATCACTTGAGGGTGGGGATAGATGCAATGACTAAGTATGGATGTGACTAACTAAGCCTGTGATCATATCAAATTAAACACATGGGGAAGTCAGCCAAGCATATAATCGAAGCAAGCAATTAAACCAAACCAAGTACTTTAAACCAAGCTAAGTACTTTAAAACCAAACCAAGTACATTGGTTGAACCTAGTGTATGGGCTGAATTAAGTTTAAGCCTATGGTATAAATCAATCAAACCAGGCCCATAACAATTACACCAAGCCCATTATGGAGCTGAACCAAATCAACCCACCATGGAGAGAACCAATTCCATTAAAGTTGGTCCGAGTCAAAGCATTAAATATAGATCAACACAATATATGAATCATGGATAAAATTAAGTACTCTAACAAATCTGTCCAAGTATATAATGTGATCAGCTACTGAAATTAAAGTCTAAACAGCTTTCAAGGCACTCTCAGAGTAATAGGGTTCCATTAATTTAACATCGGAGTGATCGGTTCCGGAATAAGGAAAACAAAAATGTCAGAACATAGATGAAATTCATATAATAATGAGAGGGAAATGATGACACAATGCAAAGGCACATGACAAAAAGATATTCAGATTTATAAATGCAATAGTGGGCAAATGCATATAAACTGAATGAATCAGTAAGCAAGTACAGAACAAATGACAGAACCAACTATTCATCTTGCTAAACCAAACCCCCTGAAACTGCTCTGTAGCCCAAAACCACACTACTTTATTCTGTTATTAACCTGTCCCAACGAAAATCCATTGGAGAACTAACATATAAGAATAACAAAATAAATAAAAAAAAACAACAAGTTCCAACTGAATCCAACCTACTTAGAGCAACAAACCTTTCAATTGAACCGAATCCAAGCCAAACAACCCAAATAAGACACCTAATCTAACGAAATCAATAGCACAGAGGGGATCGAAGAAAAAGAAAACAGAAAAGAAACAAGATTACTAGTGTATGGGGGAGGTTCAACATTGTAAGACCTGTATCGAACTAACCGGTCATACCACCTTGTACCAGGTCTACCTATCATGGTCGAGCCAAGTGGACCAAGTGCGTGAAGAAATCACGAGATTAGGTATGAAGTCTAACCCAAAAACAGCAAATGTGAGGGTAGGGTCGCATGCCTGAACAGGTATGGTCGACCCCACCACAAGAGAAGTCCAACCCATGACTTTTTAGTCATGGGGTCACATGACTAAGAAGGTGTAGGGTCGACGGATTCTGCGACCCTACGTCCGACCCTACGAATACAGTCAGAAACCAGAAATTGGGAAACCTTCCTAATTCAAAAGGGGGTCTTTCCTAAACTCATTGGGACTTATTATGAGGGGTTTTCCTCGATAAATAGGACGTCCCTTAGCCTCTTTCACTCCTTTAGAACCCTAATTGAGAGTGAGAGAAAGAGAAATAAAAAGAAGAGAAGAAGAGAAGGAAACTTAAAGAAGAAGACTAAGGAAGAGGAGGAAGTTCAGAGAAACCTCTGAATAAAGGTATGAACCTAATTCTCTACCTGAATAAGAGATCCTAGAATAGTTATGAAGAACATAGGATTAGGAGAAACCCAAATCATCTATCCATGGACAAGTTCCTAGAGATTCCATGGAGGAAATCATTATGGACAATGAATAGTGTATAACTTGTAGTTTTGAGCCATAGAACAATCATAGAATGGATCATAAAAGTAAGCCAAAGGATCCAAACATGAAGGGATGGACTTTAGAATGAAAGGTCGACTCAGAATACGTGTGGTCGCACGTAGGGTCGAATGATATCCGACCCTACAAGGCCACAGGATCGACCACATGCCCTCGGAAAGTTCCAAGGAGGGTGTGGTCGCACGTAGGGTCGAATAGTGTCCGACCCCAGCTGTGACCCTACACCCTAGGGTCGTAGAAACTGCTACCCTAGGTGCTACCCTACTTGCGACCCTATAGGTTCTATTAGTTTAAACATGTTGGAACTAGTTCTAATTAAAATCTATCGACTTCTTAGGTCTTTCTAGTGATTTAAAAGTGATTCATAAAGCTTGAACGAGGATCTATGCTTAATCAAAGGTGAGGAACAAAACCAAAACTAATTGTTTAATAATAAACTATTTTCATTTATTGAGTCCAATACCATGAATGATTCTATGCTTGTATGATTGTAATGTGCATATCACATGTCATCCACTATTCCTGTTATTATTGTTCATGCATATTTAATTTTGTTTATTATAACATGATGATGATGATGCTAGGCATAGGCATGTGAATGTATGTGTGTGGTTAGTGTACTTGATGCGAGTGGAGCATCAGGGGGAGGATGTGACACTATGGTTCATCCTGGTCACCAGACTCTAGCTCTATCTCTACTCAAGTCTTGTCCATTAACATCGTCGTAATGCCATTACCTTAGCAGAACTATTACGTCGTAGGGCATGAGGGGAGGTGGTCTCGGACCGTGTAATCTCTGACTCTGCCGGGCGGCCTTAGCGCTATCTCTGTGGACGTATTAAGGGATGCTAGGGTGAGGCCTTGGATACACTGTTTGACATTAGAATTGGTTAGTTGCGAACCCAGTTTGCAAGCCCTCGCCAACAGGGGCTTACGTGTTGGTATGGGTAGAGCATTAGGGGAAGTGTGATGCGGTGCGGTCCTAAGCACTTTAGCTCTATCTCTATTCCATGGTGGGTGCATGTGGGGGCGGCAATGGTGGTTGATCCATTGGACGGTTCCACACATTCGTGTATAGAGGTGTGGCGGTCACCTATCCTTTCTATTGCGCATTGCAAACTTATGAACCAGACCAAAGATATGAATTGAATGCATGCATATATTTGTTGCATTGTTTTGTTTGTTCACTGAGCCGTGATGTGTGCTCACCCTTTTCGAATTCAAATATTTTTAGTTGATGATGCAGGTACGACGGTGGAAGATTATATGAATGCTCCAACAAACGGACATGCGGCGGCAATGGAGGCAGAAGTGATGATGGAGTCGCATGATTCATCATGCGAGTGCAACTCCTGCGTTTTTTATTAGACTTTGTTTAAGTTATACAGACAATGTAATTAATTAATTATTTTAATTTATGTCTTAGTCCTTTTGGAGATAATTGGATAATTTTTTTACTTTATCACAGTTAGACTCTCAGTTCATTTAATATATAAGACTTTCGCTATTGTTTATTTACTCTAATTATGGTTGTGGATGTGTATGGTTTAAGAAAACAGACACAGCCTATTCGAGATCCTGGTTGAACCGTTGGTTTATTAGCGGTTCATCACACCATTCTGAATAGTATGAAATTAGGGTGTGATAACTTGGAATCAGAGCTCTTAGGCCCTGTCTATTAAACCGATATAGTTCTACAAAAAGTTCATGAACTGAGTTAGGATAAAAAAATTTAAAAGCTGAAATAATAACACACTATAAGCACCTGTGTTGTATGAGATAAAATTAAGAAAGAGAATAATGCATATATAAAGGAGAAACAAGTTTTATATACATCAAATAAAAAGCAACGTACATACATATCCAAATCAGAATACGGTCCACAATCTGGACAATTACTCTGTAGTATAAGGAAAAACAAAAAAAAATATACATCATGGAGCTGGAGGTGCTGGAGGAGGAGGTGCCTCACGATCCCCGTCATAGTCCTCCGTATACACTCTAGTCAGCCAAGAGACTAGCCGCCAGCTTGGCCATCCGCTGATCTGACATGCACTGGGCCTCTCTAATCTCACGCAGTAGCCCCATTACATCATCAGAGGGTGGGCGTGAAGGACTAGCAGTGTGTGAAGGAGCCCGAGATGGACCAGCTCCAGTAGAATGTAGAAATGCTGGAGGAGGTATGGCGTCTACATCCATGAACATACGATCATCATCCTCATCATCACCCCCCATGGACCCCTGCTCCTGCTGCTGCTGTTGCCGCCTCGGCATCTGCCATCTCTACTTGAGTACGAGGACGCACCAGAGCGTTCCTCTCATCATCACTAACCTGAGCATCCTGCATACCCATCTTACAGAGGGCCTCCCAGTCTAGGTCCGATGAGAAGGTCTTCTCCTGAATCCTCTCATCCAATAAATCAACGTGTAGGCGGGTGAGCAGTGTAGCGATCAGACGTCCATAGGGTAGGTTGCCTAGCTGACCAGGCAGCGTAGCATGGATCATAGTCCTGATGATGATATAAGGTAGGCAGACAGGCTGCCTGGTGCAAATGCAGTAGAGGACATACTGAGTCAATTGGGAAATCCTATCATAGTGTCCACTCTGGGGAATCAGGTTGTGCTGGATGTTCTTGCAGTACACCCGAGGCTCTGGCCGTAGGTTGATCGCTTTCATCTCCCAACGATCATCTCAAAGGAGTTGACTATCAATCTCAGCACGCATCGCCAAGGATAGGAACTGGGGTTCCTTGGGAGCACAGTACACTAAAGGGCCGTTATTTGATATGCCCAAAAGATCAGCCAACTGCTGGCAGTTAAATGAAACCTCCACCCCTTTGACGTAGCTAGTGATCCTGAGCTCCCTACCCCTCTCTGTGTCAATACGATCCCCCACTACCTAGAGATTGCAATAGAACTATTTCACCAAAGCAGGACGAGTACAAGCCTCATAGGTGATCACAGGAAGCCAGCCCATGTCACCAAATGCCCCCTCTACGTTGAACAAGGCTAGACTAGCCAAGTTCACACAGCAACCCCCTTCTACTTTCTTACGCTCGTAGCTAGCATATCGAGCTTCAGCCTCGTTGGAGCAAAAACGAATGGGGTCATGTGCCCTAGGAACCTTGGTACGGGCCATACTATCTGTCAAGACATAGAAGAACAAACAAGATATTAATAATGGTGAAAAACTTAAAAATTTCGGCATTATAATGGCATGATTTGGCCAAAAGCCTCACTTTTCACCCAAACAACTGGGCAGGAGGACTTACATAGGTTCCAAACCATCCTGCAAAGCTCATACAGTTGAAAATTTAATCTAGAAAGATCGAATTTGAAGAAATTTCAATAAATTAGAAAAATCTCAAAAATTAGGTTAAAATGGAAAATTTTAAGTTTCTCGATAATCAACCAATGAAACTCAAATATTTTTTAGGGCTTTCGTCCATTGGGTAACCAATAGCAAAAGCCCCCAATAAAAATGAAATTTTTACGGTTAAAAAAATTTTAATTTCAAGAAAACAATATAAATGGATGAAAACCTAGTTTTGAAAGCTTAAAAATATGAAACAGTAGAGAGCATACCTGAAGGGAAGGCCGGAGGTCGCGAACGGACGAAATCACCAAACACTAGGGGTTGATAATGTAGCAACTCAGGGGAAGCGAGTTGGGTTGGAAGAAAGGAGAAAGAATAGGAAATGAATCCAAAATTAGGTTTAATAACCTGATTCTGGATCGTAGGGTCGCAAAATTCGACCAAAATGTGCGACCCTACCATCGACCCTAGGCTCTCGGTGATCTGACAGAGAACCATGGGTCGGACCTAGGGTCGAACATATAACGACCCTACCATCGACCCTAGCCTCTCGGTGAGCTGACAGTGTTCTTAGGGTCGCATACCCTAGGGTCGCATAAGGAGCGACCCCACGATGGAAAATTCAGTATTTTTACTTAATGATCTGAAAAATTAGAAATTTATATTCATTAGTTAGATTTTGACTTGGGAACAACTTATATTGATTGCCTCACATGTTCTACGACTGTCTTTCAGACATTACCACCACCAGGACAGGAAATGGCTGGGCGAAGAGTGATCAGACGAGGCTGTAACCCAATTCCACCACCACCACCTGTAGAGGAAGACAGCCATGAAAATCCTGAGGTACAAGAGAATCTGAATATGGCACCACCAGTAGATAGTGGTCAGGCAAATCCTACAAACCTGCCAGCCCCACTTACGGATTTGGCTACAGCCGTAATGAACCTGGCACAACAGCTGTAGAAAATACAGTAGGTGCAAGCCAATATGCAAGCTACTATAGGAATGGCTTTTCCAGCTGCCCATACGAGACCTATGCCAGCAGGGCAGGCTAGCACAGTACCAGGGGGAAGCAACACGGTACCCCACGCACCTCAAACACCAGTCATGCAGGCTCAAGTGCAAAATCCTGAGGTAGCTCAAGGCAGTTACCAGTACCAACCACCTATGTATGGGGCTTATGCTCCGTATCAGCTGGACCACTCCCGACTGATCGAGTGTTTTCTGAAGATGAAGTCCAAAGAATATAATGGTAAGCCAGTAGATCCTTTGTGGTCAGCACACTGGATCGATGAAATGGAAAGAAATTTTAAGATGATGACAGTGAATGAGGAGGAGAAAGTACTATGTGCAACATTCATGCTAAAAGACAATGAACACCACTGGTGGAAGTCCACACGAACTTATTTGTTAACCAAGCACACCCAATTGGCCTAGGCTATCTATAAAGAGGCATTCTTTGAAAACTACTTCCTCAGAAGTTTCAGAGATTCTATGGAGAGAGAGTTCCTGAGTCTATATCAGGGCCAGATGACTGTGGATGCATACCAACAGCGTTATGAGGAGCTGTTTTTCTTTGCACCCGCCAGCATGCAGGAGAAAAACACAAAGACCCGAAGGTTCTTCATGGGACTCAGGGGAAGCATCCGTGAGCATTTTCTGAGTCTGGAGAAGAAAGTTTACAATGAAGCAGTACAGATTACTCGAGTAATAGAGTCGAGCCAAAAAGAGAGCTATTTTGCTCAGAATAGAGGTATCAAGAGGCCAAATGGGAATTCTTACAACGGAGGAAATACAAGGACATTCAAACCCTTCCGTACTCAAGGCTTCAATGCTGCAGCCAAGACTACTCCAACAGTCCAACCTCAACAGAAACAAAACAATGAAGGAGTAAAATGCTATAACTGTAATCAAGTGGGACATTATTCAAGGGAGTGTCCTAAGCCCAGGAAGCAGCTACAGCAAGGAAAGGTTTATGCAGTTACATCTGAGGTTGCAGCCGCATTGCCTGATGTGGTCACAGGTATGACCTGAACCTTTTATTTTGTATTACTTTGTGTGAGCATGTAGACTAAATTAAAACAAATCACAGGTATAGTACTTATTAATGGCATACCCGCCAGAGTACTCTTTGATTCTGGAGCTACTCATTCTTTCATATCTGTGTCATTTGGAAAGAAGTTAAATCTATCCCTCAGATCTTTAGACTACAAATTGCTTGTACGATAACCTATGGGATTAGAAGTGGAATTAGAAAAAGGTTATGGACCATGTCCAGTTCTTATTGGCGAGAAGATTTTGGATGCAACCTTGATTCAACTTGAGATGGTAGACTTTGACGTCATCTTAGGAATGGACTGGTTAGCTCGGCATTCTACAGAAAAGAAGCTGACATTTAAAGACAAGGAAGGAGCAAAGTTTAGTTTTGCGAGAACCAAACTTCCCCGTAAACGAAAACTCATCCTCTCTACATTGAAGGCTAGAAAATGCGTCGAGAAAGGAAGAATTTGGTATCTAGTATCAGTGGTCGACCTCACCAAGGAAGCACCACGAATGGAGGATATTGATGTCGTGCATGACTTTCCAGATGTATTTCCTGAAGAACTACCAAGACTACCACCCGACCGAGCGACAGAGTTCGTTATAGATCTGATACCCTGAGCTGCATCAGTATCTAAAGCACCCTATCGAATGCCTCCTACTGAAATGAAGGAATTGAAGGTACAGTTACAAGAATTATTGGACAAGGGTTATATCAGACCCAGCATATCACCATGGGGAGCGCTAGTATTATTTGTAAAGAAAAAGGATGGTAGCATTCGACTGTGTATAGACTATCGAGAATTGAATAAGCTGACAATCAAGAATCGGTACTCATTGCCTCGGATCGATGACTTGTTCGATCAGTTGCAAGGTGCCAAAGTGTTCTCCAAGATCGATCTTCGGTCAGGATACCATCAGTTGAAGATTAAGGACGGTGATATTCCAAAGACAGTATTCAGAACAAGATATGGACATTATGAATTTTTAGTCATGTCTTTTGGATTGACTAACGCACCCGTAATTTTTATGGAAGTCATGAATCGGGTATTCCATGATATGTTGGATACGTCGGTCATTGTATTTATTGATGACATATTAGTCTACTCAAAGGACAAGAAAACTCATGTCATGAATCTAAGAGCCGCTTTGCAGCGAATAAGGAAAGAGAAGCTTTACGTCAAATTTACAAAATGTGAGTTTTGGTTAAATGAGGTTGCTTTCTTAGGCCATGTTTTATCCGCTGAAGGAATTAAAGAGGATCCTAGCAAGATTGAAGCCATTGTGAAGTGGGAAGCACCAAAGAGCATTGCAGAAATTAGAAGTTTCCTAGGTCTAGCTGGGTATTATCGACGATTCGTGAAAGACTATTCCAGAATTCCCATACCTCTCACCAGTTTAACTAAGAAAGGAGAAAAGTTTGTTTGGACTGATAAATGTGAGAAAAGTTTCCAAACATTTAAGACTAGATTGATATCTGCTCCGATCTTGACTATTCCTATTCCAGGACAGCCATTTACCTTGTACACCGATGCATCTGGATTGGGTTTAGGATGTGTACTCATATAAGGAGAACAAGTAGTTGCGTATGCTTCAAGACAACTGAAAACACATGAGAAGAATTATCTTACTCATGACATGGAATTAGCAGCAGTAGTACATGCTGTCAAGATATGGAGACATTATTTCTATGGAGAGAAATTTCAGATTAAATCAGATCATAAGAGTCTCACTTATCTTTTTAATCAGAAGGAGTTGAACATGAGACAAAGAAGATGGCTAGAATTATTGAAGGATTATGATTGTGATACCAGTATCATCTAGGAAAGGCTAATGTAGTTGCTGATGCGCTAAGTAGAAAAGAAATGATAAAATCTCAAGGAGAAGTTAACACGACTGCAGCAATGTGTGCTACAGGGAAAGTATTCAATTATGGTAATGAACAGTTTGTGATAGATGCACCGGATGAATCAACCAACCAAGGGTTTATTCATCGATTTTCTAACATGTTCGCAACGTTGAAGATTGTACCTGATATAATTGATGAAGTGAAAGCAGCTATTAAATCAGACCCTTATCTGAGAACGGTACAAGAAGACATCAAAAAAAGTGGGATGACTCCTGAGTTCACCTTAGACGATGAAAAGGTACTGAAGTACAAAGGAAGAGTATGTGTTCCTAAAATGAAAAACTTGGACATTAGACACAGACTAATGAAAGAAGCTCACACAACCGCCTATTCGGTACATCCTGGAAGTATAAAGATGTATCATGATTTGAAGAAATTATATTGGTGGAGAGGAATGAAAGCAGATGTAGCTAAATTTGTGTCTCAATGCCTAAATTGTCAGAGGTTAAAGGCTAAATGGCAAAGACCTGCAGGATTGTTGCAGCCGCTGCCAGAACTAGCATGGAAATGGGACTGCATCACTATGGACTTCGACACCGGGTTACCATTGACTCCTCGAGTAGTTAACGCGGTCTGAGTGATTGTAGATCGTCTGACTAAGACAGCTCGCTTTATAGCTATACGACCACAGTAAACTCTGGAGAGGTTAGCCAAGCTATATGTGGATAACATTGTCAGATTACATGGTGTACCTGAAAGCATTGTGCCCGATAGAGACCCACGCTTGACTTCAAAGTTTTGGGAAGGATTGCAAAAGGCTATGGGTACAACGTTGAAGTTCAGTACTGCATTCCATCTCAGATAGACGGACAGTCAGAGTGTACCATTCAGATTTTAGAAGACATGCATTGAACCTGTGTAATTGATTTTAAAGGATCATGGGATGAAAAACTACCATTGATCGAGTTCGCTTATAACAACAGCTATCAGGCTACTATACAGATGTCACCCTATGAAGCACTGTATGGTAGGAAGTGTCGAACTCCTTTGTTTTAGAATGAAGTTGGAGAACATAGCATCGTTGGACCAGAGTTTGTTGAAGAGACCTGTCGAGTATTCGACATCATCAAGGAAAGAGTTAGAATGGCTCAGAATCGTCAGAAACAGTATGCAGATACTCGACGCCGAGACCTTGAATTTGTCATAGGTGATAAGGTATTCTTGAAAGTATCACCTATACGAGGTTTAAAACGATTCGGACAGAAAGGGAAGCTAAGTCCGAGATATGTCGGGCCATATGAGATTCTAGATAGATGTGGAAAAGTAGCTTATCAGTTAGCACTACAACCATCTATGTCAAGTGTGCATGATGTATTTCATATCCCATTATTAAAGAAGTACGTCAGAGATCCAATGCACGTTTTAACAGCAGATCCACCAGATCTAACTAATGATGTGACATTCGAAGTAGCACCAACTGGAATCACTAGCCGGAAGGTTCAACGTCTATGCAACCATGACATATACTATGTTAATGTCACCTAGAGGAGCCGAGATATAGAAGAGATCACATGGGAAGAAGAGAATGCTATGCAGAAGCAATATCCTCACCTTTTCGAGTCAGAAGGTATGTGTAAATTTCGAGGATGAAATTTCTAATAAGAGGGGGGGAGTTGTAAGACTTGTATCGAACTAACTGGTTTTACAACCTTGTACCAGGTCTACCTATCATGGTCGAGCCAAGTGGACCAAGTGCGTGAAGAAACCACAAGACCTGGTACAAGGTTGTAAGACCGATTAGTTCGATACAAGTCTTACAACTCCCAAGTATGAAGTCTAACCCAAAAACAGCAAATGTGAGGGTAGGGTCGCATGCCTGAACAGGTATGGTCGACCCCACCTCAAGAGAATTCCAACCCATGACTTTTTAGTCGTGGGGTCGCATGACTAAGAAGGTGTAGGGTCGACAGATTCTGCGACCCTACGTCCGACCCTACGAATACAGTCAGAAACCGAAAATTAGGAAACCTTCCTAATTCAAAAACGGGTCTTTCCTAAACTCATTGGGACTTATTATGAGGGATTTTCCTTCATAAATAGGACGTCCCTTAGCCTCTTTCACTCCTTTAAAACCCTAATTGAGAGTGAGAGAAAGAGAAAGAGAAAGAAGAGAAGAAGATAAGGAGACTTGAAGAAGAAGACTAAGTAAGAGGAGAAAGTTCAGAGAAACAGGTATGAACCTAATTCTCTACCTGAATAAGAGATCCTAGAATAGTTATGAAGAACATAGGATTAGGAGAAACCCAAATCATCCATCTATGGATAAGTTCCAAGAGATTCCATGGAGGAAATCATTATGGACAATGAATATTGTATAACTTGTAGTTTTGAGTCATAGAACAATCTTAGAATGGACCATGAAAGTAAGCCAAAGGATCCAAACATGAAGGGATGGACTTTAGAATGAAAGGTCGACTCAGAATACGTGTGGTCACACGTAGGGTCGAATGATATCCAACCCTACAAGACCACAGGATCGACCACATGCCCTCGGGAAGTTTCAGGGACGGTGTGGTCGCACGTAGGGTCGAATGGTATCCGACCCCACCTGCGACCCTACACCCTAGGGTCGCAGAAACTACTACCCTAGGTGCTACCCTACCTGCGACCCTACAAGTTCTGTTAGTTTAAACATGTTGGAAATAGTTCTAATTAAAATCTATCGACTTATTAGGTCTTTCTAGTGATTTAAAAGTGATTCATAAAGCTTGAACGAGGATCTACGCTCAATCAAAGGTGAGGGAACAAGACCTAAACTAATTAGCTAATAATAAACTGTTTTCGTTTATTGAGTCCAATACCATGAATGATTCTATGCTTGTATGATTGTAATGTGCATATCACATGTCATCCACTATTCCTGTTATTATTGTTCATGCATATTTAATTTCGTTTATTATAACATGATGATGATGATGCAAGGAATAGGCATGTGAATATATGTGTGCGGATAGTGTACTTGATGTGAGTGGAGCATCAGGGGAGGACGTGACACTGTGGTTCATCCTGGTCATCAGACTCTAACTCTATCTCTACTCAAGTCTTGTCCATTAACATCGTCGTAATGCCATTACCTTAGCAGAACTATTACGTCGTGGAGCATGAGGGGAGGTGGTCTCGGACCGTGTAATCTCTGACTCTGCCGGGGGGCCTTAGCTCTATCTCTGTGGACGTATTAAGGGATGCTGGGGTGAGGCCTTGGATACACTGTTTGACATTAGAATTGGTTAGTTGCGAGCCCAGTTTGCAAGCCCTCGCCAACAGGGGCTTACGTGTTGGTATCGGTAGAGCATCAGGGGAAGTGTGATGCGATGCGATCCTAAGCACATTAGCTCTATCTCTATTCCATGGCAGGTGCATGTGGGGGAGGCAATGGTGTTTGATCGATTGGGCGGTTCCACACATTTGTGTATAGAGGTGCGGCGGCCACCTATCCTTTTTATTGCACATTGCAAACTTATGAACCAGACCAAAGATATGAATTGAATGCATGCATATGTTTGTTGCATTATTTTGTTTGCTCACTGAGCCGTGATTTGTGCTCGCCCTTTTCGAATTCGAATATTTTTAGTTGATGATGTAGGTACGACGGTGGAAGATTATATGAATGCTCCAACATACGGGCAAGCAGCGGCAATGGAGGCAGAAGTGATGATGGAGTCGCATGATTCATCATGCGAGTGCAACTACTGTGTTTTTTATTAGACTTTGTTTAAGTTATTCATACAATGCAATTGATTAATTAATTTAATTTCTATCTTAGTCCTTTTGGAGATAATTAGATAATTTATTTACTTTATCACAGTTAGACTCTCAGTTCATTTAATATATAAGACTTCCACTATTGTTTATTTACTATGATTATGGTTGTGGATGTGTTTGGTTTAAGCAAACGGATACAGCCTATTCGAGATCCTGGCTGAACCATTGGTTTATTAGCGGTTCATCACACCATTTTGAATAGTGCGGAATTGGGGTGTGACAAACATGCAGGAGAAAATGAAAGATAAACCACAAATAAGAGAGAGGAACACACCTGGTCAGGAATTAATGGAGTCTACTGCAAAGTCAATAGATACAATCGATCAGATTTTCAAGTTTCAGCCACTCTTCTTCCTCCTTACCACAGCCATGAACCCCTACCTCTCTCTCCTTGTTCACACCTTCACAGCTGTTGTTTTCTTTTCATTCTCCTTATTTTTCTCACTCTCCCAGCCGTCTCTCTCTCAAACCCCTATTTTTGCAACCACCGAATCCCATCTTCTTCCTATTTTTTCTGCTCTCTCTCTCAATCACTCTTTCCCTCTTTCGATAGCCACTATGCCTCAATAGTTCATTTCTTCTCCTTGCTCACTTCTTCTTAGAGTAGCACCGCCACCTCTGCTTTCTCTAATCTCTCCCTGATGCCGCCTTCTTCTTCCCTTCTTTCTGGCCGTGGCTTTCTTTTCCTCTCTTATTCAGAGTTGTAGCTGCCCTCAGTCCCCATTCTTTTCTCCTTACTTCTCAATCATTTCTCTCATCCCTTGCTGTCGCCTTTCTTTCCTCTTCAATCAGAATGACGAACCCTGCTCTTTACGATTTTTCTAGGGTTTTTCTAACCCCTTTATCCAAAGACCAAGATGCCCTCAACTTGGTTTTCTTTCAAGATGACCAAACCTAAATTACTATATATTAAAAAAAAAAAAAAAAAAAAAAAAAAAAAAAAAAAAAACTATTACCAAATCAATATCCTAAGCCCAAACCCAAGCCCACTAGCCTAGTACCTATTAACACCTAATCTAAACCTAGCCCAAACCCAAACTAAATCAACATTTCTTTTCCTTTTTTTGCATTTTTAGATTTTTTTTTTCTGTTTTTAATGATTTTTCTATTTTTTTTTCTTTTTTCATAATAACCTAAAATGATAGGAACATTCTAACATGACATAAAATGACAAAAATGCCCTTGATAAGAAATAGGCCAAAATGGGGGTCTTACAAAATGCCCCTCTTCGGCCGAAATTCAAAGTGAAAGAGGGCGAAGAAAAGAAAAAACTGCATTTTGGTCCATGGACAATTGCATAAAACGAAAAGATGGGGAATCAGAACATTCTGACTAGATGTTCCGTTAGAAGAATCAGCGTACCTGACTAGGCGTTGACGAGGAAAAAAAAATTTAATCGGAGCACTTGATTAAGTGTTTCGATGAAAAAGGTGCAAAATCAGAGTGCTTGACTAAGCGTTCCGACGAGAAACAGAACATTCTGACTAGATTTTCCGCAAAGGAATCAGCATACCTGACTAGGCGCTAACGAGGAAAAATGAATCTAATCGGAGCACTTGACTAAACGTTCCGACGAAGAAAGGAGCAAAATAGGAGTGCTTGACTAAGCATTCTGACGAGAAACAGAACATTCTGACTAGATGTTCCGTTAAGGAATCAACATACCTAACGAGGCACTGACGAGAGAGAGATCAGATCAGAGCGCTTGACTAAGCGTTCTGATAGGAATCAAAACATCTAACTAGACATTTTGACAAGCTCAAATCACCCGCCAAGGTGTTCGAGAAGAAAAAACGACCAGATCACCCACCAAGGTGTCTGACGAACACAATCAGAGCACTTGACTAAGTGTCCCTACGGTAAATAGAAATCAGAATCACCCCTCAAGGTATCTGACAAACACAATCGGAGCACTTGACTAAGTGTTCCGATGGTAAATCGAAATCAGAATCACCCCTCAATGTATCTGACGAACATAATCGGAATACTTGACTAAGTTTTCCGATAGCAATAAAATGGAATCACCTACCAAGGTGCCCCAAGGAAGTGATGTCCGTAGACCATAAAATTCAGATAACCAACTCAAGTTAGGGCATGCACTCATGACAGCACAATCACAAAGATTCAAGGCACTTCAAGACTTAAAAATCTGATATTGATCAACTTTAAAATCAATGTTAATAAGTCAAGAACCCAGTTAAAATTATCATCTAGAAAATGAACTGAACCCTCCGCAAAAGGTATTGATAAAACAGTCACATTTCTTTTCAAACATTTTAGGTTCCCAAAACCCATGATAGAATAGCCAAATATGGATGGGTCCATGGTAAATCTGACTAAGGACCCGAGCTGCTGGCAATCTCTTCAGTAGATGTTGTTGTAGTCATTAGGGTGGGGGCTGGACGATCCCGATAATGCCACGCATCTGCAATGCTCCAAACAAAATCTTTGATTAATTCTTTAGGAGGGGAGACATCTGTAATATCATCGACCACACTTGGCAACCTGTTCAACTAACGATACAACAGGGATGGTACATAGAAGGATGAGTGAGTCAGACCCATAATTTGTACAAATGAATTTCATCGGGTTCTCAACACTGGACATGGGGTTGACATCCACTTGCTCCTCCATGTGATATCGTCGACCATCAAGGCACTAAATTGCTCAGGCCAGTAATGTTCCTTGTAAAAATCTAAATTCTTGGCTCTTTTCATATAATGGACGGGCCAAAGTATCGAAACCTCTAAAGGCACAACCATACTTAGTTTCTCAGTCAACCAGATGTGTAACAGATAAGGGGAGCCATTGAGAGTATCCATATGAAGACAACCTCCCTTCTTGGCCCAGCTATCCAAACCCTTTAATGTCTCGGCCAGGATTGTTGGTATGATATCAAAACCTTTCTGGAGATGTTTAATGACATCAATGATGATTGGAGAGTAAAGGCGTTCATGCGTGTTCAACAAGTACCTTGCGATCATATAGAAATAAAAGGCCTTCCTTCGATACTCACGACCCAAAGTGAGCAAGTCTGTTGGTGGGCATACTTGGCAACCATGGCTGAGATAGCGATTTTGCAAAGCTTGATGATTGGTAGAGCCTCCTTCTTGGTCCAACCAAAATATTCCCGGATCTCATGGTCGGAAGTCTCTTGCAATGGAGGGCAAAAGATCCCTTCTCGCGCAGGAAAGATAAGACATCCACGGAACTCTTCGTATGTAGGGCATATCTCTATGTTCCCAAATCTGAACACATGCATTGTAGGATCCCAAAACCGGGAAGCCACCCCCAAAAGACCATGACAGATTTTAACATGTCAAAGTTGGTAAAGGGCTTCTAAATCAAGACTGGCCAGAGCTCCTTTGTCATTCTGGGACATATCTTGGGCCCACTCTTGCAATTGCTTATCCATTTCTGCACAAGTTAACAAATGATTAGCGTTCGACCAAACCAAAAGCAAACTTAAAGAGACACAACCTCCACATTAAGGCTAAGGAATACTAATGGGTCATGTCGACCATACTGAAGGCATCCAAAAAAAAATCCATGGATACCTCCACAAGCTGCACATGGTATGTCGAAACGGACATGACTCTATCTGGGCCTAAACCACTAGATTCGTAAACAAGCATGATGCTGGAGGTCCAAGTGGACTGATAAAAAAAACTTCCCATATGGGTCCGCCATTGGGGTGAATAGGGTCTTATCATGTAGAATGGTGGATTCACTGAGGAATCACCATTTATGGCTCAAAATAAGGGCTATTGAAATCTTTGGACGTCACCGAAGTGATGAGTGACAGATAGATATTTCAGCCAGATTATAAACTCAATACTCACATAAAAGAGTGATATGTTCACAAGAAGCAACATCACAAAAGCCAATAAAATGATGTGAAATGAAGGGCTTTATGATGGAGACTCTTGGAAAACCGTCAGATTGATAGACGGGAGAAAGAGCCTATGCCAAAAAATGAAGTCCTCTTCTGACAATGATCAAGTGATGAAACCAACCTTTAGTGTGGGGGTAGGCATAAATGAATGTTAAGGCCAACCACGTTGTAAGGCTCCAAGATGATCTATCATCAAACCAACCAACATTCTTTTTTTTCTGTTTTTTTTTCTTCTTTTTTTCATTTTTTTTTCTTTTTTTTTTCTTAATGCGGAGGTTATACAAAGTACTTTTTTAACTAGTCAAGGTTGGTCAGATATTGTAACTCATCTCCATCTATATCTGTGAGACGAACATCATTCCCTGGCAAGATCTCTTTCACTACAAAAGATTCACTCTAATTGGGATGGAACTTGCCTCTGGGGTCATGTACTGGAGCTCTCTGCTCTTTGAGCACCAAATCTCTGATTGCCAAATGGCGAAGACGAACTTTCTTATTAAAAGTTACAGTAATTCTCTGTTGATATTTCTTCATATTATCTATAGCTTTGATTCGCCTTTCATCTATCAGGTTCAACTCTTCGTATCTAGTCCGAAGCCACTCAGTTTCTGGGACTTGACATTCCATTAAGACCCTCAAGGATGGTACCTCTATCTCAACTAGAAGCACAGCCTCCATGCCATACACCAATGAATAAGGCGTTGCCCCAGTTGATGTTCTAATTGAGGTCCGATAAGCCCACAAAGCAATAGGCAACTTGTCAGCCAAATCAGCAATTGTTTCTGCCATTTTCTGAAGGATGGTCTTCATATTTTTGTTTGCTGCCTCAACAGCCCCATTTGTTTGTGGACGATAGGGAGAAGACCTATGCCTCGCAATGTGAAGCCTATCGCACAACTCTTGCACTTTACCCCGCAAATGTTGCCCCTGATCAGAAATCAATTCATGAGGTGTCCCATGTCGGCATATGATGTGTTCTTGCAGAAATTTGGCAACCTTGGCTGCCTTGAGCTTGGCGTAAGATTGAGTTTTGACCCATTTGGTGAAGTAGTCTATAGCCACTAAAATAAACTCGTGCCCATTCGATGCTTTCGGGGAGATCTTGCCTACTACATCAATGCCCCAAGTGGAGAAAGGCCAAGGAGAACTGAGTGTGTGCAACTTAGACGGAGGGACATGTATCAAATTGGTGTAAATCTGGCACTTATGGCATTTCTTTACGAATTCCACGCACTCTGCCTCCATTGTGTTCCAATAGTATCCTATGCAAAGGATTTTTTTGGCAAGCATCCGAGCATTCATATGGGGTCCACAAATCCCTTCATAGATCTGTTCTATGATATTTTGTGCTTGCTCTTCGTCCAAACAAACTAGCTGCACACCATCATACGACCTCTTGTACAAAATGTTTTCATGCAAAATAAACTGAGTGGCGTACTACCTAAGGAATTTTTTCTCACTTGAAAAAGCTTTTCGAGGATACTTCCTTTCTCTGATAAAATCCACTATTGGCACAAACCAGGGCCTCCCATCTATCGTTAAGGCATTCACCTCCTTCAAGTACGCTTGTTACGTTCTTCGCTTTATCACCAAGGGTTGCATTCTCTCATTACCCTCAAAATTGATCATTGCAGCCAATGTTGCCAGTGCATCGGCGTATCTATTATAATCCCTTGGGAAAAACTCAAAGTTAATTTCTATGAATTGTTGTGCCAAGCTCACAGCATACTGCCGGTATGGTTTCAATTTCTCATCCATTGTCTTCCATTCTTCGCTAATCTGATAGATCACCATAGAAGAATCTCCATACACCTTCATCTTCTGAATTCCAATGGCCAAAGCTGCCCTTAATCCCATGATGCAAGCTTCATATTCAGCCATATTATTGGTGCATTCAAAGTCGAGCCGGAATGAAATGGGCACGAACATCCCCTCAGGACTAATGAATAGGACACCAACTCCACACCCTCTATGGTTTGCAGCGCCATCAAAGAACATCACCCAGGGATCCACCTCTCCTTCTTAGGCTTGGATAACCACCACCTCTTCGTCCGGGAATACATCTTCTAGATTTTTCAAATCATCCACCAGGTGGGCAGACAAATGCTCGACAATGACACTTCCTTTAACAGCCTTCTGGGTGGCATAGATGATCTCAAATTTAGACAAAAGTAGTAACCATCTTGCCAACCTTCCCGTTAATGTTGGCTTCTCAAACAAGTACTTTATGGGATCCATCCGTGAAATTAAGATGATCTGATAAGAGAGAATATAATGCCTCAACCTCTTTGTAACCCAAATTAAAGCTGCACATGTTTTCTCCAAAGGTGTATAGTTTGCTTCATAACCTGTGAACTTTTTACTCAAATAATATATCACCTGCTTTGTCCAACCATCTGAATCATGCTGTGCAATCATTGATCCCATAGAGTTTTCCAGAACCGATAAATAAAGCAACAGTGGTCTGTCTCCCTGGTTCTGGAGGCACCAAAATTAGCAGATTCACCAAGCATGCCTTGATTCGGTCGAAGGCTAACTGGCATTGTGGATTCCAAGTTTTGGGCTGATCTTTCCTCAACAACTTGAAGATTGGTTCACAGGTGGCTATCAAATGCACTATGAATCGACTGATGTATTGGATTCTTCCCAAAAATCCTCTAATATCCTTCTCAGTTTGGGGTGGAGGCATTTCTGTGATGGCCTTAATTTTGGATGGGTCGATCTCTATCCCCCTTTAACTGACCATGAATCCTAGCATTTTTCTAGCAGTAACTCCAAATGCACACTTTTGCGGGTTCAACCTAAGATTGTACTGCTTGATTCTTTTAAAAAATACCCTCAAGGATTGGAAATGATTCTCTCTACTGATCGATTTCACTATCATATCATCAACATAAACTTCAACCTCTTTATGAATCAGGTCATGGAGGACCGTGGTGGCCATCCTTTGGTACGTGGCACCGGCATTCTTCAAACCGAAAGGCATCACCGTATAATAGTAGGTTCCCTAATCGGTTATGAAAGAAGTTTTCTCCTTATCCTTAAGCGTCATTTTAATTTGCTTGTACCCTGAGAAGCCATCCATAAAAGATAGAAGGGCGTGTCTAGCAGTATTGTCCACCAATATATCGATCTTGGGTAGAGGAAAATCGTCCTTAGGACTTGCCTTATTCAAACCTCTGTAATCCACACACACACGAAGTCTACCAACCTTTTTCGACACAATGACCACATTGGCTAACCATTCAGGGTAATTGCAAACCTCAAGAAATCCTACACTCAGCTGCTTCTCTGTATCATCTTTAACTTTCAATGTCCACTTGGGCCTGAGGCGTCTCAACTTCTGTTTGGTAGGCTTCACACCAGGGGAAAGTGGAATTCTATGTTGTACCACTTCAGGGTCAATACCTGGCATGTCGTCGTATGACCAAGCGAAAACTTCATGGAATTCTTTCAATAGATCAGACAACTAGGCAGTCCCGTGATCATTTAGAGTTATGCCAACTTTTATTTCACGAGGCTATTCAGTTGTCCCTAAATTGATCATCTTAAAGTTTTCACAGATAGGTTGGGCCTTTTGTTCCTTTAAAGCTTTAAGAGATTGCAAAAATTTAAGAGAGGGTTCATCACAAACATCATTATCAGAATCAGAATTAATAAGGGAAAGGGAAGTGGAAGAAGCAATATACTCGGAAGAAGTCATTTCATTAATATCATCCAAAAGAAGTACAGCAGATGAGGTCTTATCTGGGACAACAGACTCAACATCAATGACAGACTCTGTACTTGCAACAGACCTAACAGACTTAGGCCCAGACATGGCCAACCCGTCAACTTCCTGGCACAGCAGGTTCGGACACATAAACTTATCTGGATAACTCCAGTTAGGGAGGACTCCAATAGTAGGGGTAATGAATTGTTGTGGGGTCAGAACTCCATTCAGGTTGCCGCTGGTGAGGGTCATCATGTTGTCCTGGAAAAGGTTGCTGAGGTTTGCAATTTCTTCTTCAGACACTGGCACTTTCATCTGACCTTTCTTCCAAGCACTCTTAATTCCTGCCCAGTCAAGTGTACAATCAAAGAAAATTTCAAACCCTGGGAGGCGCTTCTGAGTAATCTCATCAAACCATGGCCCTGGAAATCCACAAAAGGGGAAGTCTTCTCCTTTCTTAACAAAATATCCATTGAGGGTCCAAAAGTACGAAACTGGTTCTCGATCAAGGCTACCCCACTGCAAATAATCACAGGCCATAACTGAATCTAGTTGTTGGTCATTCTGCCCATATGTTATCACCTCTGGAAACTGCACTCTCTTCACTTCTTGATTGCCCTTTCCATTGGGTGACCTTGCTGCCTTAGAGAACCGATCACTATTCTTGTATTTCTTCCTTTCTGCCCAGATGAAAGCACTCTCTGCCTTTCACTTTTTCTATTTGATGAGCTTCAGGTCCTCTTCATTTGGAACATATCCCACACCAAACCCATGCTCATTGATGGCAGCAGATAATGCATTGACAACCCCTTGTTGGTTTCTGCCCAAACCCATTCTAGGGAAGTAAGACATCTTAAGGAATCGAGGAAGAACAGAAGCTTTACTGATGATTCTTGATCCATGGTAGCATTGATGGTACTGATTTGAAAGCCACTCATTCGAGCATCAAGGGTTGGACCGTTACCGTCTCCAGTTTCTGACTCAGTGGGAGCCAACATGTTGATAGCCCCTGGGTCAGCCGCCACGGTAACTGTTACACCCTTGTGCAAAAATTTGATCTTTTGATGTAGGGAGGAGACAAGTACTACAGCTGCATGTATCCATGGCCTTTCCAACAGCATATTGAATGAGGCAGGGTTATCAACCACTTGAAATTCAATCTCAAAGACAGCTGGCCCAATAGTGACACCGATAGTAAGAACACCTCGGACATCTCACCTAGTGTTATCATAAGCTTTTACACCATGCTTTGGAGGTGTCAAATCCGACTCCGAGAAACCCAAATGCTTGAAAGTCTGAAGGGGAAAGATGTTTCGAGCAGATCCATTGTCAATCAGAACCAAAGGGATTGTGTTGTTCTGGCAAGCAACTGTGATGTACAAGGCTTTATTGTGACTTTTGCCTTCTGGTGGTAGGTCCAGATCCCCAAATGTTAGCTAGTTCACCGCCTGAGACCCAGTAATTAAAGAGACCAGATGGTCAGGGTCAGTAGTGATTGGGACTTGGATGCTAGCCAGTGATTTCAGAACGGCTTCCCTGTGAACTAGCGTTGCCATCAGGAGACCCCAAATGGAAATATTGACTTGAGTCTTTTGCAACTGTTTCAAGACTACATTCTCGGGCTCTGGTTTCTTGCCACCCTGTCCTTGTTCTTTCTGCCTTGCTCGCTGTGCCAAATTTTCTGCCCTCAGTGTTGTTGGTGTATATGGCTTGCCAAATCTAGTTTCTGCCACTGACTCCTCCCTCCCAGGGATGTAGATTTCAAATTCTTCTTCATTCACACCTACTTGCGCAATATCTTGCTCCTCGTCAGACATGTAAATGATTATGGGCTTTGTTTTTTTTACTCTCATTACATTCTCCCTTGGAGATTGTAGGGCATAGCTTTCATGATCATCTATCCCTGCACCTGCTATTGGTTCCTCTGAATACCCTGGGACAAAATTTCATATTCCTCTTCTGCAATGGCCACCTCACTTCTTGAATATTGAGGGATCAAAGTCTCATACTCATCTTCACATTCCTCCTCCTTTGCCGCAGCTATCTCATTTTCTAAAAGACCGGGAACGAAGATCTCATATTCCTCTTTTTCTGCAACTGCCACTGAATACCCTGGGACAAAAATCTCATACTCCTCTTCTGCAATGGCCACCTCATTTCCTGAATATTGAGGGATCAAAGTTTCATACTCATCTTTATATTCCTCCTCCTTTGCCGCAGCTATCTCATTTTGTGAATGACCGAGAATGAAGATCTCATATTCCTCTTCTTCTGCAACTGCCACTCCTCCCTATGTTCGCTATGACATGAAAATTTCATATTCGTCCTCATACTCTTCATCTGATCTGGTCATGTTGACATAACAGTCACTCTCCTGATCGAAGCTTTGTGGTCGTCCTCTAGGCAGATGATCTTGACCATTCAGCGGGTTAATAAGGCTCGTTGGATTAAAGTGACTTCCATCAATTTCAATGGCCCCGATTGTATGGTGAGGCAATGGGTTGGTTGCCACAGAGGGGCACTGTGTCCTGACCTCAAATTTCCCAGCATCGAGTAGGTCTTGGATGGCATGCCTCAAACGAGGGCAATTTTCTACATCATGTCCAGCCTGATTGTGGTATTTATAGAAGAGTGCTGGATTAAACCATCTCGGCTTGTTTTTCGGCAAGGGTTTTGCTTCGAGAGGTGCCAACAATCCCACTTTGCATAAACTCTCAAAAGTCGACGTCCTCGACATACCAAGGTCAGTGAATTGTCATGGTTGTTTCTGAGGGTATGGCGGGGCAAAATTTTCTTCTCTTGTGATCACAATTGGGGCTTGGGTAGCTACTGCATCAACACCCTTAGAAACAGGGGTAGGATTGGGATTGAACGGTCTTGGGGAATAGGGCTTCCTGCTGTTACTACCGCTAGCTTCAAATGTACCCTTCACTTTCTTGCTAGGGAGCTCTTCCCCATGAGCAATAATGTCTTCCACCTGTTGCGCTGCAGCAATGAGAACCTCAAACGTAAGGATGCCCTGACCAAAAATATAATTCTTGTACGTCTTGTGGAGCCCCTTCATCATTATGGCCACCTGTTCTCTCTCGGGGGGACGGTCCCACATTTGTGCCACCTTGTAAGATAGGCAGTAAAGCTCTCACCTGGCATCTGAACCAAAGTTTTCAATTGCCTTCCAGTGGTCTCAATCTTAGTATTATATGAATACTGCTCGATGAAAGCATTATGAATATCTGCCCATGACCGTATTTGGCTAGGCCTTAGGTTCATTAGCCAGCGAAGGGCACTTCCCGTTAGGGAATGTTGGAAGGATTGACCTAATTGCTCATCAGTAAAGTTCTTGCCCCCTTTTAACAATCCAGTAAATAACCTCAGCTGGGTTCGGGGATCCCCAGTCCCGTCAAACTTCTCATCTTGCCACTTAAACTGTGTCTACCATCTGATTCTTGAACCCCTTCATACCTTTCAAAGATTACTCCAGAAGCTCTATTTTGCTCCGCAGTTCCTGAGTCTCTATAGTGGTCTGTACTACTGCTAGAGGTGGACGCTGTGGGACTTCCCCTCCCCCATTATACGCACCATGAGCTGGTGGAGGAACATGTGGAGGATTAGGGGGAAGAGTCTGCATCCTGCTCCCCTGATCTGGCTGTTCAATTGGCAAAGGCGGTGGCAGACGAGTCTGTATGAAATTAGTCAGATTGATCATCATATCTTCCATTCTAGCTATTCGAGCATCCATGGCCTCTAAGGAATTCTGACTGTTGTCTGGATTCATGGTCTTAGAACTTGCCGCTGCTTGGGAAGGTGTAGGGACTGATGGAGGATAGACAACCCTAAAAAGTCTCCTATAATAGGGGCTTCTAACCCAGGACGGTTCGGCTCTTGAAGATATGGTGACTTAGATGACTTGACTGTAACTGGAAAATCAATAAGTTAGAAGAATGAGAAATTGGATTGGGATTTGGAAGAGACAAACAGGCCCATTTATAGGAGACTTTACCAAACAAAGGTTAGTTCACTTGTAGTATGAGTCAAATCAAATATATTTTGGTCGGATTTTCTGAATCAAACGGCGTTGTACCCTTGGATAATGGACAGCATGCACCTTTACCAAGTTACACTTTTGTCCCAGAATCCAAAGACACAAAACTGGTTCGACCTAGAAAATTCAAAGAAAATATGCTGATTTGAAAGATAAATACAAGCGATCAGCAAGCATAAGGTCACCAAGAAGGGACAAAACTATGGACAGTTCTTTTATCACATAATAAGTTCATGATAAATTACTTGGTTTGCTCTCGAGGTTGATACTCCAAACATAGAAGGTACGACATATGGGTGACGAAAATATATCGAGTGATCAGCATAGTTTCGCATACCCACGTGTTGTGCCATCTATGAAAGTGTATCAACAAGGAGAACAAATCATGTTTCGGTTATCACAAATTGGATGTAATAGGCGACATAAGTCTATAGCATTATTCTTCTTGTACCCCAAGATGATGTCAGTGTAGAGACCTAAGTGTATGTTCTATGTCAAATGATGCATAATAGGTGGTTATAGGACCGGCAGGCTACCTTGACGGGATGCAAAATATACCTATCACCCATATAAACGGAATGAGTCGCAGGTATGGGCATCCTTTTATATACCCGAAGGTACTAGATCAAGGTTGTGGCTTCGTCAGAGGGCTGCCCAAAATATTCATAATGGGTCCGTTCCAACTAACCACGAGGTTTGGTTGATCTCATCCTCACAAATGCAATGCAAGATGCAAAAATGGAAATTAACAAACAAGTATTTACAACCACCTAACATCCAAGTATTTACAACAAACTAAAACAGTTATTTACAACGTGTTATATACAAGTGTCTACAACAAACTAAACCATAGGTATTTACAAGATGTTAAGACACAAGAATTTACATCTAAACAACATACAGGTATTTACAACATGCTACGAGTATATATAGGAAACACGAAATGTAAACATTTAAGCTAAAATACATGTATTTACAAGAAATTAAAATACAAGAATTTGCATCAAGTAAACCCACAAAATACATCGACCTAAACATACAAGAGTGTAAGGAAAGGAAAGGATAAGATTTGGAGTCTGACATGATCTCCCCAGCGGAGACGCCACTGTAAGGACAACGGATTTTCATATCTGATCCTTCACGAAATCAAAATAGGCTCTCGCCTTGGTTACTCTTATCCATCCATGCCAATAGACGGTGAAAATATGGAGTCACCACCTAAATAAGGTCTAGGACCTATAAATGGTCTCTCACTTGGAGAGACACTATGACTCATGCTCAATGGATTGGCTTCTAGTCTTACCAGAAAAGGGTAAGTGTCAAGTTAAGAGTTGGGAAGGTGTTAAACACCCAACTCGCCCGGTCAATGGACCGGTCTTCTTTTGTCCTATCATTTCCTACATTCTTGAAACTTATGTATGTTAGGTCGTTTAATTTAGCCTAACTTGGCAAATGGGGAACCCTAGACCAAGTTTCTAAGTTGTTCTAACTTAGGGTGCCGCTACATAGATTTGAAGAATAAAATACAAGTCAACAGACAATAAATGGATCAATTAACAAATGAATGGATAAAAAAAATAATCATGAATAAACAAATAATGAATTAAAAGAATGAATAACACAGGAAATACAACAGATAATGGATGACCGAGCTTAAGATCAAGCTGCCTACATAACCCTGTACGGCGGGAATCAGGCCAAACGTAGTTCGTGCGGGGGTTGTGGTTGTGTGTGAGGTGCTCCCTTGATAAAGGAAGCACGTGTGACTCTGCGCGAAGGGTGAACTACTCAGAGTTCTCTCCACTTCCCGCTGTCTACGTATCTCATTAGAGAATCAGGTCAAACGTAGTTCCCAATAGTTAACGGGTTGTTGGACCCCACATGGCATTATTGAAGAGGTGCTCGGACCTCAACTCCCTGCACTCGGCAAGGGTGAACTAACATCTTGGAAACGACTGGTCCGTAGACCAACTCCTAAACATGGGAGGAAAAATGCCCTCAGGCTACAGACAAAATTGGATAATGGCTAGGTTGGAGATCAGACATGATCCCAACCATCGCTTGAAAACATGCAAACATGACACCTTCTTTTGTATTTTTTTCCTTTTCTCTCCCTTTTTTGATATTTTTCTTTGAGAGGGGGGAAAATAATTATATGACGAACCCTAATGGTAGAGCGGGCCTATGGCCTAGGCAGGACCCACCCTAATCGGCATGGAATTTGGAAATCCCAACAATAATGGACTCATTGGAGTCACCCTAAAGTTTCACACCACTGGGGGAGGGGACTCTCACATTAAGCTATTACCAACATGAAGCGAGAGATACATCACTTGTGGGTGGGGATACATGCAATGACTAAGTATGGATGTGACTAACTAAGCCTGTGATCATATCAAATTAAACACATGGGGAAGCCAGCCAAGCATATGATCGAAGCAAGCAATTAAACCAAACCAAGTACTTTAAACCAAGCTAAGTACTTTAAAACCAAACCAAGTACATTGGTTGAACCTAGTGTATGGGCTGAATTAAGTTTAAGCCTATGGTATAAATCAATCAAACCAGGCCCATAACAATTACACCATGCCCATTATGGAGCTGAACCAAATCAACCCACCACGGAGAGAACCAATTCCATTAAAGTTGGTCCGAGTCGAAGCATTAAATATAGATCAACACAATATATGAATCATGGATAAAATTAAGTACTCTAACAAATATGTCCAAGTATATAATGAGATCAGCCACTAAAATTAAAGTCTAAACAGCTTTCAAGGCACTCTCAGAGTAATAGGGTTCCATTAATTTAACATCGGAGTAATCGGTTCAAGAATAAGGAAAACAAAAATGTCAGAACATAGATGAAATTGATATAATAATGAGAGGGAAATGATGACACAATGCAAAGCCACATGACAAAAAGATATTCAGATTTATAAATGCAATAGTGGGCTAATGCATATAAACTGAATGAATCAGTAAGTACAGAACAAATGACAAAACCAACTATTCATCTTGCCAAACCAAACCCCCTGAACTGCTCTATAGCCCCAAACCCCACTACTTTATTCTATTTTTAACCTGTCCCAACGAAAATCCATTGGAGAACTAACATATAAGAATAATAAAATAAAATAAAACAAAAAAAAAACAAGTCCCAACTGAATCCTACCTACTTAGAGCAACAAACCTTTCAATTAGACCGAATCCAAGCCAAACAACCCAAACTAGAGGAACAACCCAAATAAGACACCTAATCTAACGAAATCAATAGCACAGAGGGGATCCAAGAAAAAGAAAATAGAAAAGAAACAGGATTACAAGTGTATGGGGGAGGTTCAACATGCAGGTGAAAATGAAAGATAAACCACAGATAAGAGAGAGGAACTCACCTGGTCAGGAATTAATGGAGTCTACTGCAGAGTCAATAGATACAATCGATCAGATTTTCAAGTTTCAGCCGCTCTTCTTCCTCCTTACCGCAGCCATGAACCCCTACCTCTCTCTCCTTGTTCTCACCTTCACGGCTGCTGTTTTCTTTTCATTCTCCTTATTTTTCTCACTCTCCCAGCCATCTCTCTCTCAAACCCCTACTTCTGCAACCACCGAATCCCATCTTCTTCCTATTTTTTCTGCTCTCTCTCACTCACTCTTTTCCTCTTTCGATAGCCACCATGCCTCAATAGTTCATTTCTTCTCCTTGCTCACTTCTTCTTAGAGTAGCACCGCCACTTCTACTTTCTCTAATCTCTCCCTGATGCCGCCTTCTTCTTCCCTTCTTTCTGGTCATGGCTTTCTTTTCCTCTCTTATTTAGAGTTGTAGCTGCCCTCAGTCCCCATTCATTTCTCCTTACTTCTCACTCATTTCTCTCACCCCTTGCTATCGCCTTTCTTTCCTCTCCAATCAGAATGACGAACCCTGCTCTTTACAATTTTTCTAGGGTTTTGCTAACCCCTTATCCAAAGACCAAGATGCCCTCAACTTGGTTTTCTTTCCAGATGACCAAATCTAAATTACTATATATATAAAAAAAATAAAAAAATAAAAAAAAAACCTATTACCTAATCAATATCCTAAGCCCAAACCCAAGCCCATTAGCCTAGTACCTATTGACACGAAATCTAAACCTAGCCCAAACCCAAACTAAATCAACATTTTTTTTCCTTTTTTTGCATTTTTAGATTTTTTTCTGTTTTTAATGATTTTTTCCATTTTTTTTTTTTTCATAATAACCTAAAATGATAGGGACATTCTAACATTACCTAAAATGAAAAAAATGCCCTTGATAAGAAATAGGCCAAAATGGGGGTCTTACAAGGGGTATATGTGCTGGTATGAGAAATGGTATCAGGAGGTGCTGACATTTGGTTGTAGCCTGCCATTGGGCTCTAGCTCTATCTCTCTCTCATAGTGAATGATGTGGGGAGACAATAATTTTGGTTGTAGCTTGACTGTAAGACCCGTATCGTACTAACCCGGTCTTTCCACCTTGTATCAGGTCTTCCTCTCATGGTTGGACCAAGCGGACCAAGTGCGTGAAGAAACCACAAGGCTAGGTATGTAATTTGAATCATAAATCATCTAATTGAGACATGTGGTCGCATACCTAAACAGGTGTGGTCGACCACACCTCAGAATAATGAGACCACTAGAGTCTGGGACATGTGGTCGATGGATCCTGCGATCCACGTGCGACCACACGATGGTATAATTGACTCCAAAATTAGGTAACCTTCCTAATCTGAAGGGGGTTCTTTCCTAATCAAAGTAGGACTCTATATCGAGGGTTTTCCTCTATATATAAGACGTCCCTTAGCTTCTTTCATTCTTTTACAACTCAAACTAAAAGAGAGAAAAAGAGAGGAGGAGGAAGAAAAGAAAAATTGAAGAGGAAGACTAAGAGAATGAATTTCAAAGAGAGCTCTGATTCTACAAATTTAAGGTATGAAAACATCCCCTACATTAGTTGAATGCCTAGAATAGATCATGAAGGAAGTATTGATTCAAAGTAGGATCTCAACCATGAGACCCATAGACGGAAACTCAATGGAAATCCATATGAAGAGTAGGTTGGAGTAGATAATTGTAAAAAATATGAAATTCAGGCCATAGATCAATCATAGGAAGGACCCTAGTGATAGTTCAAGGAATCAAATCATGAAGGGACTGAAAATGAAAGTCGAGCAAACACTCGTGTGTCACAATTATGGTCGACCCCACGAGGCACATGAGTCGACCACACGCCCTCGGGAAGTTTTCAGGGAGGGTGTGGTCGCATGTGTGTGGTCGCATGATATGCAACCATACGTATCGACCACACACCCTATGGTCACAGAAATTGAGACCACAGGTGCAGCCACACCTGCGACCACTCAACTTCTGGAGGTCTGATTGGTTCCAGATGGGACATTTAAACACTGTAATTAATGAATATGGACGCTAACTTAGAATCCATAAATATATTAGGTTTCCAAGTGGTCCAAAACTGATTTACAAAGCTTGAAAAATAAACAACCAACGATCAAAGGTAAGGGAACAAGACCTAAACTAATTTGATAATAGTAAACCGTTTACTTTATTGAGTCTAATGCCATAATTGATTCTATGCTTGTATGCTTGTAATGTGCATCTCACACGTTATCCAATATTCCTGCTATTACTGTTCATGCATATTTAATTCTATTTATTTATAACATGATGATGATGATGATGTTAGTAATAGGCATGTGAATGTATATGTGTGGTTGGTGTGTTGGATGCGAGTAGAGCATCAGGGGGAAGACGTGGCATGGTGGTCTTTGACCTCATCATCAAACTCTTGCTCTATCTCTACTCAAGTCTTGCCCACTAACATCGTCGTATCGCCATTATCTTAGCAGAACTATTACGTCGCAGGGCATCAGGGGAGGTGGTCTCGGATAGTGTGGTCTCTAACTCTACCGGGGGGCCTTAGCTCTATCTCTATGGATGTATTAAGGGATGCTTAGGTGAGGCCTTGGATACACTGTTGACATTATGATTGGTTAGTTGCGAGTCCAGTTTGCAAGCCCACTCTATTAGGGACTTACGTATTAGTATGGATAGGGCATCAGGGGAAGTGTTGGCAGTATTTAATCTAGACACTTTAGCTCTATCTCTATTCCATGGTGGGTGGATGTGGGACGACAATGGTATTTGATCCATTGGGCGGATTCACACACTCGTGTATAGAGGTGCAGCAGCCACCAAACCTTTCTATAACACAATGCAAACTTAAAAATCAGACCAAAGATATGAATTGAATGCATGCATATGTTTGTTGCATTGTTTTGTTTGCTTACTGAGCCGTGATGTGTGCTCACCCTTTTGACGTCAAATATTTTTTAGTTCTTGATGCAGGTCCTACTGCTGAAGAATATATGAATGCGTCGACGTATGGATACGTTGTTATGATGGACGTAGAAGCTGAAGAAGATGCGCATGATTCCTCATGCAAGTACAACTCATGTGTTTTTTATTAACTTAGTTGTTTAGTTATGAGAACATGTAATTGATTATTTTATTTTATTTTATGTATTGAGGTATATTGGAGATAATTGGATACTTAATTATGTTGTCACTGTCAGATACTCAGTTCATTAGTATTAAAGACTTCCGCTATCATTTATTTACTCTGAATTTGCTTACAGGATGTATCTGGTTTAATCGAATGGGCACGGCCTATACGGGATCCTGGTTGAACCGTTGGTCTATTGACTGTTCATCACACCATTCTGGTTGGTTCAGAATTAGGTGTGACAACTTGGTATCAGAGCTCTCAGGCTCTGCTCTATTAAACCAAAATACTACCACAAGGGTCGTGAACTGAGTTAGGATAAAAATTAAAAGCTGTAATAAGAACACACCATAAGCACCTGTGTTGTATGAGATATAAACTATGAAAGAGAATAATATACATATGTAAATAGAAAATCAATTTTATATATATATAAAAATTGTACGACCGAATCTGAGTACGGCCCACAACCCTGATAGTTACTCTGTAATATAAAAGGAAAAATAAATAAATAGTATCATGAAGCTGGGGTGCTGGAGGAGGAGGTGCATCACAATCTCGATCATAGTCCTCAGCATATACTCTCGTAAGCCAGGCCACCTGAGTCTCGGTCACCTGGAGACTAGCTGCCAGATCTGCTACCCACTGATCCTTGGTACGCTGAGCCTCCCGAATCCCACGTAGCAGTCCCACCATGTCATCTGGTGGTGGGCTCGAAGGACCAGCGGATTTAGAAGGAGCTCGAAAAGGGCCAGCTCCAATGGAATGATGTGGTGATGGAGGAGGTATGGCATCCACACCCATGTACATCCGATCATCATCCTCCTCATCATCACTCTTGTGTGTCTCTACTGATACCTGTGCTGCTGCTACTGCAACAGCCTCTACATCTGCTGTCGCTACCCGAGTGAGAGGACGTCTCATAGCGTTTCTCTCCTCGTCACTGACCTGCACATCTCGTATCCCTATCATGCAGATGGCCTCCCAGTCAAGGTCAGTAGAAAAAGTGTCCTCGTGAATCCTCTCATCGACCAAGTCTACCTGCAGGGGAGTGAGTAGAGTGGTGATCAAACGCCCATAGGGTAGGTTACCCACCAGACGAAGCATCGTGGCATGGTGCATGGTCCTGATAATGATATAAGGAAGGCAGATAGGCTGCCTAGTGCAGATGCAGTACAGTAGGTACGGGGTCAACTGTGAAACCTTCTAATAGTGTCCACTCTGGGGAATTAGGTTGTGCTGAATGATCTTGCAATACACTTGGGGCTCTGGACGTAGGTTAATTGCCTTCATCTGCCAACGATCATCTCGAAGAATCTGGTTATCTATTTTTGTGCGCATTCACACTCATAGAAACTGGGGTTCCTTGGGTGCACATTAAACCAAAGGACCGTCATTTGAGATACCCAGGATATCAGCCAACTCCTGGTAGTTAAATGAGACCTTTATCCCTTTTAACTAAACTGGTGATCCTGAGCTCTCTGCCCCTATTTATATCCTCTGGGTCACCCTCCACCTGTAAATTACAGTAAAACTGTTTCACCAACTCAGGATAGGTGCAACGCTCATACAGAATCACAGAGAGCCAGCCCATATCACCAAATGCTCCCTCCACATCAAATAAGGGTAGGCTAGCCAAGTTGACACAACGACCCCCTTCCACCTTCTTGCACTCGTACCAAGGATACTGTGCCTCTGTTTCAATGGACCTGAAGTGAGGGGGATCGTGAACTCTGGGGACTTTAGTGCGAGCCATGTTGTCTACAAGGGCATAGACCAACAAGCAACATATAAAATATAGTAAAAAATCAAAATTTTGGCATTATGACGGCATTATTGGCCAAAAGCCTCTCTTTTCATCCAAACATTTGGGCAGGAGGACTTACATAGGTCCCAAACCATCCTACAAGGCTCATACAATTATAAATTTAAACTAGGTAAGTCAAATTTGAAGAAATTTTGACAATTGGGGAAAAACCCCAAAATTTAGGTCAAAAATGGGAATTTTCAAGTTTCTATTAAACTAACCGATGAAACTCGAATTTTCTTGAGGGCTTTCACCCATTGGGTGGCCAATAGCAATAACCCCCAACAAAAATCAAATTTTTATAGTAAAAAAATATTAATTTGAAGAAAACCGTATAAATGGAGCAAAACCTAGGTATGAAAGCTTAAAAAGGAGAAAGAATAGGAAACATACCAAAAGGAATGGAATGTAGGTCGTAGATCGATGAAAGAATCACCAAATTCGTACTGTTGACACTGTAGCAACTCAGTGGTGGCGAGTTGAGTTGTGAATAGTAGAAGATAAAAGTGAAAATAAGAAAATTGCTCGAAATCAGATTTTAAAAACCTAATTTGGTGTCGTGTGGTCGCAGAATTCGACCAAAAATGCGACCCCACGATCGACCCCACGATGAAAATGCCCTATTTTGACTGAATGACTATAAAAATTGAAACTTTGCCTTGTTTATTTGGAAATTAACATGAAATTAACGTATATTATTCTTGCCTCATATGTTTCCTTGATTTTCAGTCACTACCACCGTTGAAAACAAGAAATGGCTGGCCGTAGAGTAAATAAAAGGAGATAGAATGTCAACCCATCTCCACCACCTATGGAGACCAATGATAATGAAGGTCAACAAGGACAGAAAGGAAATATTGGAACTCAATCTGCTGCGCCTCACAATGTGCACACCCAAGCCAACCCAACCAACTTACCTGCACCACCTACGGATTTGGCTACTGCGGTGATGAATTTGGCACAACAAATGCAGCATATACAGCAAATGCAAGCCAACATGCATGCTGCTATGGGAATTGCTTTTCCAGTTGCAAACACAACATCTCTACCTGTAGGGCAAGCTAGTACGGCACCTGGTGGTAGTAATACTGTACCCCAAGCACTGCAAACACCAGTAGTACAAGGCCAAGTGCCAAACCCTGAAGCACCGCAAGGCTGGTATAACCAAGGTAATTATCAGTACCAACTGCCTATGTATGTGGCATATGCACAGTATCAGCTTGATCACTCCAGACTAATCGAGCATTTCCTGAAGTTGAAGCCGAAGGAATTCAAAGGCAAACCATCAGATCCGTTGTAACCAGCTCACTAGATCGACGAATGGAAAGAAATTTCATGATGATGACTATAAAAGAAGAGAAGGTATTATGTGCCATATTTATGTTGAAAGGTGACGCACACCACTGGTGGAAATCAACTAGAAGTTATCTGTTAACAAAGCACTCCCAATTGACATGGGCCATTTATAGAGAAGCTTTCTTCGAGAAGTATTTTCCAATGAGTTTTAGAGATCAAATGGAAAAGGAGTTTTTGAGTCTGTATCAGGGACAGATGACTATAGACGTATATCAATAGCGTTATGAAGAACTATTTTTCTTCGCTCCCTTTAGTATGCAGGAGGAAAATACCAAAACCAAAGGTTCGTCATGGAACTTAGGGGAAGTATCCGTGAGCATGTATTGGGATTGGAAAATAAGATTTATAATGAAGTAGTACAGATTGCTTGAGTATTGGAATCGAGCCAGAGGGAAAGCTACCTTGCTCAGAACAGGGGCATTAAAAGGCCTAATGGAAATACATATAATGGAGGGAACACCAAGACATTCAAACCCTTCCGTACTCAAGGCTTTAATACTGCAGCCATGACTACCCCAATAGCCCCACCTCTACAAAAGCAAAGTAGCGCTGGAGTTAAATGTTTCAACTGTGATCAAGTAGGACATTATTCAAGAAAGTGTCTCAAGCCAAGGAAGCAGTTACAGCAAGGAAAATTTTATGCAGTTACTTCTGAGGATGCTGTCGCATCGCCTGATGTGGTCCAAGTATGACCTAAACTTTTCATTTTGTACTACCTTTTGTGAGCATGTAGACTAAATTAAATTAAATCAAATCACAGGTATCGTACCTATTAATGGCTTACCAACCAGAGTACTCTTTGACTATGGAGCTACTCATTCTTTTATATCTGTGTCTTTTGGAAAGAAGTTAAATCTACCCCTCAGACCTTTAGACTGTAAACTGCTTGTACGATCACCTATGGGATTAGAAGTGGAACTAAACAAAAATTATGGACCATGTCCAGTTCTTATCGGCGAGAATATTTTAGAGGCAACCTTAATCCAACTCGAGATGGCAGACTTTGACGTTATCTTGGGAATGGATTGGTTAGCTCGGCACTCTGCAAACCTATTATATGCAAAAAAGAAAATGACATTTAAAGACAAAGAAGGAGCAGAGTTTAGTTTTGCAGGAACCAAACTTCCCTGTAAATGAAAACTCATTCTATCTGCATTAAAGGCTAGAAAATGCCTCAAGAAATGAGGAATTGGGTATCTAGTATTTGTGGTCGACCTCACCAAGGATGCATCACGAATGGAAGATATTAAAGTTGTGCATGAATTTTTGGATGTATTTCCTGAGATTATCAGGACTACCAACTGACAGAGCGACAGAATTCGTTATAGATCTTATACCCGGAGCTGCACCAATATCGAAAGCACCCTATCGAATGGCTCCTACTAAACTGAAGGAACTGAAGGTCCAATTACAAGAGTTACTGGATAAGGGTTATATCAGACCCAGCATATCACCATGAGAAGCGTCAGTATTGTTCGTGAAAAAAAAAGAACAGTAGCATTCGACTGTGTATAGACTATCGGGAATTGAATAAGCTTACAATCAAGAATCGGTATCCGTTGCCTAGGATCGATGACTTGTTCGATCAGTTGCAAGCTGCCAAAGTGTTCTCCAAAATTGATCTTCGATCAGGATACCATCAGTTAAAGATTAAGGAATGTGATATTCCGAAGATAGCATTCAGAACGAGATATGGACATTATGAATTTTTAGTTATGTCTTTTGGATTGACTAATGCACTTGCAACTTTAATGGAACTCATGAATCGAGTATTCCATGATATGTTGGATACGTCAGTTATTGTATTTATTGACGACATACTAATCTACTCTAAGGACAAAGAAACTCATATCACAAATCTAAAAACCGCTTTGCAGCGACTAAAAAAAGAGAAGCTTTACGCAAAATTTACTAAATGTGATTTCTGGCTTAATGAAGTCGCTTTCTTAGGCCATGTTGTATCCGCTGAAGGAATTAAAGTGGATCCTAGTAAGATTGAAGCCATTGTGAAATGGGAAGCACCTAAGAATGTTGCCGAAATCAGAAGTTTTTTAGGTTTAGCTGGTTATTATCGATGATTCGTGGAAGATTACTCTAGAATCGTCGTACCTCTCACCAGTCTGACAAAGAAAGGAGAAAAGTTTGTTTAGATCGATAAATGTAAAGAGTGTTTCCAAACATTGAAGGTTAGATTGATATCAGCTCCCATCTTGACTATTTCGATCCCAGGACAATCATTTACCTTGTACACCAATGCGTCTGGGTTAGGTTTAGGATGTGTGCTTATGCAAGAACAAGTACTTGCGTATGCCTCAAGACAACTGAAGACACATGAGAAGAACTATCCCACTCATGACTTGGAATTAGCAGTGGTGGTACATGTTGTCAAGATATGGAGACATTATTTGTATGGAGAGAAATTTCAGATCAAATCAAATCATAAGAGTCTCACTTATCTTTTTAATCAGAAGGAATTGAACATGAAACAGAGAAGATGACTACAATTATTGAAGGATTATGATTATGATATCCAGTATCATCCAGGAAAAGCTAATGTAGTTGCTGACGCACTAAGCAGGAAAGCTATGACAGAATCCCAAGAAGAAGCTAGTGCAAATGTTGTAGTGTGTGTCACAGGAAGAGTATTTAATTACGATAAAGAGCAGTTCGTGATTGATATTCTGAATGAATCAATTGACCAAGTGTTTATTCATCTATTCTCAAACTTGTTTACTACATTAAAGATTGTACCTGATCTAATAGACGAGGTGAAGATAGCTATTAAATCATACCCTTATCTGAGAATGGTGCAAGAAGACCTTGAAAAAGGTAGGATTACTCCTGAGTTCACCTTGGACGTTGAAAGGGTACTAAGATACAAAAGAAGGGTAAGTGTTCCTGAAAATGAAGACTTGGATATTAGACAAAGACTCATGAAGGAAGCCCACACCACTGCGTATTCGGTACACCCTGAAAGCACGAAGTTGTACCATGATTTAAAAAAACTCTATTAATGGAGAGGAATGAAAGCGGATGTAGCTAAATTTGTGTCTCAATGCCTGAATTGTCAGTGGGTAAAGGCTGAAAGGCAAAGACCTACAGGATTGTTGCAGTCACTGCTAGAACTGGTATGGAAATGGGACTACATCACTATGGACTTTGTCACCGGGTTACCATTGACTCCCTAAGTAGTTGACCCGGTCTGGGTGATTGTAGATCATTTGACTAAGGCAGCTAGTTTCATAGCTATACGACCTCAGTATACCCTAGAGAGGTTAGCTAAGCTGTATATTGATAATATTGTCAGATTGCATGGTGTACCTGAAAGCATCGTGTCCAACAGAGACCCACGTTTTACCTCAAGGTTTTGAGAAGGATTACAGAAGGCTATGGGTACAACGTTGAAGTTTAGTATTGCATTCCATCCTCAGATCGATGGACAGTCAGAACGTACCATTCAGATTTTAGAAGATATGCTCCAAGCTTGCATAATTGATTTCAAAGGATCATGGGATGAGAAATTACCATTGATTGAGTTCGCTTATAACAACAGCTATCAAGCGACTATACAGCTGTCACCCTATGAAGCATTGTACGGTAGGAAGTGTCGAACTCCTTTATTTTGGAACGAAGTTGGAGAACAGAGTATTGTTGGACCAGAGTTTGTTGAAGAGACTTGTCGAGTGGTCGACATTATCAAGGATTGAGTCCGAACAACTCAGAATCATCAGAAGCAATATGCAGATAATTGATGCAAAGATCTCGAATTCACCATAGGTGATAAGGTATTTCTAAAAATATCTCCTAGGCATGGTTTAAAAAGGTTTGGACAGAAGGAAAAGTTGTGTCCCAGGTATATTAGATCTTATGAAGTTCTAGCTAGACGTGGGAAGGTAGCATATCAGTTAGCACTACCCCCATCCATGTCAAGTGCACATGATGTATTTCATATCTCATTACTGAAGAAGTACATCCGAGATCCAACACACGTCCTAACAGCAGATCCACCGGGTCTAACTGATGATATGACATTCGAAGTAGCTCCAATCGAAATTACCAGTCGAAAGGTTCAACGTCTACGCAACCGTGACATTTACTATGTCAAAGTTACTTGGAGGAGCCAAAACATGGAAGAGATCACATGGGAAGAAGAGAATGCTATGCAAAAGTAATATCCTCACCTTCTTTATTCGGAAGGTATGTGTAAATTTCGAGGGGGGGTTGTAAGACCCATATTGTACTAACCCGGTCTTACCACCTTGTATCAGGTCTTCCTATCATGGTCGGACCAAGCGGACCAAGTGCATGAAGAAACCACAAGGCTAGGTATGTAATTCGAACCATAAATCATCTAATTGAGACGTGTGGTCGCATTCCTAAACAGGTGTGGTCGACCACACCTTAGAATAATGAAACCACTGGAGTCTGGGACATGTGGTCGGAGATTTGGGACGTGTGGTCGACAGATCCTGCAACCCCACGTGCAACCATACGATGGTATCATTGACTCCGAAATTAGGAAACCTTCCTAATCTGAAGGGGGTTCTTTCCTAATCAAAGTAGGACTCTATATGGAGGGTTTTCCTCTATATATAGGACGTCCCTTAGCCTCTTTCATTCTTTTAAAACTCAAACTGAAAGAGAGAGAAAGGGAGGAGGAGGAAGAGAAGGAGAATTGAAGAGGAAGACTAAGAAAAGGAATTCAGAGAGAGCTCTGATTCTTCAGCAAGTTTAAGGTATGAAAACATCCCCTACATTAGTTGAATGCCATGAATAGATCATGGAGGAAGTATTGATTCAAAGTAGAATCTCAACCATGAGACCCATAGATGGAAACTCAAAGGAAATTCATATGAAGAGTAGGTTGGAGTAGATAATTATGAAAAAATACGAAATTAAGGCCATAGATCAATCATAAGAAGGACCCTAGTGATAGTTCAAAGAATCAAATCATGAAAGGGTTAAATTGAAAATGAAAGTCGACCAAACACTCATGTGGTCGCAGCTATGGTCGACCACACGAGGCACATGTGTCGACCACATGCGTTCGGGAAGTTTTCAGGGAGGGTGTGGTCGCATGTGTGTGGTTGCATGATATTTGACCATATGTATCGACCACACACCCTGTGGTCGCAGAAACTGAGACCACAGGTGCAGCCACACCTGCGACCACTCAACTTCTGGAGGTCTGATTGGTTCCAGATGAGATATTTAAACACTATAATTAATGAATATGAACTATAAATTAGAATCCATAAATTTATTAGGTTTTCAAGTGGTCCAAAAGTGATTTACAAAGCTTAGAAGAGGAATAACCAACGATCAAAGGTGAGGGAATAAGACCTAAACTAATTGATAATAGTAAACCGTTTACTTTATTGAGTCCAATGCCATGATTGATTCTGTGTTTGTATGCTTGTAATGTGTATTTCACATGTCATCCAATATTCCTACTATTACTGTTCATGCATATTTAATTTTATTTATTTATAACATCATGATGATGATGATGCTAGGATAGGCATGTGAATGTATGTGTGGTTAGTGTGTTGGATGCGAGTGGAGCATCAGGGGGAGGACGTGGCATGATAGTCTTTGACCTCGTCACCAGACTCTAGCTCTATCTCTACTCATGTCTTGCCCACTAACATGGTCATATCGTCATTACGTCGCAGGGCATTAGGGGAGGTGGTCTCGAACAGTGTGGTCTCTGACTCTACCGGGAGGCTTAGCTCTATCTCTATGGACGTATTGAGGGATGCTGGGGTGAGGCCTTGGATACACTATTTGGCATTACAATTGGTTAGTTGCGAGCCCAGTTTCCAAGCCCTCTCCATTAGGGTCTTACGTGTTGGTATGGGTAGGGCATCAGGGGAAGTGTTGGCAGTGTTTGATCCAGACACTTTAGCTCTATCTCTATTCCATGGTGGGTGCATGTGGGATGGCATTGGTGTTTGATCCATTGGGCGAATTCACACACTCGTGTATAGAGGTGCGGCGGCCACCAAACCTTTGTATAGTACAATGCAAACTTAAAAATCAGACCAAAGATATGAAATGAATACATGCATATGTTTGTTGCATTGTTTAGTTTGCTCACTGAGCCATGATGTGTGCTCACCCTTTCGACGTCGAATATTTTTTAGTTCTTGATGCAGATCCTATTGTTGAAGAATATATGAATGCACCGACGTATGGACACGTTGCTACGATGGACGTAGAAGCTGAAGAAGATGCGCATGATTCGTCGTGCAAGTACAACTCATGTGTTTTTTATTAGCTTAGTTGTTTAGTTATGAGAACATGTAATTGATTATTTTATTTTATTTTATGTCTTCAGGTATATTGGAGATAATTGGATACTTAATTATGCTATCACTGTCAGATACTCAGTTCATTAGTATTAAAGACTTCCGCTATCGTTTATTTACTCTGAATTTACTTATGGGATGTATCTGGTTTAATCGAATGGGCACGACCTATACGAGATCTTGGTTGAACCGTTGGTCTATGGACGGTTCATCACACCATTCTGGTTGGTTCAGAATTGGGGTGTGACATTGACCATTGGGTGTGCTCATACTCTCATGCGTGGAGGTGTGGTTGTAGTCTATCCTTACCATAGCATATTACAAATTTTATCAGACCCAATGATTGAATGTTATCTCATGCATATTGATTGCTGCATGTTTTGTTTTTCACTGAACTAAGTTGTGAGCTCACCCAATGATATCATTTTCTTTTTAGTTGATGATGCAGGTATTACTGCTGAAGATTACATTAATGTGCCTTCTCATGTACGAATGGCAGCTCTTGATATGTAGATAGTAGAGAATGAGCATGACTTGTCATGCAAATGCCTTTACTGTGTCTATCTTCAGGTTATTTGATATTTTGTATGGATTTAACAGATTGTATTAAGATATTATTTATGTTTTGATCATTGGAGATAATTAGATTAATTATTAATTATCATTTAGACTTTTAGTTTATTAATAAAGACTTTCACTGTTATTTATATATTCTGATTATTGGTTACATGTGTGGTTTGATTGTTGGCATGGTTCTTCATGATCCTGGCTTGAGCCATGGTTTGTTAGCTGTTCAATCACACTTCTAGTTCGACAAGAATTGGGGTGTGACAAATATCCAAGCAAAGCAATAGGGGATCATTTGACAACCCATGTAAAAGGACACAAAGAGACATAACCAAACATAAAACTTTTTTCCCATCAATTACCTTCGAATTCGAAGGCTATATAGGGATCCAGATCCTCTCTTGTTGAGGTATCAACATGAGGAATGCAAGCCGCCGTTCAATAAGCAATAGCTGACATTTATATGATCTGCAAGCTGCCGCTCGATAAGCAATAGCTGGCATTCAAATGATCCAACGGTAAGATGATTTATGTAGCAGGTTAAGGGGATTTAAGAGAACACATGGAATCTCTCTTCCTCTCCCTTTTTCTCTCAGCAAATCTCTATACAAGTTCCTTAAATCCATTTCTCACCCTCTCTCTCTCTCTCTCTAAGTCCTCCAACTGATGATGCGATATTTATTTAAAGAATCATTCAAAGGTTTTGTGGCTCCTTCAAAGTTGCAAGTGCTTGTCCCTCTGCAAGTCCTCCAGCCGATGATGCAATATTTCTTCAAAGGAATCATTCAAAGGTTTTGTGGCTTCCTTAAAGTCGCAACTGGTTTTTCCTTAGTGGAGTAGCCGCATGCTAGAAGTTCTCGGCCAGAAAAAGCTTTTCAAAAAAATTGAATGCCTTCTATGGCTGGTAGAGGATCATCTTCTAAAGCTTCTAGAAAATGGTGAAGAAGGCTCTTTAAATATTGGTGGCAAATAAGAAGGAAATGAGGAATTTGGATCATCATGCATAGGCGTTATACGAGGATAGTTTCTAGACTCCTAATTGGAAGAAGCTTTTCTTATATTCTGGTAAACAGTTGCATCTGAATCATCCATCTCATTGTGATGAATAAGATCATTAAAAGAGAGCTACTTGTTGGTGGCGTCTTCAGCAAATTGTGTGCCATGAAAAATCATTATTAGAATCCAAGAACTTGTAGAGAGGATGATGTGATACCCCAGGTATCACAATAGGGACTATTTTGACCATTATATTTAGGAAAAATGACAACAAAATAGAATTGGATGATTGGAAACATGAAGTGCGAATCTTACTGATTCTTGATGAATACTAACACCTTAATTTCGAAGACAAAATTTTAAAAAAGAATGGAGTGATGTGATACCCCAGGTATCATAATAGGGGCATTTTGATAATTTTATGCTTAAGCTTTTAAAGATATATTTTATTTATTATTTATTTCCTTGTATAGTTTGTTGCTTATGTTGCTTATGTTCATGCAATGGAGGAAATTTATATAAGTATGCTTTTATATAAACGTGTGTGCATGTGAATGCTTAGATTTAAGTATTTTATATTATAGTTATATGTTGAAGGGCATGTCAATGGCGTAAGTGTCTTGTTTGTGAGGATATTCTTGAGACCTTACATAGTGGACTAATGGTAGCATTTTTTTGCTTGAGGTGCATTAAGTGTGAGGTCTTGGGTTCAAGCCTCATGAGAGACAAGTTGGAAGGTGTTTTAATGATCACTTACAAGGAGTGGGACCCCCACATGGTGAGGTGGTAGCCACATGGTATAAAAGAACAATATGCATTGGGTATTAAGGTGTATGCCTAGTAAGCAAGAGAGATGAGGTGTGAAACCTACTATTGAGTGAATGTCGTGAAGTGGGAATCCTAGTTGTCGTGGTGTCTAGGTGGCACAATATAATTGGAAGATGATATTTACATTGAATCCTATTGGTGGGGTAAAGTTGTAAATAAAGATTTAAATGAGGGGTAATATTGGTAGCTGAACTAAAAGGGTACCAAATAAAAGAAAAGTACATCTATGCATGTTAATGCATTAGAATCTATGAAGGGTATAAGAGTCATTTTACTTTTAAAGGACACCATTGAAGTATGGCCTTATGTAACATGCATTGTTTATTAGTCAAGGATATTCTTGACAATTTCACATATTATATAGCTTTGCTATATGCCAATCAGCAAAATACAAAAGACATTTGTTTGAGGAAGAATTCCAATTTTGCTGAATTCGTATGAAAGAGGGAGAGCTGTTGAATTTTGAAGAAAAACTGATCTTAGTTCTTGAGGATTTAAATGCTTGAGAAGTGGTTTGAGTTGTTGGGAAAAAGCTTTGAGATTGTGAACTGAGCTATTAGAGGATTGTAAACTGATTTTCAGTTGTGATTGAAGTATAAGGAAAGAGGAAGTTGCTGAATTTTTAAAGAGAGCTACCAATTTCGATTTTCTGCTTGGAGTTAAGACTCAAGCTTGTTTCGAGGTAAGTAATGTCATTCTAAGTATCTATTTTATGTATGGAACATTGCATGCAAGATCTATGATGTGATTCAGTAGAGTTGCAGACCTATACAAGGTCTTTTAATGGAGTTTCAGCTCAAGGTTGAACATGATTCAAATTTTGTATGTAATGTGTTTAATGGTATGCATAGAGTTTAATTTAAGCATTTGGATTGTTAATGGTAGCTTAGGAATGATTTTAAGAACCTTACAGAGGATAGGGTTGGGTGGGGTTGTAAGCAAAACCCTAAAACCCAGCTCAAACCCAAAACATGGGCTGTTTTGGAGCTTCTGTTGTCATGTGGCTGATCAGTCGTGCTGCCGATGGGATACGTTTCACCAACTGCACCCATCAACTGCACCCCTCTGTGGGTTGTTTTGGGCTGCTTTATTTGGGTTTCTTCCCACACTTCCAAGAGATGCTCTAGGGTATTTTGGGGGCTTAAAAAGGGGTCTTTTTGCAAGGTTTCTAAATGCCAAAACCCCTTTTTAATTTCCTCTTGGACTGATGTTTGGATAGGCTAAATTAAAAGCCGATAAAAAGAATTTTACTGAAAGAGATGTGTTATGTGCTGTATGGACAACTGAGGTGAGAGGGAACCAATAGGTGGTTAAAATGAGATATTCTCTGGGATCTAGGACTAAGATTGAGCATTTATATGATTAGTTCCTTTCCCATTTATTTGTGTAGGGGATCCTAAAAGCTAAAAAAATTGGAGGTTCTTGCTACTTGAAGATTTTAATCATTAATGGACAGCAAGGTGAGTGACTCTCACTTACTAGTGGTGCAATTGTATGTGTGTTTGGATGATTTATGCCTTATGAGGGAACTCATATGCATTGTATATTGCAAGTGTGATAACATGAAATATTTTGTGATTCTTCCTTGTGAATTGATATTGCTCTATTATTACAAATGAGATAATATGAATGTTGATGAACGAAAATGAATATGTAACATTGAATGATTGCTTCTTGTGGACTGTCTTGCTTAAATTATTCCATGTGTGAGAACATGAAAGTTTTTGAATAAGTATGAACATGATTGCTGTTAAGTATTGAGTCATTATGAAAATTGTGTATCATCATCATCATTTAAAGGAATAATAAACTTACTCAATACGGGTTTCTTTGGTAGGATTAGCTTACCAGAGGACCCTAAGCAAGTGTGGGTGTTGGGTGGTGGTCCAAACACAATTCTTGACCCTTCCACCTGATCTTGGTTTGGTCAAGCATGTTTTGGAAAACTCCTAGCACACACACACATGTGACCCACATGTATGGTGATAGGCAGATTTTGTTCAACTTTGGAGTTTGATTGTTTCAACCGAGAATTGAAACCTACGAACAGATTTGGGACGCTTGCCTAGTGATAGGCAAGTTTTGCCTAAATTTGGAGTTTATTTTCCTTAACCAATAATTAGGGTCTACAAACGGATTTGGGACACTTGCCTAGCACCATACTATGCAAGGAAAATAACCAATAGGGGTGCAAGCCTGGTTGTAGGTTACCCATCAGAGAAGTTGGTATTGTCGCATTCATTGTGAAAGTAGATGGCATGGTTTTCATCCAAGAAGTGGAAACTGATCTGCCATCCAAGATGTGGGTACTTAAGTCTCCCATCAAAGAATTGGGATTTTCATGCTTGTTTGTGCACCTGTTTGTCATGGACTTTTCAAACCAAATGGCTAAGTAATATATATATTGCATCTCATATTCTAATTTATCTGCATATTCTATTGACTTTGATGTTTGATTTGCAATTGTATCTTATAGTATTTGAGTTTATACTCTTTGAGCTTTTAGCTCACCCATCAGTGTGATGAAATTTGTAGATGTAGTCAAGCTATATGAACCTGGACAGATTGAGAATATGCAAGAAGAAACAAGAGAGAAGGGTTATATTTTGCCCTGAATGTAATCATTACAGGAGTAAGATTTAGTGTAATTATATATGTTATCTTTTGTTATATTTCTGTTGGAATAGTAATCTTGTAGATGGGAATGATATTTTATTTTGGTATATGTAATGAGATAATTCCACGTGATCGTTTTGTGAAGTGAAATTTTTTTGTAATGAAACTTGAAAGGTGGTAGAAGTAAAGGAATATGTAATGGTGATGGTAGATTTGGAAAGACTCAACTGTAGAGGATATTTTTGGGACATGAAAGTATTAGATAATATGAATGGAAAATATGGAACCCCACAACTAAGAGTAGAATTTCACATCGTTTTACCGGCGTGCCTCGGAAGGACTGACCCATTCCTTTATCCGAGGTTTGGGGTCGTTACAGATGATGTCTTAGGATATGGAGGGGCTTTTAAGAAACATGAAATGGGATTCATCAAGTTGAAGCTTTTTGAAATCTGATTTTTTTGTCTCCGAATCAAATAAAAATCATGCAAATCCTCTTCTTTAGTCACTATGAGAGAGGGAGAGAGAGATAGAGAGGGGAGGGGGGATCCGGGGTGACCGCTAGGGCTTCAACAGCAGACGGTGGACAGATGTCGCCGGTCATCCAACGGAGTTGTTGGAAGTCGAATACCTTTTTTTAGCTTCCCCTCTCAATAATTCCGACGGAACCACATCTCTAGAGAGGGATATCCAAATCGTCTCCTGAAGCATCAACAAGTGACTCGGCTGAGTAGGATGCGCCACACTTGTCTAACCCTTAATCTGACGCTTTGGATGAGAGCCATCGTAGGAGATCAAATGGTGAGCCCATTTCAGGTGATCAAAAGACGCGAAGGCAGAGAAAATGGAAGATTAGATAGAGAGAGAGAGAGAGAGAGAGAGAGAGAGAGACATTTCTCTGCTAATTGCCTCCTCCGTGTCTCTGCTAATCGGGAATTAGTTAAAGAAAAACCACCGCTGCTACTGCCGGAGGAACTGAGCCAGTGTTGACGAAAATTTTTTTATTAAGTTATAGAAACCAAACGCATAAAATCTCCTAGTACCAAAAAGGAAACAAGACCAGGTAATGCTAACCCTATATATCCAAAGCAAGGAACAAATAAATGGGTTCCAAACACAAATCAGTCAAATAAAAAGAGAAGCTAAATCGATTGATAACGAAAGAAAATCAATTAGAATCACTGAAATTTAGAGCAGGATAATTTTCACAAAAACCATCAAAGAATAGCGATTAAACACAACTACCTCACCATCAGAGGAGAAAAAGAAACAACTAATATCAGTAATGAAAATCGAATCTAAAAAAAATACATAAAGACGAATGCAAGGGTCCTTACCTTGGCAGGTGTCTTAGAGCTTTCTTCAATCATGAGAATAGAAAGCTTTGAGAATAATTGATGGAAGAAGCAGTGAACCGAGATCTCTGCTATTTTGATTTCTTTTTCTTCATCTAAAACCCATGGAGTTGTGAACCCATTGGGGAAACTGTGAAACATTGGATTGAAACCCCTTCACCTTTGCTATTTATTTCTCAAAGTTCAGATCTCTTCCTATGCCTTCCCTTTCAGTCCGATATTATGTTTTCTCATTTGATGCTCCTTCCCCAACGGATTGATAACTCCCCCTAGGTTTTAGTAGAAAAAGAAGAAAAAAAAACAAAAAAAAAGAAGAAGCAGACGAGCAGACCGTGGTAGCCGATCTCGATCACGAAACCGAAGACCGATTTAGATTAGCTACGAAGACAGAAGAACACAGCTGCAGCAGGAGGAAGCTGTAGATGTCCTTTGATCACCTGAAATGGTCTCATCATTTGATTTCCTACGACAGGTCTCACCCAAACCGTCAGATTAAAGGTTGGACAAGTGTAGTATATCCCACCCAGTCAGTCGATTCTCTTATTAATGCTTCAACAGGAAACTATTTGGATCCACTAGAGAGGGCTTAAGCATTTAAACCCGTCATAGTAACTACAACTATATTCCTTTATTTGATAATGATGTAATGAATTCCCAAGTCGTGGGTTGCAAAGAACATAAACTTCAACGGATTCCAAAACCAAAGTTCAAATCAGGATTTGTGAATAAGTTGTTCATTTGGAGTTCGATTCGGTAGGTATATATCTGCATTCAACTGAGTTCCTCTGCCAACGATCCTATGTTCCATCATTGGGCGGTGAGCCACCCTTGCAGTCATTTCTCTGAGGTTAGCAAGACCGTTACCGTTAATGAGGATCCCCAATTTCTAACACACCCCACGCCCCCTAGAAAAAGAAAACCAAAAAAAAAATAATGAAAAGAAAATACTACATGCTTCACCGTCAGGGAGTAAGGGTTGACAAACCCAGCGAAATAGACGCATTCACCCCCTGCATGCCTAAGAACCTTTTAATTAGAACACTTTTTTCTTACATTCTCTCCAGCCCTAACCATTCTCTCCAGCCCTAACGAAGTAATGGTTTCTGCCAGAAGAACAAAGGAAATAGCCATGGGAACTGGTACAAAAAAGTTGGTTCTGTCATCTATAAACTATAGATACTCAAGTGATGAGCTTTGACAAAGAAACCTTGAACGCCTCTGTCCACGATATTCAGTAAATAATGCCTGAAAGGTGTTTGATTGCTAAGAATAAAGTACAAGAACCACATCATTTCACAACGCCAATGATATATGCGTTCCAAGCATCATCTTGTTGGAAAGTTGACATCTCCTCATACTTAATGTCTCGTCCTGCATAAAATCCCTCTGAAGTCCTCATTTCCCCTGTGTCTGGCATCGGTCGAATCCAAAAATGAACAAACTGAAATCCAGCCTCTTCCAAGCAGTCCTTGATTTCGGGCAATGACCACCTGCCATATGAGCAACCATCTTCTCATTTTGCATTGCATGAGCATGCATGACGTTAACACCAAGACGACATGGAAATTAAAAGGGCAAAGTTACAACTTGACGTATGCATATATGTGCTAAGAGAAAATGCAGGAGAGGAAAGAGAGGGGGGGCTGAGGATTGAATAAGTTTAAGAGCGGTTCAACCAAGAACTATGTATGCCTGTCTTAAGGAATTCAGACTCCAACATCTTACGTGAAAAACAAACAGTCAACAAAGGAGTTGAACTTATATTCACCCAGCCAGCAGGCGAGCGGCTTGCTTATACTGTGCGACAACATTACAGAGCAAGTGGCTCTAGTAAGGTCTAGTGTGTTGTTTCGAATTAAACCACATGCTACACCGCTTGTGCAGGCCCCCGTCAATTCCTTTGAGTTTCGGTCTTGCGACCATACTCCCCAGGCAGAGGGTTTCACGCGTTAGCTGGGCAGAGCTGCTAAAAAGCCTAAAACAGTCACGACTTACATCGTAATACAGAAATTTTAACATGAGCCCACAACACCTCTAGTAGAAGGTTCACTTCCAGAACAAAGTGAAACAATGATTACTTGGTGAAAGACATGTAGACCACCAATTTATGCTTTATCTAGCAAGTGGCTGTTGATCAATGTCCACTCCCTATGTTGGGTTCCTTGCTCAATAAAAGCCAGTTCACTGGCTTCAGCAGGTATTGGGTGCTTCTCAATTCAATCAAACAATCACATAAAGGGTCATTAAATTTTGGTCAATAGAAAATTAATGGAACTACAATCAAAGATTTACCAAGCAATTTTGCTTGCTTTATCCAGGCAGCTATCAGATATATAATGCTTATGCAAGTTCATATCTTTATATATCATTCTTCTTCTTTGGATAACAGGCAGCTTATGGATTAAATACCCTCATTTAATCACTAAAGGACACCTTATGAATGAAAAGTTAAGACAACTTACAGTCTCCAGTTATAAGAGAATGCATGTCGAAGTTTCTTTTGATTTTGGAGATGAAAGTGAAGACTAATTCTTGTTGTGCGATGTATAATATCAAACTCAGCTTGCTCCCAGACATACTGTAGATGTTGAGACCACATTAAGCTCCAATAATAAAAAACTTCCAAAAGTTCTAGAATTAGAAAAGCAATAACTTAGGAAGAGTTGACATTAAATAGTAAGCTGTGTGTGTTTTATATAAAAAGTTCAATTAGGAGAATTCGAAATCTAAGTAGAGAGAAGGAAATATTATTTCTTAACAAATAGCATTTGAAAACTATTTTATCGTTTAAAAATGAGCAATCAGGTTCATTAGCTAAGAGAGGGATATTATATCAATACCCTTTGCTTAACAATCTGCAACTGACCATGAAAAAAACAAAATGAAAAGGTTACATTTTTATATGGTTTACAGCCCCTTAAGTTTTTATGTATATAAACATACACCAGTTTGGATATGGTTTACAGCTCCTTAAAGTTTCTATGTATATAAACATACACCAGTTTGGATACAGTGATGAATACAAAAAGTATAGTGAATCCAACTAAAAGTAATATGGATAGAATCATAATACAATTCAATAGGTGCTAGGTTCTGCATAGTTTATCATGCTGGTTATAGTCACACAGAATCTTAAGAGAAAATATAGAACCACCCTGAAGTCAGAATAATTTCATAAAATGTTTAATCATCTTCTGTGCATTTCAGGTCATTCCTGTGATCTGAGCCTTGTAGAGAAGGTAATTTAGGTTCAGTCAAATCCTAACTGCAAATTTCAGGAATTACCAGAAAAAAGAAAGATTGGCTACATGCAGGACAGGATAAACATCATACTGATGCTACAATAATTAACTTTTACCTTGAAGTAGAATAAAATAAAATAAATAGAAGTTGAAGCACGAAGTAACTTACAGTAAAATTTGGGAATCTCCTCTGAAGCCTAAGTTTGCGCTCTGATGATGTTCCTCCATAAATGTCCATTACAAATATACCACCTCTCTGAGACAAGGTATCAAGAACGTGCCTGAAGTACAAGATCAGGTCTGCACGCCTATGGAGGCAGCAACAGCTGTAATTAAATGCACAAACAATGTCCCTTGCAGGTAGAGAACAGTTTCTCTTGGTGGCATCATCCATCGAACTATTGGGGTCCAATAGCAAGGTCGACTCTGGAGCAACTGTCTCAGGATGCTCTTCACAGTCATCCAGTGTAATGTTTGTAATCAAATCTAGGGGCTTGTTCTTGACTAACTTGGCATTGAGCGGCTGTAGAACATTTCCATGAAACAGGGACATTCTAGAACACCCATCAACCCCAATTTTATCAACGTTGTTTTCCAGGCACCAGGCAAGGGCCTCAAGGTCCAAATCGACTCCCACAGCAGTTCTTCTTGTATCACTGCGAAGCCACTCTGTACTGGAAATGTATTGAAATGAAAATGGGAAGCATGATGTACCTCAAATTTACAGGGCTAGACAGGAACTAAATGGATGCAAAAGGTCCCTTAAATTACATTGCTTACATCATTCTCATTTTACTGATGTTTGAAAGAAATTGAAGCATACGAAATCCAAAAGAAAAAGCCAAAAATGTAAAAAGAAAAGAACGAAATATCTTTAGTAAGAGTGTAGACTTATGGACAACTATATTCAATCAATCATGACAACAAATTCAAAAATTAGGCAGACAAAATAGATTGCATATTTATAATTATAAGCCTCTCAAAAATGAGAGATACAACCAAATTCACATCACAAGCATAAAATTCTTCAAAAAATTCTTCAACAACCAATAAATAGTAGCTGTTTTGCATTTCCTCTGCTCCACCCTCCCTCCCTCTCTCTCTCTCTCTCTCTCTCTCTCTCTCTCTCTCTCTCTCTCTCCCCAATAAAAAAAAAAAAAAAAAGAGCTTCTGTTGGAATTTCCCAATTATCACTTCTCTTGCGGGGTTCACATTATGGAAAAGACCAAAATTGAGATGATAACTAAAGCAAAACTAGCGAAAAGAAAAAATAAAAAATAACTCGACAGAATAAATTTCGACCAACAAGAAATGAAAATGCGGGAGGAGTAAAAATATAAACAGATAAAAAAAAAAGTCTTACCAGAGAAGAGCGGTGCCGCAGAAATCCTCTTGGAGATGGAGAGGAGATCTTCCACCCACGAACATGAGGAAGAATTTCTGCAAATAGCTTATATCCCCCTTGGGAGACTGCTGATAAAACCATCAGCTGTAGTCATCAACATTGCCTCCCTTCCGTTACAATAAACAAGAAGAAGAAAAGTTTTTCCAAAATAAAATGAGGAAGCTAGAAAACTAGAAGCCCCAATGTGAGAGAAGCTCAGCTTCTCACGATTACCTGGACGGATTGTTGATAGAGGAGAAATTTGGAAGGGCAAAGGATTGACTGCTCTTCTTGCTCTTGCTCTTGCTCTTGCTCTTGATCATCATAATTTAGTTTTTCACTCTCCTTTTCTTCATCAGATGAAGGTATGGTGATTTCGGAAGTCGCTTGTTGTTGGTATTCATCTTCATCGGAGCCTCCGTAGAAGGCCCGAGGCTTCGGCCGTCGGTGCGTTTGCTTTTTCCCGGGCTTTCCCATTTCTCGCTCCAAAACTCGACCTCCGCCGCCAAGGCCAGCAAACCCCGTTGCAAAATCCAAATGCCCAACCGGACCAATATTCAGTGTTTTTTTTTTTTTTTATAGAAACCATTATTCACTGTTACGAGTTACGACTTTTAAGAGACGGAGGGTCAGGCGTGTAATTATACAAAATCCCTACTTTTCCCTCCCATTGACTGGATCAGAACCGGCGGCATCCAATTCCTACCGCTTCCGGATTCCGAATTTGGAGTGGGGCAACAAAATAGGATCGGATTCGTTCCAATGATTCGTGTATGTTATGGTCCAACATGTGGGATTGGGATCTTCTCCAATTGATACCCTAATTGGAGGAGTGCTAGTGGCCGTGCAATGAGCGATACCAGGTGCTCCTCCAATCTAAAGGCTAAAAGCAAAAATAGATCATGGGGCAACTCTATGACATGCTACATTGCATCCGATCGGTTCACTGTGTTGCTTTTCCCTTGAAAACACAGTATTGCCAGAATCGTCCCTCCTTTCTACAGTAATGATTAAGCTCTGCTCACCATCTGCTTGTACAGATGACTCCCTTTCATCCACTGGCTTTTAGTCATCTGTTGATAGTGTATTTACTCACCAATAAAGAGGTGACATGTGAGCAATTCTATTCCTTCGAGGAGAAATATCTACATCATCACGTGTCAAGCCCGCAAGTACTTAGCATACAGTTGCTGGAATACTACCTATCACAGTCCATTTTGAAAATTGGGCATGATATTCGGGTCAATCCTCGTGACACCTCGAATCTTTCAGGGACCGACAACCAAAATGATCTACAAACAAACCCCATAGTCTACACAAACAATATCCAAAATAATCATCAACAAATAATAATAAATGCAGCGGAATCACAATAGTGACAGGGGAATCATACTAGAGAACAAATGTTACTAATATTATCAATAAATAGTTAGTCTGGTAGGTCTTACAAACTGTTTCATAATATCTTTCATAGTACATATATCCTATACTGAATAACTAAAGTAAATCTGAGCACATCTCTGTAGATAAACCAAATCATCATCTATCTACAAGTAGTAAAGTCATAGAGGTAAAGCGCTGACTCAGGTCCCATAGATGCAATCCCTACAGGTACCCTTGACATGATATTTTAACAGACCCCCACCAAAAGAAATACCCTCAACATCATCAGGATTTATATCTATAGTAATAGTAGAAGTACCTGCAATCAAAGCTAAATGAAATTCGATATCTAGGGGTGAGCTCTCATCTTAGTTCAGCGAGAAGTCAGGTATCAATGCAATCCTAATCAACAATTTAATGATGTAGTACAGAAGCAAATAAACAAGCAATTATGAGTGGCATTCAAGTGTGTATGCAAATCATGGTCGACCTGTACCCTAGCGAGGATTTGCCCCGTACCCCACCACCTGAGCGAGCGTCTCGTACCCCATCGCTTGAGTAATTGCCCCATACCCCACCGCCTGAGTATATACCCGTATCCCACCTCTTAAGTACTCCGTACCCCACCGCTGGATTAAACTTTCCTCACTAAAGCATAAGTCATTTGACCAAGTTGATGCATGATGATGATAACATAATAACAAGAGGGTTGCACCCCAATAGAGATCTTCGTTCCACTCCTATGGACTGACCGTGCAACCACTAACGTGCAACTAGGCATATGACCGTGTATTGTACTCTCATATGCCACATGATCATATATCCCACAACACAATCACATCCATATCAACAATCATCCAACATAGCATGTGCACATAGAAACTATACTCCAACAGAAACCCCGGATTCTACTCCCATAGACCTTGTGCCCCCACTAGAGTATAGCATGCCCACATGGCCAGTGTATCATTCTCCCACACACCACATGCCTATCATACAGGGTCACAAGCAGGACTGCGCCCTAGCAGAGATCCCCGACTCCCAACTTCCATTATTCGTCATGTCTCTGCTAAGGTTCAGTCAATCCCAACGTGAATTCATGAAGTCGCTCTACATGAACCACCATAAATGGGTTTGCACCCTAACAAAGAATCTCGAATCCTTACTCCCTTGGATCACCATGTCTTTACTAAGGTACTAACACACCATCATGGTACATATGTTCGTGCTCTAACACGGCACATGCGGCATCATACATGGTCATGCACACTTAATGATATGAAATACAACACCAACATCATGGTTCGTGTATTGTGTTTCAATATGTCACACATCCATCATACAGCATCCAACATACATAGTGATTGTTATAATGCAAATGCATGAACATTTATATATAGTTTATTGGATGACATGTTATAAAAAGAAAACAACAATCGACATATAGCACAACACATGCTCAAACTCTACAGGAACTGACCCCTCACCAATAGACACCAAAGGTGTTGTTGAACCTTGAAGCCGGCAGAAGGCTTCGTCAACTATCCGTGGTATTTTACCTATTTAGTTAGATAAGTTTCATTAGGTTGGCGAACATCTTTTAAACCAATATAGACAAGTCTTAGAGTCCATGCACAGATTCCAAGATAAGTCAAGAACTGAACGATTGGTCTTCCTAATCATTACTAGGCTTATAAATCAAAATAGATTGAATCGGAGGATAAAACTAGGTGATCATTTTACCGGTACAGTCATTCAGTTGACCTGTAAGACCCGCACTCTTAAAACCCAGTCTAAACCTTGGTTTTGTGTCGTGACAGGTCTTTCGATCATCACCGAGCCAGACGGAGCAAGCGGATAACAAACAGGTACGAAATCGGACCGAAGTCGACCAATTATACCTGATTTTAGGTATACCGGTCGATGGTACCGGTCTTGGTACAGGTCGACCGGTATGGCCTGCACAGCTATGTGCGGGAATTTGAAAATTGGTCTCTGCGGGTCCCGCTTTCCTGATTTCGAATCCTAGAAGTTTCCTAATCCTAGTAGGGTTACTAAACCCTATTTCTAGCCTATAAATACACCCTTAAACCCCCTCAAATCCTTTCCATTGTCTCTCGCAAACCCTAGAGAAGAGAAAGAGGTGGAAAAGGAGAAGGAGCTAGGAGGAAGAAGAAAGAGCCGCCATTACCGTTTGACGAAGCTCTCGTTATGCCTGTCAACGGTAAGTGTTTGAATCCCTCTTCTTACCCTATGTTAGTTGTGTGGGTGGATCAATACCACGCAAAGTAGGTATTGATCTAAAACCCTAAATTGGCCAATAAACCCTAAGTTGCCGTCAAACCCTAGATTCGAGTTTCGAGATGATATTCATCGAAACGAGACTTGAATGAGTTGGGGATAACTCTAACTCAAAGCCTAGACTTAGAATGGATAGGAGAAACCCTGAAAATCCATGGAGGATGATCGACGGCAGTCGAAAAACCATGTATGGTCTTCCGGAGACATACCGGTTGACTATACCGGTTGCACATAGTGCGACCGGTATGTTGCGACCGCTACCTCTCGGGAGGTTATCTGTGGGGACCGGCTGACCATACCGGTCGCCAGTCTTTCCCACAGGGCTGCGACCGGTACAGGCCACCGGTCAGCTCTGTGAGGGTATTTTGTAACCCTGTTGGTTTCCGACCAACATGAAACCCTAAAAAATATATTCTAATGAAACCCTAATAATATTGTAGGACTTTGTGACTTATCGTTTGGACCTTGCGACGTGGAGCAAGTTATTGAACGAGCGTTAGGTAAGGGAATCTGACCTAAACCTAATAATTAATGGACAGTAAATCGTTGTTAATCATTGAATATCTATGATGTGATGTTTGTGCATATTCACATGCCATCATTTACTTTCAGTTATTATTATTGTTCATGCATTCATAGGATGTGATTGTTAGGCATGTGATTATTTTCGTTGGTGTGTGGAGTGGGGCATGGGCCTGGGATCGTCTTCACACTGGCACTTTTTGTAGTATTCTGTCTTAACATGCTTGGTACGGGTGGGGTATCAGGGGAAGATCGTGGTACAGTGGTCTCCGATATTGATGTTGTCCCAACCATTGTTGTGTGGTACTGAGGATTCCGAGTCGACGCTGGCTTGTCCACGATGCTTTAGCTTTATCTCTATGCCGTAGGGAGTTATGTTGGGATAGGGTCTACCTGCGTATTGTTTCTATCCTAGTGGGTTAGTTGCGGATAGGGTATCAGGGGGTGGTGAGGTATGGTGCTCTCCGACCCGGCCTGCACGCTCTAGCTCTATCTCTATGCCGTAGACGGCTGTGCTGGGATAGAGCATACATTGTTGACATATAGGATTGGTTAGTTGCGAGCCCAGTTTGTGAGCCCTGGCCGATGGGGGCTTAGGTACTGGTATGGGTAGAGTATCAGGGGAGGTGCGGGTATACCTTAGCTCTATCTCTATTCCATGATGGGTGCATGTGAGTTGGTGGTAGTGTGATTACTGTGCGATGCCACACACTCGTGTATAGAGGTGCGGGGGCCACCAAACCTTTCTATAGCACATTGCAAACTTAAAACCAGACCACAGCATAAAATTGATTGTTACTCATGCATAATCTTGTGAAACTGTCGGATTGCATTTATTTATTTCAGTTATTTTCGTTTGATATTAAAGGGATGTAATAGATATTTATTTTATGTGATTGAATTTGGAGAATTTGGATAATGGGATATTTATTTAAATTATCAATAGATACTCAGTTCATTCTATTTAAAGTCTTCCGCTGTATATTTATATTCTGATTGTGGTTATGTGTAATGGTTTGTATGGGTGGACACGGCCTATTCGAGATCCTGGTGTGAACCGTTGATTCAATGACGGTTCACTCACACCGTTCTGGTTGGATCAGAATTGGGGTGTGACAACTTGGTATCAGAGCCCTCGGGCTGTCTACAGACTATATTACACTTAACTGGGTCGATGAACTGAGTTAGGAAATTAAAAATCTTAATACAAACGCACCTTAAGCATTGTTTGATACCTGAGACGGACTAAGAAAGAGAATAATGTACTATTCTAATTATGAAACTTAACATGTGCAAATACACTAGTTAGGTGAAACCATGAAACTTTTATTAAATAGAAAAGTGTATCAAATGAAATAGTGCTACAGGGTACAGTCCACAAACCGGACAGTTACCATGTTATATGTAAAACAGTCATGAGTAAGTAAAAGAAAAATCATGGGGTAGGGGGCCTAGGAGGTATGGGGTCCGCTATATCATAATCTCGCTCGTAAGCGACCCTGAGCCAGTGCACCTGGTCCTGAGTCACCCGTGGGCTGCGAGCTAGACGTCCCAACTCCTGACCCATCTTTCGCTGAGACTCTAGGATGACCCTCTGGGTGTCCCTGATCTCAGTGAACATACTCAACACCGGGTCTGGGGAAGGATGAGACAGCCCAGCTGTAGAGGAAGAACAAGCTGAACAAGACCAGGTTAGAGAACCTAGTCCTGATGTGGAGGAGGAACAGGTCCCGGAAGTACCGACAAATTTACCTGGCCCACCTCAGACCATTGTTACAAACTCGGTCTATCAGATGCAGGCTCAACAGAAGGAATTTCTGAGCGGAATGCGAAGATGCTCAGGCCAACAGGTTCAGTTCCCGCTGGAAACACGCCTGAGTCAGGAGGAATTAATACTACCCAACCGATGCAGAGTAGCCCAAGGCCGAGGGGCGAAGCACAGAACATACCACCACCGCATCGGTTTTCGTCGCCTTCTGCGTATCCGGGGGCGTATCCGTATCCACCACCATGGTACGGAGCAGACACACAGGGACAGCATGATCTAAGCAGGTCAGTGGACAGATTCTTGAAGTTGAAACCTTCATCGTTCACAAGAGATCAAATGGAGAGGGAATTTCTCAGTCTGCAGCAGGCTCAGTCGACCGTAGATGCTTATCAGCAGAGGTACGAAGAGCTGTTCTTCTTCGCACCAGTGCAGGAGGAGGAGACCAAGACACGTAGGTTCACCATGGGACTACGTGGAAGCATCAGAGAGCACCTTTTGGGTCTGGACAAGAAAACCTACAACGAGGCTGTGCAGGTTGCGAGGGTGATAGAGTCCAGTCAGAGGGACAGCTTCTTCGCTCAAAACAGGGGAGTGAAGAGATCTGCTGGAGAGAGCTCGGGTGGCGGTAATACTAGACCATTCCGCCTATACAGGGGGAAGATCGATACAACACCTGCGAGAAACAACCTGGCACCACCTGTGCCACAATTCACCAGACCCAACCCAAATATTAAATGTTATAACTGTCAGCAGCTGGGACATGTTGCAAGGAACTGCACTCTACCGAAGAAGCAAGCTCCCCAGCAAGCAAGAGTTTATGCGGTCACCACTGAAGAGGCAGCCGCATCACCTGATGTGGTAACCGGTACGACTTTATCCCTTACTATTTAGTTTATTCTTTCAGTTGCATGAGCATGTAGAACTAAGGGGCAATATATTCCAGGAATTGTAAATGTAGCTGGTTTACCCGCCAGAGTATTATTTGACTTTGGGGCCACGCACTCCTTTGTTTCTTTTCCTTTGGGAAGCGAATGGAGTTACCAATCAAGCAATTGAACCCAAGCTTGATAGTTCGCTCTCCACTAGGAGTCGAAGTGGCTTTGACCAAGTATTATGGACCATGTACGGTATGTATTGAGGGCCGAGATTTAGAAGCAAGCCTAGTAATACTTGAGATGGCAGATTTTGATGTCATTTTAGGGATGGATTAGCTAGGCCATCATTCGGCCGTCCTTTTATGTGGTGGCTTGTGCTTACTGACAAAGAGGGAAGGGAATACAGTTTCGCTGGGATTAAGCTATCTAAGAAGCGGAAGTAGATCCTCTCCGCCCTAAAGACTAAGAGATGCTTGGAGAAAGGGGGAGTGGGTTATCTCGTATCTGTAGTCGACCTCACAGCAGAGTCACTCAAGATGGAAGATATAGATGTGGTTCGGGAGTTTCCAGATGTATTTCCGGAAGATCTTCCGGGCTTACCACCGAGACGGGGCTACGGGAATTTGTGATAGACCTTATACCAGGTTCGGCTCCGGTGTCTAAAGCACCATACAGGATGGCCCCGACCGAGTTAAAGGAGTTGAAGTCCCAATTACAAGAATTGCTGGATAAGGGCTTCATACGACCTAGTATATCACCTTGGGGAGCACCTGTGTTATTCGTCAAGAAGAAAGATGGAAGTGTACGACTATGTATTGACTACCGTGAGCTAAACAAGTTGACGATCAAGAATCGGTATCCTTTGCCTAGGATCGATGATCTGTTCGATCAGTTGCAGGGTGCAAAGGTTTTCTCGAAGATCGATCTTCGATCGGGGTATCACCAATTGAAAGGTTATGTCTTTCGGGTTGACCAATGCTCCATCGTCGTTTATGGAACTGATGAACCGAGTGTTCCATGACATGTTGGACACTTCGGTCATCGTATTCATCGATGACATATTGATTTACTCTAAGGACATGGAGAGTCATACAGCGCATTTGAGGGCAGCCCTACAACGGCTGAGGGATGTGAGGCTTTATGCAAAATTCAAGAAGTACAAGTTTTGGCTGAAGGAAGTGGCTTTCTTGGGCCATGTTGTATCTGGAGACGGTATCAAGGTTGATCCAAGCAAGATAGCTGCTATAGTAGGATGGGAAGCACCAAAAATCTGTTGCAGAGAATCATAGTTTCCTTGGATTGGCTGGCTACTATAGAAGATTCGTGGAAGATTACTCCAGGATCGCGGTTCCACTCACCAGATTGACCAAGAAGGGAGAGAAATTTATATGGACAGATGAGTGTGAGAACTGCTTCCAGACTTTGAAGTCAAGACTTGTCTCTGCACTTATCTTGACCATTCCCGAACCAAGCGTACCGTTTACTCTATATACGGATGCTTCAGGGTTGGGTATTGGGTGTGTTCTGATGCAAGGAGAGACAGGTGAACGCTTACGCATCAAGGCAGTTAAAAGAGCATGAGAAGAACTATCCCTACGCATGACTTGGAGCTAGCGGCGGTTATTCATGCAATCAAGACTTGGAGACACTACTTGTACGGTGAGAAGTTTCAGATCAAGTCGGATCACAAGAGCTTAACCTACCTTTTCACTTCGGAAGGATCCGAATATGAGACGGAGGAGATGGCTGGAATTGTTAAAAGATTATGATTGCGACATCCAGTACCATCCGGGTAAAGCAAATGTGGTGGCCGACGCCTTAAGCAGAAAGTGGGCATCGAAACCTGAGGCAGGACCGAGTACAAATGCTGCATTGTGTGCCGCAGCCTCTAGTCCAATCGAAGGTGACGAAGAGCATATAATTGAAACTGTAGAAGATCCAATCGAGCAAGGCTTGATTCATAAGTTCACTATGATGTTCGCCGCATTGAAGATCTCACCGGGTCTAATTGATGAAGTCAAGGTAGCAATCCTACAGGATCCATATCTCAAGACAGTGCAGGAAGACTTAGAGAAGGGTACGTGCAATCCCGACTTTACCTTGGAATCGAGACAAAGTACTCAAGTATCGCGGACCGGTTATGTATACCGAGAGCGAAGACTGCGATATCGAGAGGCCGAGTTATGGCCGAAGCTCATTACACTCCATATTCGGTACATCCGGGGAAGTACCAAGATGTACCATGATCTAAGAAGACTATATTGGTGGAGGGGTATGAAAGCGGATATAGCTCGTTTCGTGTTTCAATGTCCGAGATTGTCAACAAGTTAAAGCGGAAAGGCAAAGACCCGCGGGTTTACTACAGCCGTTACGGAACCTGCATGGAAGTGGGATTGTATCACTATGGATTTCGTCACCGGCCTGCCTTTGACACCAAGGTCGGTGGATGCGGTTTGGGTTATAGTAGATCGACTCACCAAGACAGCTCAATTTATTGCGGTCGGACCTCGGTATACCATGGAGAAGCTGGCCAAGTTATATGTTGATAATATAGTCGGACTTCATGGCGTTCCCGAGAGTATAGTATCGACGAGAGATCCCCGTTTTACATCAAAGTTACGGGAAGGATTACGAGCTATGGGAACAAAGTTGAAGTTCGATACAGCTTTCCATCCTCAAACGGACGGACAGTCAGAACGAACCATTCAAATTTTGGAAGATATGCTTTGAGCTTGTGCATTAGATTTCAAAGGAGCTTGGGATGAGAAGCTATCACTTATCGAGTTTGCTTACAACAACAGTTATCAGGCTACAATTCAGATGGCCCCATATGAAGCTCTCTATGGGAGAAAATGTCGTACACCTCTGTTATGGAATGAAGTGGGGGAAGGAAGAATTATAGGACCGGAGTTTGTTGAAGAAACTTGCCGAGTAATTGATCAGATCAAAGAGAGAATAAAGACAGCTCAAGTTTGACAGAAGTACTATGCGGATAATCGACGTCGAGATCTGGAGTTTGCAGTGGGTGACAAAGTATTCTTGAAGGTATCACCGGTGCGAGGTCTGAAACGGTTTGGTAAGAAGGGGAAGCTATGCCCCAGGTATGTGGGACCATATGAGATATTGAATCGACGTGGTAATGTAGCATATCAATTGGCTCTACCACCATCTATGTCTAGCGTTCATAATGTGTTCCATGTATCATTACTGAAGAAGTATGTCGAGATCCATCGCATATCTTGAGCGCGATCCTCCGGACTTGACCGAAGACTTAACTTTCGAAGTGGTGCCTGTAATGCTCTCAAGCAGAAAAGTTCAGCAACTTTGAACCAAGGATAACCATTATGTGAAGGTGCATTGGAAAAGCCAAAATGTGGAGGAAATTACTTGGGAAGAAGAGAGCGCGATGAGGAAGGAGTACCCTAACCTTTTTGACCATCAAGGTACATTCAAATTTTGAGGCCGAAATTTCTTTTAAGGGTGGGGGAGTTATAGTAACTACATGCAAATTTTGGGATGAAATTTCTTAAAGGGTGGTGGATTTGTAAGACCCGCACTCTTAAAACCCGGTCTAAACCTTGGTTTTGTGTCGTGACAGGTCTTTCGATAATCACCGAGCCAGACGGGGCAAGCGGATAACAAACAGGTACGAAATCAGACCGAAGTCGACCAATTATACCTGATTTTAAGTATACCGGTCGATGGTACCGGTCTTGGTACCGGTCGACCGGGTATGGCCCGCACCGGCTATGTGCGGGAATTTGGAAATGGGTCTCTGCGGGTCCCGCTTTCCTGATTTCGAATCCTAGAAGTTTCCTAATCCTAGTAGGGTTACTAAACCCTATTTCTAGCCTATAAATACACCCTTAAACCCCCTCAAATCCTTTCCATTGTCTCTCACAAACCCTAGAGAAGAGAAAGAGGTTGGAAAGGAGAAGGAGCTAGGAGGAAGAAGAAGGAGCCGCCATTACCGTTTGACGAAGCTCTCGCTACGCCTGTCAACGGTAAGTGTTTGAATCCCTCTTCTTACCCTATGTTAGTTGTGTGGGTGGATCAATACCATGCAAAGTAGGTATTGATCTAAAACCCTAAATTGGCCAATAAACCCTAAGTTGCCGTCAAACCCTAGATTCGAGTTTCGAGATGATATTCATCGAAACGAGACTTGAATGAGTTGGGGATAACTCTAACTCAAAGCCTAAACTTAGAATGGATAGGAGAAACCCTGAAAATCCATGGAGGATGATCGACGGCAGTCGAAAAACCATGTATGGTCTTCCGGAGACATACCGGTCGACTATACCGGTTGCACATAGTGCGACCGGTATGTTGCGACCGCTACCTCTCGGGAGGTTATCCGTGGGGGACCGGCTGACCATACCGGTCGCCAGTTTTTCCCACAGGGCTGTGACCGGTACAGGTCACCGGTCAGCTCTGTGAGGGTATTTTGTAACTCTGTTGGTTTCCGACCAACATGAAACCCTAAACAATATATTCTAATGAAACCCTAATAATATTGTAGGACTTTGTGACTTATCGTTTGGACCTTGCGACGTGGAGCAAGTTATTGAACGAGCGTTAGGTAAGGGAATCTGACATTAACCTAATAATTAATGGACAGTAAATCGTTGTTAATCATTGAATATCTATGATGTGATGTTTGTGCATATTCACATGCCATCCTTTACTTTCAGTTATTATTATTGTTCATGCATTCATAGGATGTGATTGTTAGGCATGCGATTTTTTTTCGTTGGTGTGTGGAGTGGGGCATGGGCCTGGGATCGCTCTTCACACTGGCACTTTTTGTAGTATTCTGTCTTAACATGCTTGGTACGGGTGGGGTATCAGGGGAAGATCGTGGTACGGTGGTCTCCGATATTGATGTTGTCCCGGCCATCGTTGTGTGGTACTGAGGATTCTGAGTCGACGCTGGCTTGTCCACGATGCTTTAGCTCTATCTCTATGCCGTAGGGAGTTATGTTGGGATAAGGTCTACCTGCGTATTGTTTCTATCCTAGTGGGTTAGTTGTGGATAGGGTATCGTAGGGAGGTGAGGTGTGGTGGTCTCCGGCCCGGCCTGCACGCTCTAGCTCTATCTCTATGCCGTAGGCGGCTGTCTTTGGGATAGAGCATACATTGTTGACATATAGGATTGGTTAGTTGCGAGGCCCGGGTTTGCGAGCCCCGGCCGGTAGGGGCTTAGGTCTTGGTATGGGTAGAGTATCGGGGGAGGTGCGGGTATACCTTAGCTCTATCTCTATTCCATGATGGGTGCATGTGGGTTGGTGGTAGTGTGATTCTTGTGCGACGCCACACACTCGTGTATAGAGGTGCGGGGGCCACCAAACCTTTCTATAGCACATTGCAAACTTAAAACCAAACCACGGCATAAAATTGGTTGTTACTCATGCATAATCTTGTGAAACCGTCGATTGTCTTCTTGAGCTGTGTTGTGTGCTCACCCTTTGTACATACATTGTTTTTTAGATGTTGATGCAGGGTTACACCGTGGACGATTATGTGAACGCTCCGGCGTACGGTGGTGTAGCCGCTTTGGATGTACAAGCGGGGAGGGGCGAGCATGATGCTTCATGCGAGTGCCCTTTCTGCGTGTACCTTTGATTTGTTTTATTTATTTATTTCAGTTATTTTTTGATTGGATTAAAGGGATGTAAAAGATTATTATTTTATGTGTTTGATTTTGAATAATGGGATATTTATTTAAATTATCATTAGATACTCGATTCATTCTATTTAAAGTCTTCCCTTTGTATATTTATATTCGATTGTGGTTATGTGTAATTGGTTTGTATGGGTGGACACGGCCTATTCGAGATCTGGTGTGAACCGTTGGTTCAATGACGGTTCACTCACACCATTACGGTTGGATCAAAATTGGGGTGTGACAACTTGGTATCGAGCTCTCGGGCTCTGTTCCAACAAACCATGCTTGCACTTAATGGGTCGATGAACCGAGTTAGGAAGTTTAAAAATCTTAATACAAACACACCCTAAGCATTGTTTGATACCCGAGACGGACTAAGAAAGAGAATAAGGTACTATTCTAAATATGAAACTTAATATGTGTACATACACTAATTAGGAAAAACCATGAACTTTCATTAAATAGAAAAGTGTATCAAATGTAATAGTGCTACTGGGTACAGTCCACAAACCGGAAAGTTACCCTGTTATATAAACCGTCATATGAAAAGAAAAGTAAATGGAAAATCATGGGGTAGGAGGCCCGGGAGGAATGGGGTCAGCTATATCATAGTCCCGCTCGTATGCGACCCTAAGCCAATGCACACGGTCTCGAGTCACCCGTAGACCACGAGCCGGGCGTCCCAACTCCTGACCCATCGCTCGGCGAGACTCCCGGGATGACCCTGCGGGTGTCCCCGATCTCGGTAAACATACTCAACACCGGAGTCGGGAGGGGGTCGAGATGGCCCAACTGTGGGAACGGATGGTGGTGGTACAGTGGAGGCTATGGGGCGGACCGGTGCTTCCCCAACTACATCGTCATCATCATCATCTCCCATCTCTGCCCGCATAGGCCGCATTGGCCGCGGCTGCCGGCCGCGTTCGTGGCTGCTACTCTCCCAAGTGGACGAGGGCGAGCCTCCAACTCGTCATCACTAACGGGCAGATCAACCATCCGCATCCCTGCGTGTCGCATCCCAATCGATGTCGGAGGTCATGGAGTCCTCGGCGGCTACCTCTCCTCTAAAACTCACGCCCGGGACGGCGAAGAAGGAAAGTGACGAGGCGGCCATAGGGAAGGTTGCTGGCCCGATCGGCCACGGCCGCTCGATGCATGGTCCGGATGATGAGGTATGGAAGTGAGATCCGCTCTCCGGTGCGGACGTAATAGGTGACATCTTGGGTGAGCTGGGACAACTCATTGTAGTGACCGCTCCGTGGCACTATATCGTCTTTGGATAATGCGGCTGTAGACCCGGGGTATAGGTCTCAAGCTAGCCGCCTTCATAGGAGCCCCGGGGTTGAGGATCTGATGCGCTATCTCCCGGCGCAAATCTTCGGTCAAGTAACCCTTCGCCTTGGGGCGCAGTACACCAAATCTCCATCATTGGGAACCCCAAGCGGATTGCCAACGGCGGTGGGTGTTGAAGGAAATATGTACGCCCCGGACGTAGCTGGTGATGCGTAGATCCCTACACTGGTTTGGGTCTTCGACATCCCCTTCGAGTTCCAAATTTGCATAAAAGTGCTTGACCAGATTAGGGCGTGTGGTCTCTGTGTAGGAAATAACCGGCAACCAACCTAGAGCGCCAAAAGCCGTCTCTACATTGAACCGGTGCAATTGTTCCACGTTGACCCGGCGCCGGATACAATACTCTTATCATCAAACCAGGAAAACCGAGCTTGAGCTTCCAAGGAGCGAAACCATAGCTCATCTAGGCGAGGAACGGCGGAGAGGGAACCCGAGAACTAGAACCATGTGAGCGCTTCCCGAGAGTGCGTCTAGGAGCCATTTAGAATCGCAAAACAAAAAAAGAAAATGAGATAAAAGTTAGAAATTTTCAAAATTTCGGCAGCATAACGACAGTAAATTGGAAAAAAGCCTCGAACTCACCCAAAAACATGGGGAGGAGGACTTACGTAACCCCCACACTCTTCAATAAACCAATCACAAGCAATTATAACAAGAAATTGCAAGAAATTCCAAGAATTAAGAAAAATTTGAAAAATTTCGAAATTTCATGAAAACCTAGGTCAAAAGATGAAAAATTCGATTTTTATGAAAATCGTTCGGTGAAACCCCAAATTAGTTGAGGGTTTTTGCTCTTGGGGGTCCCTAAACCCTTTCTAAGCCGAAGGAAAAGAATTCCTACGGTTAAAACATCTCGAACAAAGAAAAACCTAAATTTCTACATAAAGACGATATGGAAAATTCCTAAAAATATGAGAGAGAGAGAAGAGACCTACCTGGAGACGATATGCTAGGTCTTGAATGGAAGGAATCGGCTTCAAAGAGCACCGGTCGGACTGTAGCAACTCGAAACCCAGAGGAGAATCGCCACCGGAGAGAAAGAAGAAAAGAAAAGTGAGAAAAATCTCACTTTTCGCGATTTTAAAGTCAATTCTAGGCATACCGGTCGACGGTTTTGCCTATACCTATCGACCGGTATCAACCCAGGTGTGCGACCGCTATGTCTCGGCCTGAAAAAAATTCCCAAAATTTTGTAAATCGAAATGTTACTTCTTGACTATTTTCCTGCATTATTCAAGACTAACACTACTATTATTGATGATTCTCACGTGTTATGTCTTCTTCTCAGATCCAAATAAATAGTCTGAGATGGCAGGTGGAAACGGTCGAAGGGGTCGAAAGCATCATCGGGCCGGGAAGCGCCTAGAAGAAGAGCAAGGCGAGCGGGACCAGGTTAGAGAAACCAGCCCCGGGTGGAGGAGGAATAGGTCCCGGGAAGTACCGGCAAATTACCGGGACCACCTCACGGGAATTCGAGACCATAGTTACAAACTTGGTCTATCGGATGCAAGCTCAACGGAAGGAATTTCCGAGCGAGGTACTAAAGATGCTCGGTCGGCAGGTTCCGTCCCCCTGGTAATACGCCCGAGTCGGGAGGAGTTAACACTACCCAACGGGTGCAGAGTAGCCCAAGGCCGAGGGCCCAAGCACGAAATGTACCACCACCGCATCGGTTTCCGTCGCCTTCCGCGTATCCGGGCGTATCCGTATCCACCACCATGGTACGGAGGCGGATACACGAGGGACAGCACGATCTTAGCGGTGCCGTGGACGGGTTCTTGAAGTTGAAACCGTCATCGTTCACCGGCGGGACGGGGAAACCATTGTGGCCAGCACGGTGGGTTTCCGAAATGGAAAAGAACTTCCGATTGATGACGTGCAACGAGGAGGAGAAGGTACTGTTTGCCACTCACACGCCGAGAGGATGCGAATGCTTGGTGGAATTCCACACGGGCATATTTGGAGAACCAATACACTTTAGTTGGATTGGGAAGTGTTTAAAGCGGCTTTCTTCGACAAATATTTCCCAAAGAGCTTCGGAGATCAAATGGAGAGAGAGTTTCTCAACCTGCGGCAGGCTCGGTCGACTATAGATGCATATCAACGAGAGGTACGAAGAGCTGTTCTTCTTCGCACCGGTCGGTATGCGGGAAGAGGAGACAAAGATACGTGGGTTCAGCATGGGACTACGTGGAAGCATCGAGAGCACCTTTTGGGTCTGGACAAGAAGACCTACAACGAGGCGGTGCAGGTTGCGAGGGTGATAGAGTCCAGTCGGAGGGACGGCTTCTTCGGCTCGGAACGGGGAGTGAAGAGATCTGGCTGAGAGAGCTCGGGTGGCGGTAATACTAGACCATTCCGCCCATACAGGGCGGGCCGCTCAAAGACTGCGAGAAACAACCCGGCACCACTGTGCCACAATTAGCCGGACCCAACCCGAATATTAAGTGTTATAAGCGTCGGCAGAAATGGGACATGTTGCAAGGAACTGCACGCTACCTAAGAAGCAAGCTCCCCAGAAGCGGAGTTTATGCAATCCCACCGAAGAGGCAGCCGCATCACCCGATGTGGTAACCGGTACGACTTTATCCCTTACTATTTGGTTTATTCTTTCAGTTGCATGAGCATATAGAACTAAGGGGCAATATATTCCGGGAATTGTAAATGTAGCTGGTTTAC